>SJXQ01009924.1:48016-68119 GCA_006408695.1 Aepyceros melampus
AAAAAAAAAAAAAAAAAAAAAAAAAAAAAAAACAAGTTCCAACAGAAAGGTAGATAACTGCTTAGAATTTTAAGGAGCTCATATTTATAATTTAAAGCAGTTGCTCCTGAACAACATGACTCCATTTCAAGTAATATTTCCACACAAGAATAGTTCTGAATTATTAGGACTCCAAAATTCACCTCTAAACAATGGCTACATTGGCCTTTCCTAAATAATATTAACTATCTTAAAATATCAGTCTATATATATTAATGTGAAAAAAATGTTAATCACTTCAAAATTGCATACCTTGTTCAAAAAATGAAAACAAATGACCATTAGATATTTAACCAATCTCCTTTAGGTTGGCAGACTAAGTCAGTCCCCTTTGCTGAGATCACTCATATATCTCAAGTCTCATCTCTACCATCCCTACATATACCCTGTGTTCTATGATCAGATTTATCATAGTTTAATGTAGTTTTGGAGAAGGCAATGGCACCCCACTCCAGTACTCTTGCCTGGAAAATCCCATGGACGGAGGAGCCTGATAGGCTTCAGTCCATGGGGTCGCTAAGAGTTGGACACAACTGAGTGACTTCCCTTTCACTTTTCACTTTCATGCATTGGAGAAGGAAATGTCAACCCACTCCGGTGTTCTTGCCTGGAGAATCCCAGAGATGGGGGAGCCTGGTGGGCTGCCGTCTCTGGGGTCGCACAGAGTAGGACACGACTGAAGCGACTTAGCAGCAGCAGCAGCAATGTAGTTTATCTGATCCTTAGCATCTGAAATGTACCTCTGCTTGATATTCTTTTCCTCTTTTCACATCTTGTTAATTTTGTATTCAATGTTGTAAATTCACTTCTAGGATTCCTGCTTCTCTTATGCCTCTCAAATGAAAGTGACATCTCTCTTGTTTGTGCTGGCACTGTACTTAAAACACCACTATTTATAGGATAATAATACAGTGCTATATGTATATTTGCTTAAATGCATACATCCTTCATATACTGTGACTAAAGCAGCAAAAACAATGGCAATACTTTTTATCATTTATCTTCCTAATTATTCCCAGCACTGGGCACAATAAAAAGTAGGTGGCTAATAGCTGTTACATTTCATTGTTTAACTTAACTACTCTCCCTCCTTTGACACATGAGGAAAATAAACAAATTTCTAAATCATTTATCTAAATTCACACCATTGGGGAAAGTTAAAATTATAATTAAATAAAGTCCTCTTTGACCCCAGATGTTATATTCTTTAACACGTAACTGTGTGAATCTCACATGGAAGACTTTCAATAAGTAATTGGCATGTTTAGGTGGATCTCTCAGGAAATCACTGCACTAAAAGCATGAGTAATGCTGTTCCTTCTACTTACTATTATTCAATCCTCTTCACTTTTAAGAATTATATTTATTCTATGTCAATATATAACCTTCTAGGTTTTTAGTGGCTCCAAATTCACTGCAGATGGTGACTGCAGCCATGAAAGTAAAAGATGCTTGCTCCTTGAAAGAAAAGCTATGACCAGCCTAGACAACATATTAAAAAGCAGAGACATTACTTTGCCAAAAAAAAGTCTGCCTAATCAAAGCTATGGTTTTTCCTTTAGTCATGTATGGATGTGAAAGTTGGACTATAAAGAAAGCTGAGCACTCAAGAACTGATGCTTAACTGTGGTGTTGGAGAAGACTCTTGAGAGTCCCTTGGGCTGCAAGGAGATCAAACCAGTCCATCCTAAAGGAAATCAGTCCTGAATATTCATTGAAAGGACTGATGTTGAAGCTGAAACTCCAATACTTTGGCCAGCTGATTGATGTGAAAAACTGACTCATTTGAAAAGACTCTGATGCTGGGAAAGATTGAAGGTGGGAGGAGAAGGGGACGACAGAGGATGAGATGGTGGGATGGCATCACCAACTTGATGGACATGAGTTTGAGTAAGCTCTGGGAGTTGATGATGGACAGGGAAGCCTGGCGTGCTGCAGTCCATGGGGTTGCAAGGTCAGACACGACTGAGTGACTGAACTGAACTGAGGTTTTCAGTGTGGGGGAATTGTTTTGTATTTTAATTTAATGACATTTAAAAAGTGATTTTCCATGTAACTTTGAGTGAATTCTGCATATTAAAAATTTGTTTTCATATCTAGAACAATATTTGCTGGATTTATCAAAGCATCCCTGCTAAGAGTGATATAACAATAGAAATATAAGACATTGTGGAATTTTTCTAGTGTACATATATAGAATTATCATCATTATTACTTTCAATTACTAATTCAACCTAAAATTAGAAGCATTTTTTTCTTGTAGGTCCTATACCTATATCTGATGTTCAGAAACCTAGGGGGAAATAAAAAGAATAAGTTAGTTAAATTATCCTTATTTTATTGAAAGACATCATGAAAATACACAAGTAAAACTTATATAGCACTGACGCTGAATGACATTATGGTCAAAGAATGGTTAATAAATCTGGAACTATACCACCTGATTTAGGTTTGGATTCATATCTACCACTTATTCCTGTTACTTTGTTCTCTATGTCTCAGTTTTGTCATCTGTAAAATGGGGGTACTTTTAACTGATTGTTAAAATAATTCATTAAAATAATCCATGTACAGGGTGGGCAATTGTGAGTGACATAAACTAAGCACTGAATGTTTATTACATATGTCAATACAAAATATGTGAGATTGAATCATATGAAATTGCCAAATTTTGATCCTATTTGAGTACAGAATTTAAAGTTTCATATGATTCAACCTATCAAAAGGAAATAGAGGTATAATGAGGACAGATGCTCTTATACAAATATTCCATCCTATGTGACATTTTTCCATTCTGTGTGTTTCCTGTTCCCTTGATTTGATACTGATTATTGGCAGACTCACTTCATAAGCAAAGAAGAAGAGAGAAGAAATAGTCTATGGCTGACTTTCTAGTAGGTAAGGGCAGGAAATGATTAGGGAGAGGTTGTGTCTTGTTACATAATGGTCCACACACAATTGTACTGCAGTGTATTTGGGAAATTATAAGAATATTAATTTCATAAATAAAATTTACATTTATTTATTAAAGCATCTTCAAATGTCCTTTGACCATAAAGTCTCATTCTACTGGATCTGAACAAGTTTGAATAGTTCTTTCTCCCTCTGCCTTTTGCCTGAAGCTAAGAGCCAATAGTTCACATTTCTCTAGCGAGTGTACCCACTGTGTCACAGTACTTTTTTTTCCCTTTTTGAAGAATCAGAGTATTATTTAGATGCTTTGAAATGAAGAGCTTCATCTTGCAAACTTTATACTGTACTTTTTTTTTTTTTTTCTGCTACAAAAGCCTCTATTGGCATAGATTAGAACCAATCTCCATTTCCCTCACTGGCTATTTCAAACTTACATCTTATACCTTTGTGATTCAGTAGAAAAACTGAATTTCACTTTCAGAATTCTAAATTTACAGGTGATATTTAAAGATAATATAATTAACTACAATCATAGTTTATAAGGTTTCTATTATTTTAACTATTTGTGAAGTGTATTAACATTATATCTACAAATAAAGATTACCTATAATTTTACTAATTATTGTTCCAACGTAGCTGGTGATTGAGTTAGTACTGATCTATCTCATTTACAGTTGAGAAAACACAGGCCTCGGTTAAGGATTCAATTTTATTACAAAGCGTATTAAAGATAGACCTGATCAGACAACAAACCATTGCTGACTCTTGGTTAAGCACACTTTATTTTTATAATAGAACATTTACAGATAATGACTTGATTTCCATTAACTATTGTTGTGGCTGCTGTTGAAAGTTCTAATGTGCAATCTGGTTGAATCTCTTCTTGTGTACTTGATAGTATAACATATACATTGGGTCCTAGTGATTATGTTTTACAACGAGTTACTGCCAAATAACATTTATACCTGGAGAGAGTGTAAAACTATTATCTAACTTAGCTCTTGAGCACTTGTATAACTCCAAGGAATAACTTAATTTTTTAAAACATTATCTTTGTAGCTCAGATTTTAGTGATATTTCTGTTACATAGAAGTTTAAAAGGATCTGATGCTGAGGAATAATGAATAATATATGTTAAGTTCATCCATTAAAGCCCACTAAACATTCCAGTACTTTGATATCCCTGTTAGAGGAGAGAGAGTGTTCCAGTCAAATTGAGTCTTTAAAACAACATGACCAGAGATGGAAATAATATAGACGATTTGAGGAGGACCACTGGGGCCTTCACTTATTTTCTGACATGGGCGTCCTTGACAATGATCCTATGGATCAAGGGAATCTTTTCCTCTTGTCTGGGGAATGTTGAATGTGTCTTTGGTTTATTCTTCTAGGTCCTCTCTCTGCCTTTTTCTTCCCTAGGGGGCTGATTTCTGTGGATGATATCAGCAGACTTCCTTGTCCTCTGGCTTCCAGTTGGATTTAGCTCTTGGGAGCATTTACAGGAGATCAGAGGAAGGGAGAAAAGAGATATCAGGGCATTTATCACAGGATAGCTACATTCATCACCCAAATATCAGAGCTCCTGTCAGGTGACCCTCTCATTTCTCTGTTCAGAAGCCAGTAACTAGTCTCTTTCTCTTCATTCCTATGTGTCTAGGAGCGATAATTACACTTCTTTATTACCTGTTTTGGTGATTTCTTTCTACCCTGACCTCATCTTTGTAAATTGTCCTTTATTAACTCTCTTCAAGTTATCCAAGTCCTGATAGGATCTTGGCACCCTCAAAGGAGAGTCCTACTTTATTTCCAGGTGATTCCATTTAACCAAAGAGGGGAAATACGAAATGTAATTAGGTTTTATGGAGCATTTCCTATGCCAGGAAATGTGTTGGGTACCTTATACTTGTTCAGTTGTGTCCAACTCTTTGCAACCCCATGGGCTGCAGCATGCCAGGCTTTCCTGTCCTTCACTAGCTCCTGGAGTTTGCTCTAACTCATGTCCACTGAGTCTGCGATGCTATCCAACCATCTCATCCTCTGTCATCCCCTTCTCCTCTAGCCTTCAGTCTTTGCCAGCATCAGGGTCTTTTCCAATGAGTTGTCTCTTCGCATCAAGTGGCCAAAGTACTGAAGCTTCAGCTTCAGTATCAGTGTTTCCAATAATACTCAGGGTTGATTTCCTTTAGGATTGACTGGCTTGATCTTCTTGCTGTTCAAGGGACTCTTCAGAGTCTTCTCCAGCACCACAGTTATACTTATTAGCTCATTTAATCCCCATACTAATACTTTGAAGTTGACCAGTTAGAGCAAGTTACTTAGAGCTGAAAGTTCTAAGCAGAATTTAGAATATACGGATTGTTAGGGTTAAACAATTTGGCATAAATTCATGATGCTATCCATTCATGAGACTATCTAAGCACATCTTAGAACAAAACTCTACCCCTAATGCATTTAAATCTTTACAGCATCATCACAAATTAGGTAGTAGTACATCCTTGTTTTACAGATGATAAAAGGTAAGACACAAAGAGATTGTTACATGCTCATATCACACATATGAAATATGGTAAAGCTGAGATTTGAACTATGGCATTCTGGATGTAGAGAGAATATTTTTACTCATTGTATTACAGCACTATGCTTTGTAAGACATACTTCATCATTACGACTTCTTTCTTTCCAAATTCTCTCTGCTGAAAGCTTATGTCTTTCAATTATTGGTTTTCTAAAAGGAGACAACTAAACCAGCATTATTCTTCTGTTTAGAGGAGACTCCTTTCAAGGCTAAACTAATCTGTGGTAATAAAAGTTAGTAGGTACAGTCATCGTCCTTGGAAGGGCTAGTATACTGAAGTGGGTGTGAGAAAGCTCTGAGGGTGCTGGTCATATTCTTTTTCTCCATGGAGGTTATGATAATATAAATGTGTTCAGTTTGTATAGATTCACTGAGCTAACACTTAAGATATGTGTACTTTCCTGTGTTTATATTGTGCTCACATTGCGCTCAGTCACTCAGTCATGTCTGAGTTTTTGTGACCCCATAGACTGTAGCCTGCCAGACTCCTCTGTCCGTGGTATTTCCCAGGGAAGACACTAGAGTGGGTTGCCATTTCCTACTCCAGGGCATCTTCCCCACCCAGGGGTTGAATCCATGTCTCCTGCTTGGCAGGTGGATTCTTTACCCTATGCCAGCTGGGAAGCCTATATGTATATTATACCTCAATAAAATTATCTTATAAGATACTTTTTACAACTTACGCTTACAATGGATTGCATTATTTTTTTATCAAGAACTGATCAACGGGTTTACCAATAAGTTTGGAATCAATTTTGCCCTCCTTTTTGGTGTTCTCTTGCTCTTGATGTTTCTAATAGCTAAAGATTCAGAATCACAGAGAAGTATCTTGATTTTCTCAGCAACATAGATGTCCAGAGGCTGACCTTTCTGTAACTAGAAGGCCATGTTAAATTATTCCTTGCCTCTTTACCTTTTATTGGAACATGCTGTTGAATTATCTGTATTTGCCGGTTAAAAGACTGACACAGCTCTGAAGAGTCAGAAGCCATTGAAATAATTTTTAATTCATTTCTATCCCTTTTTCATTTTTTTTACTGTGTTTATGCCACTTATCAATAAACCTGAGTTTTTTTTAACATTGTACATTGTTTATGTATAAATATATAAAAAGTATATACATACAAAAGTTCTGTTATCCTGACCATGATCTAGAAGGACTGCTATCTCATTTTATGGTCCTTTCATCTTGATATTTGGGTTAGCAAGGAAGACGAAAATAAGTGAAGGTAGGAAATTTCTAAGTAATACCAAAATTTACTTTTTAAAGAAAATATTAATCATGAAAGCAGTTGATGATAGAGAGCCACAGGGTTATATGACCCAAGGCACTTAATGTTTTCTGTGTTTTATAAGATTATTTTCAGACACTTGAAAAGAAAGCCATTAAACACAGGGGGGTTTTAAAGAAAACTACTGTTTGCATGATGTGTGACTTGCAACAAAAAGACATGGCAAATGTCTCTCATAGAAGATGAAAAGGGAAGAAAACAAAAGACTTAATTAAAAGTAACCAAAGGGAAAAATAAAACAGTAAAATAAGATAAAGAACTTGAAGGCCCCCCGTGCCATCCACATTTACTAGTATTAGTAATTGAATATGGAGGGGCATCTAAGAGAAAATGGAACAATTATATGTGAGCTCTGTATTTTCTGGTAGATTCAATAGTTAACCATAATTGAATTTATTTCTCATATTTGGCCAAAGAAGGAGAAGCCAAGAAATAATAGACTAAAACAAAACAAAACAAAAACATCATCCTATGTTTACTGTGTGCCTAATGTTTGCCAAGTCTCTATAGCACACCTACACCATTTCACTTAAGCCTCGGAAGCTTAAGACTCTGATGTGGTATTATTTCAATCCCCATTTCACTATTGAACAGATTGTCCCTCAGAAAGACTAAGTCACTTGCTTCAGACAGTGAAGCTGGTAAATAGAAGACTTGGGTTCAAAAAAACTTAGCTCTTTCTGTCTCAGAAATGTGTCCAACTTTTGCTACATCATACCTGTAATGCTGTGGAATGAGGTATTGGATCTAGGAAAGAAGAGAAAACCATTCAAGAGAAAAGACATGTTTTGGTTTCTTCAGGGTAGGCATAGTCCAGGAGGAATAAGGCTGAGCCCCTGAACATCCATGCAGTTGCAGGCTAAATATCGTACATTTCTTTGAGCATCACTTTAATTAGACCATAGGAGGGGAAATTTCAATCAAAGTGCTTGAAATTACTTTTAAGTTCAACATGCGTTAAGTGAGAAAGATAAAATCTCCACGAATCCTTAACATGAAACATATGCTTTCATAAGAAATTTTGAACCTGCCGTCACTATATACTTTTCACTGCTAGGCTCTGAGATAAATACATTCAGTCTTATCTGCTCGAAGGATGCTTTAGTGGAACATTCTGAGAAGCACTCTATTAGAGATCATAGTGGCTATAACAAATATAAATTGGATTTCTATTGTCATACTTTAATATATCACTGATTGCATGAGTTTGAATGTTGTATATATCAGGAACTATCTTTTTCTCTATCACTTTACTGCTTTCTAGGTGCCCCAGTGAGATGTGCCTGGAGGCCTCTGATTAGACTCCAGTCCTTCCCCCCCTTTCTGTTTTGTTTGATTCCAGTTTAAAAGGGAAAATTATAAATATCTGGTCCTTGTGTATAAGCTTGTATCAAAGCAAGATGCTGTTTGCCTTGTTGGTCTTCATCTCGGCTCCTTGTCCAAAAGCATAATCTTTCTACTCCTTGTATCTTGGATGCTAGGTGATTCTTACTACTTTGGGGTTAATGTTTTATTCTTTGCCCCAAGATGTATACTTTTCCAAGTCCCTGCCATTCTTCTTGAATGAACATTTTACCACCCGCATCCTTCCTGGTTTGACATACTTTGTTATCTATCAGTCTATCTATCTAGATATATACATTTTATTAAGAATAAGTATTTCTGTCAACTAACTATATTTAATTTTCTTCAAAACCTCATACATTTTACTGTGCAATATTGTTTTTGTCAGTAAGTTTAGAAGTCACACACTTCTCAAAACGAAAATTTGCTCCTGGGGAAAAAAAAAAGAGCATTTTCAAGGTATTGTAGACTTTTAACCAATATGAAAATAAAATCTTAATATTCTCCACCACCACTGCCAAGTTACTCTGGATTATATATGAGATTCTTGACAGGTTCATTTTTTCATTTTCTTTGCTTATTAGTAGAGGGCTCCCCTTAATATTTCATGAAAATAGCATTGTTGTTTCAATATTTACCTGTACATTATATATAGTAAAAGTACTTAAATGTTCTAGTAACATACTGTTTTGTGGTCTCTTTTCCACTAGAATTTTATTTATATATAAATATTTATTTACATTACATATATATATTTGTATATACATTTTGGTTGTGTCGGGTCTTAGTTCCAGCACATAGGATCTCTGTTGAAATATCTGGGCTGTGTTGCTGTGGCTTGTGGGCTCAGTATTTGCTTCACATGGGCTTAGTTGTCCCATGGCATGAGATCTTAGTTCCCCAACCAAGACATTCACCAACCAAGGGTTCACCACGTCCCTTGCATTGGAAGGCAGATTCTTGACCACTGCACCATCAGGGAAGTCCCTGCCCTGGAATTTTAAATCAGAACTATTTGAGTAGAATTTCAAAAGAATGCTTGTATTTATCTTTGTCAAAGCACATATGTGGCTCGATTCCCAAAGCTGAGTATGGAAGGACTGGTAGACTTTTTGCAGTGGTCAGTGTTCTCATCAAGTGACACACCTGGACACTGACAGGACTTGTCTTAGACATGGCTGCCTGGCTGTACGGAGATCCTGAATCCTTTGTCTTCAATCTTAGAAGCTTCAGAGATGTATTTTGACTGGAAACGAGGGCTCTTCTTGAGCTGTGTGAAATCTGAAATTTGTATGTGATTGAAGGAGTGGATAAGGAAAGGCCAATTACCCAAAGGCTAATGTTAGACCCATCATATGACATTGTGAGGAAAGTATTTCCTGATCCTCAGACTATGGGAGTTCCCATGGTCATGTGCTCTTGAGTTTCTTTTACTGCTCCCCCATAGCATTACCTTTTAGAAATATTTGCTTTCCCTGCTCAACTCAAAGTTCCATGAATACGGGGGTCATATCCAACTGATTTACTAGTGTATGCTCTAGCACCTAGTCCAAGTTTATTGCTGCTCAATAAACATCTGTCATTGATAAATTAGGGCTTTCTTGATATCTTGGGTGATTAAAGAGTTGTGAATGATTTCATATGAAGGGATTGGAGGCTTTAAACCAGAAAAAAATATTTGGGGGCATGACAGAAGAAATAAAATCTTTGAAAGATAATCAGATGGAAGGAGGAAAAGGCCAAGTAAGCAGCCTAATAAAATAGAATGAACAAGAGCCCCAGGAATTAGACAGATCTGGGCCAAAAAGTTGGTTTTATCATCTTTTTGTTTTGTAACAAAGGGCCATATGTTCAACCTGTGTGTCATGAAGAGAATGAGTATACCAATGCTAATCTCACAGAAATGTTACACGAATTATAAATCAATTCATTTAGTGGGCTGTTTCTTATGAACAGTTAGTTCCTATGAATAGTTACTCCAAAAATGTTAGATGTTATTAGTGGCGATTTTTTTTCTGCAATATAATCCCCAAGTATAGAAGTAAGAAAAAGCTTTCACCACTTATCTCACTTAATTTAAATCATATTGTTTTAAAATTTGAGCCATCCAATATGTGACTAGATCATTCTGAGGCAGCATGCAAAATGTATATGCAGAGAATTATGGGTGAAGGATGGTGAACCCTCAGTGATTACATATTATGTTTCCAAGCATGCTAAATGGTTAAATTTTATGTACCCACCCAAGGCAAATTATTTGTAGTCTTTCTTGGTGTGTTTAATTCTCCCCAAACAGTGCCCAACTGCCTGATAATTTAAATATTTTTTTTCTTTCCTTCATAAAATCAGCATTCGAAAAGATGAGTTAATTAGATCCATTAGACTATGAGTCTCCAACTCCTGTTACTGAGAAAAATATTTAATAGGTTTGGCTGAATAATGATTTATTGGTTTTTGTTTTTTACTTGGAAGTTCTCTTTCCATCCATCACCGGTGGCAGATTAAGCATTAGACTCGTTAAATATTCTTCAACATAGCTTAAAATTTTAAAAGACATAATCGTAAAAAATGGATACCTGGAAGCATGCTTTATTTAATTGGGTATATTTCTTATTTCAGTTCGGGAAGCAGCACATAGAAAACCTCTTCAGTGACCTACAGGATGGGAGACGCCTCCTAGACCTTCTTGAAGGCCTGACAGGGCAAAAACTGGTATGTGACTTAAAATATTTATAAGAGCTTCACATTAACCTCAGAAAAATTCAGACCAGAAACAAACTCATCATAGTTTTATGAGATCTAGTAAACTTCGTTAATTAACTAATTACTGATTTAGGTAGCAATATAGGACCTATTTCTGAATAAAACAACCTTGCAATATTATCTTTACTTTGGCATGTTCCATCATATGCAGAACAAGAAGGTGAAATTTGCAGTAATAGATATTATTCTCTACTTTTATTTGGTATCTTTGTTATTGAATGTATTTTAACAAGGCTTTTATACCTAATGACCTTTTAATTTTAACTGTTTTAAGTCTTTTTTCTTTTCATCTTCCAGTTTTATTAAAATACAATTGACAATAGCACTGTACATGTTTAAAGTGTACAGCATAATAATTTGACTTACATACTTACATCATGAAATGATTATCACGAGCTTGAATGTCCATCATGTCATATAGATAAACTTAAAGAAATAGGAAAATTCTATTTTTCCCTTTCCTTGTGATAAGAACTCTTAGGATATAAGAACACTTAACATGAAATATGGAAAATGGGGAGTTGCTGTTCAATAGATGGAGAGTTTCAATCATCCAAGATGAATAAATTCCAGAGACCCACTATACAATATTGTGCCTATAGTTAATGCTATTGTATTGTGCAGTTAAAATTGTTTTAGGAGGGTAGATCTCATTTTAGGAGTAAATACTACAGGCAGCATCATGGCAGACTTTCTAAACCTCCACAACTGAATGAGTTAATTCATATATTGTAGTACAATATATTACACACATATTTTATATATTATATACATTACATATTACATAATTGTAATACACTATTAAAATGTTAGTTTAAAAATTATAGGGCAAGGTAAGACTTTGGG
Source organism: Aepyceros melampus (assembly GCA_006408695.1). NCBI lineage: Eukaryota > Metazoa > Chordata > Mammalia > Artiodactyla > Bovidae > Aepyceros > Aepyceros melampus. Next base: position 59,789 of record SJXQ01009924.1, read on the forward strand.
GATTGAGGATAAGGTTTAAAGAACTGAAGATGATTGAGGTTTTGAGCTTCAGTGACTAAGACAATTAAGGTAATATTGACAGAAATAGTTTCCTTTAAGCCTATTTGGAATTACAGAATTTTGCTAGGCTCAAATCTCTTTTAAACTTTCCTAAAAATTGTGGGAATTAACTCTTTTATATTCCTAGCAAATGTCTTTATGCATGCTGATGTTTCTCATGGTGGTCATTCACCTGGACTGTAGAATGAAGGAGAGATGACCAAAATTGCTTTTGTGAAAGAAAAAAAAAATCTTATCAGTTTTCTTGAGGAGTGGTTGATTGATGCTAAGAAACTCCTATGACAAGGGCAATTAAGCCAAAGCACTTAAATTCATTATATTAATGCCTCACAGCCTGTGATCATTTAAACGATTCCAACTGAAAAGTGAAATGTAGAAATTGTTGCGTTTCTGGTAGATTGTCCTTCTTTCCTCCTGGGCAGTCAACATATTTTCTTTTGTTTTCAGCCAAAAGAAAAAGGATCCACAAGAGTTCATGCCCTGAACAATGTCAACAAGGCACTGCAGGTCTTGCAGAAAAATAATGTAAGTGGAGCCCTGAACAGAGTCTGAATACCATGAGACAGCATGCTTAATGTTTGAGTGATGGCTTTGGTCCCAAATACAGAGAAAGCATTTCAGGTTCTCTTGAAATTCAAAGCAGTTAATAAGAGCACGTGTTCAAGTTCACGTGCATCTGCTTGTGGCTCATGTGATACAGAAAGTAAGTGCATGCGGCCATAGGGAGCAGAGAAAGTTATGAACCAGTGGCCTGGTTGGCCACTTTGTCTTGTTTTTAGATTTTACATGATGAGGTTGTATTTAGTGGACAGATAAAGTCCTGTTGTGAACTTATTTCCTTACAGCAGTGTTTCTGTGCAGCAAATGGCTTTTACTCAGCAATTCTTATTTTTTGTGAATAAAGTGTGTTCACACATGATGATGATTAAGTTTGTTTGAATTAAGCCAGTGTTTCTTAGATAGCACATCCAAGTATGAAAGTTACACAGAAAAAAATCAGCATTTCACCTTGTCGTAAGAGTTGCAAAATTATTTTCTATTCCTGTATCTGATTTGATTTAACTAGAAGAAAATAGATGTGTGGTATTAGAAAAAGTCAACAATCATATCTAAATAAGTGTGTAGATGAAAGGACTCCTTGTCTCCTCAGAATGACTTTGAGATTCCTCCCCTCTCTCATGACATTGGAGGTAGCCCTCTTTTCTTATTAAATTCCCACAATCTTTCTAATTGACCAATATATTTACCAGGCATTTTTGGTAGCTTCCTAATTATGTCATGTCTCTCTTTCAAGGATAAATCAAATAATTGATCACATACTCTTAAAATAACCATACTGAAAGATAAGTAATGTACACTCCCCCAAATATTGCTTAGCTCATCTGGCAGGGAGAGGATGTCTCTCTGGAAAGGGAAGTGAAGGCGGTGTAGCAATTAGTCCATTTTTATGAAAGGTTTATTTAACCTATGAAAGTTATTTTACAGAAACACTGTATACTTTTTATTATTTTCCTGCAGTGATTAACTATTTTCAAATTTTCTTCAGGAAAATAAAATCATCTATGGAGTGTTTTCCTTTGTATGAGTCCTATTGTTGTTGAATTGCTAAGTCATGTCCAACTCTTTTGCAACCCCACGGACTGTAGCCCATAAGGCTCCTCTGTCCATGGGATTTCCCAGGCAAGAATGCTGGAATGGATTCCTCCATTTCCTTCTCCAGGGGATCTTCCCCACCCAAGGATCGAACCTGCATTCCCTGCATTGGCAGGCAGATTCTTTACCATCTGAGCCATAGTTGATTTCCAATGTTGTGTTAATTTCAGTTGTATAGCAATATGATTCAGTTATAAATATATATATGTTTTCCATATTCTTATCCATTATGATTTATCACAGGATACTGAATATAATTTCCTGTGCTATCCCAGCAAGTGGGATCTTGTTATTTATCCATTCTGTATACAATAGTTTGCCTCTGCTAATCTCAAACTCCCAACCCTTCCCTCTCCCACCCCTCCTCCTGTTGGCAACTACAAGTCTGCTCTCTATGTCTGTGAGTCTATTTTGGTTTCATAGATATGTTCAGGAGTCATATTTTAGATTCCACATGTAAATGATATCCTATGGTGTTTGTCTCTCTTTTTCTGACTTTGCTTAGTACGATAATCTCTAGGTCCACCCATGTTGCTGCCAATAGCATCATTTCATCCTATAGAACATTTTGAAAGATCATTATAATTTAAAGTAAGAAAATGTTTTAACAATATTGGGAACTTAAAATGTCTTTTTAAGTATCGATCCCTTGTATTCTATTACAAAGTAGGAAACATGTATATATATTACAATATGTAAAATAGATGACCAGTGCAAGTTTGATGCATGAAGCAGGGCACTCAAAGTTGGTTCAGTTCAGTTCAGTCGCTCAGTCATGTCCGACTCTTTGTGACCCCGTGAATCACAGCACGCCAGGCCTCCCTGTCATCACCACCTCCCGGAGTTCACTCAGATTCACGTCCATCAAGTCAGTGATGCCATCCAACCATTTCATCCTCTGTCGTCCCCTTCTCCTCCTGCCCTCAATCTTTCCCAGCATCAGGGTCTTTTCAAATGAGTCAGTTCTTCACATCAGGTGGGCAAAGTATTGGAATTTCAGCTTTAGCATCCGTCCTTCCAATGAATATTCAGGACTGATTTCCTTTAGGAAGGACTGGTTGGATCTCCTTGCAGTCCAAGGGACTCTCAAGAGTCTTCTCCAACACCACAGTTCAAAAGCATCAATTCTTGGATGCTCAGCTTTCTTTATAGTCCAACTCTCACATCCATACATGACCACAGGAAAAACCATAGCCTTGACTAGACGGAACTTTGTTGGCAAAGTAATGTCTCTACTTTTTAATATGCTGTCTAATTTGGTCATAACTTTTCTTCCAAGGAACAGGCATCTTTCAATTTCATGGCTGCAGTCACCATCTGCAGTGATCCTGGACCCCCCCAAAATAAAGTCTGTCACTATTTCCACTGTTTCCCCATCTATTTGCCATGAAGTGATGGGACCAGATACCATGATCTTAGTTTTCTGAATGTTCAGTTTTCAGCCAACTTTTTCACTCTCCTTTTTCACTTTCACCAAGAGGCTCTTTAGTTCTTCCCTTTCTGCTATAAGGGTGGTGTCATCTGCATATCTCTGAGGACAACCCAGAAGGATGGGGTGGGGAGGGAGGTGGGAGAGGGGTTCATATGTTGGGACACAAGTAGACCCATGGCTGGTTCATATTGATATATGGCAAAAACTAACCACAATATTATAAAATAATTAGCCTCCAATTAAAATAAATAAATTCATTTAAAAAAAGAGCACGGAAAACAGCAGAAAATTCAAAGAATTATTAGATTTAATCTAGCTGAAGAAATTGATCTCTTCCTAGTAAAAGAATGTCACATTAAAACATAAGCTGTTGGATCTCCTCTAAAGTAGTGGATTAATGTAGCCATAGAGTTTTGTTTTCACATAGTGATTATATATTGTAGGTCTGGTGGAATTCTATACATATTATAATTATTAAGTTCATAATTTTCAATATAGGACCAGAAGAAATTCTGGCAATAAAATAGAAAAACCATAAAATAAAATCTCTGTTACTTTGGGAATAACCAAATATTTCTTAAATGTGAAGCCCAAGGCATGATTCAAAAACAGAAAAAAGTCAACTTGAACTTCATCAAAAGTATGAGTTGTTCTTATATTCTGGATATGAGTCCTTTGGATTAAAATTCTAAATCACTCTATGTTTTGATAAAGAGCAGTCCTTCATTTTAACATGGTTCATTTTTATAAATTTCCACTTTATAATTATGTGTCCTATTTATGAAACATTTCCCTACCAAAAGACATGATGATATTACCTTTTGTTGTTATCCATATGAGCTTTATTTTACCATCTGGATTTGGATATGTATTTCACCTGGAAATCATTATTGTGTATGGTAAGGGGAATGGGTTAAAATACTGGTTTTGTTTTTTTTTTCATTTAGAATCTAAATGATAATATCATTCGTTAAAAAGAATGTTGCTTGCCTATTGTTCTCCAGTACTAAGTATATAAAAATTTTTTCATTCATATGTAGTTTCGTTTCTGGGCTTAAAATCACTTCTGTTGTTCTATTTGTCTATGCATCATGAATACCATGCCATGTGCAATACTGTAGTTTTTTTAAATTATCATTTAACAGATTTATTGAAATATCATTTACAAAAATTATATAGATTTAAATTATACATCTTGATTATTTTTAAGACCTTACTTAATCCTGCTGCCTCCAGTATCTATTAATGCATAGTTGACAAATAAAATTTGCATATATTTAAGGTATACAAAGTGAAAATTATTGGATCTTGAGTTTATAGAATTCTATATTCAAAGTATACAGTGATTTATATAGATAGGTAATAATAATCTCAATCACTCAGTCATGTCCAATTCTTTGCAATCCCGTGAACTGTAGCCCACTAGACTTCTCTGCCCTTGATTTTCCAGGCAAGAATACTGGAGTGGGTTGCCATTTTTTACTCCAGAATTCTTCAGTTTTATAATGCACCTTGTTCATCTGGCAAACTGAATTTTACCACTGTTTTCTTTTTCAGTATTTTCTTAGCTATATTATCCCTTTGTATTTCTGGGTTCATTTTACAATCATCTTTTTTAATTTCCACAGGAACTTTCTTTTGAATACAATCAATATTGAGTTAAGTCTAGATCGGCTTGGAAAGGACTGACACCTTTACATTGTTGAGTATATTAGATATACTTATGATTCTTTAAATTTTAGAGAATGAGAAACAAATCCAATGGGAAAAAAATGGGCAATAAACTTGAACAGGAACTTCACAAAAGAGGATGTTCAGAAATTCAAAAATAATATGAAAAGTTTTTTAACCTCAGGAATAATTGGGGAAATTAAAATTTCAATGAGGTATTGATACACACTCACAAAAATGGTTGAAATTAGACTCATAATTCTGAATGTATATGAGGGTTTAGAATAAATTAAACTCTCACAACTAACTGATAAAAACATAATTCAGACAGCCTTTGAAAATAGTTTGGCATTATATACTAAATGGGATGAAAATGTGTAATTCTTATGACACAACATTTAATTCCTTAGCATATAGCAGAGCTACATTTCTATCTTTGCCAAAAAATTTACATACATATAATATTTTTATATGTAAAAAGTGTTCATAGCAGCTTCATTTGTAGTAGCCAAAATTAGAATGAAAACGAAGAAATGATAGTGACACACAGTGGTGGAGTTTCATTGCTAAGCTGCATTCGACTCTTGCAACCCCATGGGCTGTAGCACACTATGCTCCTCTGTTCATGGGATTTCCCAGGCAAAAATACTAGAGTGGATTGCCATTTCCTTCTGCAGGGGATCTTCTCAACCCAGGGATTGAACCCTAGTCTCCTGCATTGCAGGTGGACTCCTGCTTTGGCAGGAGTATTTTACCACTGTACTATCTGGGAAGCCAGACACATAGTATCAAGATAAGTCAATTTCCTGAAAGTGATTTGAGCAAAATAAGTGAGAAACAAAATATAACTGTAATATACTGTAATACATTTTAAATTTAAAAAAAAAAAACAGGCAGAATGTTTCATGAGTTTAAAAGTCAAAAGAGTGCTTAGATTTTAGAATGCAGGGTGGAATTATCAGAAGCATTGAAGATATCCCATGTTTTGACCAGGTGGTTATTAAACAGTTGCATTTGCTTTGAGAAAATTAATCAAGGTGTCCACTTAAATATATTTTATGTATGTAGGCTATCCATTTTTTTAAGTGTAAAAAGAGGAATGTAGGAAAGGAAAGTAAACCTGACTTTGCAACCTCCCAAAGTCTAAATTATGGCCATATTTATCAATCTGACTATATATCCTGTATCTTATCATGAAATTGTTTAATAAAATATGATAAGTGAATATACAAAATTAGAATATGATTAATGTAATATATAGATCTTTTCTAAGAAGCCTATATTTCTTACTGAAAACAGAAAATCTTGAAATAAATGAATTAAAAAAAATAAAAAATCGTGAGAAAATTCCAATGTTTTATCAGGGGAAGACCCCCAAATGAAGATTAAGTTGGACAAGGAGTCCTTCAAAAGCGAATTTCCAGAAGGCTTCCATTTGAGTCAAGGCCCTAGTGGGGTATGGTATATAATTGAGGTCTCTGTATTAAAGGACAGAATCTCAAGTAAAACATTCTCCAGTGTAAATGAAAACCTTGAGTAAAATAAACTTTTAGCCTCTGATTATTACCTTAAAATACAAACACAGTTATATTGAAGAGAATATTCAAGTGCACAACTGTTCTCCTGAAACTGGCCTTGAATACTCTATAGCAGATGACTAAATGATTCTTGGGTGGGATGTAAATAAATCAGCATATTAAGTAAAGTGGTAGATAGAACTATTTCAAATTTTCTTTTAAAAATCACAAATTCTCAAATTGGGAGGTATTGATTAGAGGTTTTGAATAGTCATATCTTCAATAAAATAAAGTAGTATATTTACATTCAATACATTATTTATTGACTGAATGTCAGGTTCCAAATAGTAGGAACACTTCAGTCAGTGATCAGAACAAACACTATCCTTTATGCCATGGAGTTTAGAGTCACATACCAGAGGACATTAAATGTGTGTGTGTGTAATATATGTAATGATAAGTAAATGAGTGAAGAAGAGAGAAACAGAATAGTATGTTTGGGAAGACCTTTGATTAGATTGTCTTATGGGTAGAGATTGGAAGGAAGTGGGGGAGTGAGCCAGGGATTATCTGTAGGGTATGGTGCAGACAGTGGAATAAAAAGACCTAGAGGAGAAAAAGCATTTGGAAATAGGACTTAATAGGTATAGAGGGCTGAGTGTGGAAAACAGTACAGTAAGAAGGGGATCAGAGAGGTAGCAGGATGGGGCTGGGAAGAGGTGAACATGGGGAGCCATGGTTAGGGTTTGAATTTAGTTCTAAATGAGATGACAGTAACTAAGCATAAAAAGGCTATTATAAATTATGTAGGTAATAAAGCAAGTTATTTTAAAAGTCATAGATAAGAATATTAATAAAGAAAAACTTATAAGTATTAAAAATAATTTTTAGCCAAGGAAGTTAAAAATCAGTAATTAAAATATAATACAACTTACTGGATGATAGAAATACTGCTAAACCCATAAAGAATAAAGGTAGAAATACATTTTTATCCAGTGCCTTTAATTCACCATTGTCAGATTACAGCACAAACTAGCAGCAAAGAAAAAAATTGAGAATACAAATAACATAAACAAAAAACTCTAAATTGAATAGTGATTTTCTACCTATTGGTACTTCCTGGCATAGATGATGCTGTAAAATGTGTGAATTATATATAGTTCTCTCTCATAAAGTTGGATTTTCAAGGAAAACAGTAGTTTATAATTTAATTTAAGTGAACCAAATCAAAATCTGAGCTTTCAGATAAGCACTGAGAAAATTCTAACTTTGTCATTACTAGGAATAATCTTCCTTATCCCTAGGGAATGATCAGAATCAGTAGACCTATGTGGTGCCTTTTATAGGGAGGCAGAAAAGCCGCTTAGTTTTAGTCCATTGAATTATCCACTGATAGAGTCACCATCCAAGTGTATCATTAACAGTCTTGGATTGAATCAGCCTATGCTAAGACAAAGTTGAAGAGATTGTAATAAAAATTATATATACAGAAATTTGGGCAGGATTAAAGGAACCAACAAAGAATGGTCAAGTACCCAGAACCTAGCCTCAGTTACTAGCCTTTATTACCCCTAAACTCGAAGAGACAAAAGGATAGAGCCTTAAACCAATGAAAGCTCAAATCTTAGGAGCGGGCCCATTGGATAGCAAGTGCAACTATAGATACCTTAAGAATGCAGTTACTCTCAAATCATGGCCTTCTGGAGGAGCTGGGAGAATTGATACCTTGGGTTCTCTAGTGTTCTGCCAGTTTTACTCAATGGTTGAACCTAGCCAGAAGCCAGAGCATAGGAAATCCTGAATGATAGACTCATCCCATACTGGGTGCGTGCATGCATTCTGAGTCACTTCAGTCATGTCTGACTCTTTGTGACCCCATGGACTGTAGCCCACCAGTGGGTCATCTCCCCAAAAAAGACAACGTATGAAAAATGTGGGAGGGGGAGCAAACAGAGAAAACCTAGCTCTCCAGATAGCTGGGTTTTTTTTTTTTTTTTT
>SJXQ01009924.1:68366-202300 GCA_006408695.1 Aepyceros melampus
CCTAATGTTGGCGAGGGCCCAGCCTTGCTGTTTATAGCAGGAAGCCATTCACTTGTGAGACCATACTACCTCCTCCATTTGCTGACAGGGAGTGGAGGCGGTTTCTGGTTAGTTTTGGAGCCCGCTGACATTACGCACTTTTCCATGCTTCTGGGAAACACTAGAGTCAGAAAAAGAAGACAGAGTTATCTCTAACTTTCGCTCTGCTCTGAAACGTACAATAGGCATAGGAGAAGATATATTAAAAATGTCCCTGCCATATGTACAAATAAAACAGATAATATATTAGAATGTAGTGAAAATGCCATTAAACATATAAAAAGAAGAACTTTTAAAGTGAATAATCTTTGATAATAATAATGAAGTAGAAATTAATAATCATTTAAAAACACACTTTGATTAATCTAAAATGTATAAGAAATCAAGAATACAAATCCGCTTCTGTATAGGAAAAATCATTCCATGAGAAAACCCATGAGAAACAGCCTTGGTTCTACCCAGAGATTCAATTTTTGTCTTTGCTTTTATTTTTAAAATAATTAAATAATTAATTTAAGTTTTCAACCATTCATGTTACAAAAAATGATCTAAGGAAAGTAGGAAATGAAATATAAATGAAGAAATAAAGGGGTTAGAAAGAAGAAACACTAGATAAATCTTAGTTCTTTGTAATAAAATAATGATAGACTAATCTCTTCTAAATTTGATCAGAAAAAGAAAAATAAAGCAAACATATGCAATTTAAACACAGAAAATATTAAAAATGAATAAAAGAGACATAGAAACCAAAAATGCAATCTACACAGAACTATATAATGATTGTAAAAAACAATTAGATTGGATTATATTCTATTTACAAGCATAAATTTACAACAATTAACATAGTGGAATATAGAGTACCTTCATCAGCCACCAAAGGAACCTAAAAAAATCATAAAATCAAACAAAACTTTTACAAAGAGTTCTGAATCCAGTGCAACCAGTGGATCAGTTCAGTTCAGTCGCTCAGTCATGTCCAACTCTTTGCGACCCCATGAATCACAGCACGCCAGGCCTCCCTGTCCATCACCAACTCCCGGAGTTCACTCAAATTTACGTCTATCGAGTCCATGATGCCATCCAGCCATCTCATCCTCGGTCGTCCCCTTCTCCTCCTGTTCCCAATCCCTCCCAGCATTAGAGTCTTTTCCAATGAGGCAACTCTTCGCATGAGGTGGCCAAAGTACTAGAGCTTCAGCTTCAGCATCATTCCTTCCAAAGAAATCCCAGGGCTGATCTCCTTCAGAATGGACTGGTTGGATCTCCGTACAGTCCAAGGGACTCTCAAGAATCTTCTCCAACACCACAGTTCAAAAGCATCAATTCTTTGGTGCTCAGCTTTCTTCACAGTCCAACTCTCACATCCATACATGACTACTAGAAAAACCATAGCCTTGACTAGACAGACCTTAGTTGGCAAAGTAATATNTGTTGCTTCCTGACCTGCATACAGATTTCTCAAGAGGCAGGTCAGGTGGTCTGGTATTCCCATCTCTTTCAGAATTTTCCACAGTTTATTGTGATCCACACAGTCAAAGGCTTTGGCATAGTCAATAAAGCAGAAATAGATGTTTTTCTGGAACTCTCTTGCCTTTTCCATGATCCAGTGGATGTTGGCAATTTGATCTCTGGTTCCTTTGCCTTTTCTAAAACCAGCTTGAAACCAGTGGTAAGTTCATTCAAAGCTTTAAGGAATTTATGATTGCTAATAGAAAATCTTGAGGGGGCCTACTAATTCTACAAATCTGTTTACAAACCTAAGTTTTAAAATCACGTGAAAAAAATTAGCCTTCCTTTTCTTTTCTCTCTCTCTCTCTTTTTTTTTTACTTTTTATTTTATATTGTGGTGTAGCCGATTAACAATGTTGTGATAGTTTCAGGTGAACAGGGAAGGAACTCAGCCATAGATATACCTGTACCATTCTTCCCCAAACTCCCTTCCCATCCAGGCTGTCACATAACATTGAGCAGAATTCCCTGTGCTATACAGGAGGAACTTTGTTGGTTATCCATTTTAAATATAGCAGTGTATGTATGTCCATCCCACATTCCCTATCTGTTCCCCCTATCCTTCTCCCCAGTAACCATATATTTGTTTTCTAAGTCTATGAGTCTCTTTCCGTTTTGTTAGTAAGTTCATTTGTATCATTTCTTTTTAGATTCCACCTATAGGGGATGTCACTTTGTCTGACTTACTTCACTTAGTATGATAATCTCTACGTCCATCCATTTTGCTGCAAATGACATTACTTCATTCTTTTAATGGCTGAGTAATATTCCATTGTAGGGCTTCCCTGGTGGCTCAGTGGTAAAAATTCCACCTTCATGCAGGAGAAAAAAATTTGATCCCCTGGGTTAGGAAGATCTTCCAGAGTTGGAAATGGCAACCCACTCCAGCATTCTTGCCTGGGAAATCCCATTGACAGAGGAGCCTGGCAGGCTACAGTCCTTGGGGTCATAGAAGAGTTGAGCATGACTTGGTGACTAAAACAACAACAGCAATATTCCATTGTATATATGTACTACATCTTCTTTATCCATTCCTCTGTTGATAGACATTTAGATTGCCTCCTTTGTTGTTAAAGGGATATTAGAAACTTCCTTTTGAAAAGAAACTTGTGGTAGTTTTAGGATCTTAGGTCAAGTTCATTTTGTCTCATCCATTCCCCCTCCTCCCCTCAACCTCTCCCATCCTCCCTTCCTTTCCTCTTCCAATATGGCCTATTTCTCTGCCATAAATGACTGGTTTTAGTATATTCTTTAGCTCTAAATGAGCAGCTCAACCTGACCCTGTGCTTCTGTTTCATTTCTTTTCTCTGTCTTGACTTCTAATTACTGTCCTCACTCAAATGTCACTCACAGCTTAGCTTTGTAGAGCTCAGATACCACATTTATGTTCTGATTTGTATTCTTCTTGGTGTGGCTGTTTTAGCATGAACTTATCCCTGCTATCAATAATTTATTTGTGAAAACCACTTATTGAGAAGGAGGTACTTCTAAGTGCAGTGATGCCTTTATCACACTATTTGCTGAGAGCAAAGCTCTTTTGTAATAAAGTTGGCTGTGGTATAAAAAAGCAAACAAAAGGGAATACAAAATCCTTTGAAGCAGAGGATGAGTCTACCAAATGGTTATGCTTGTCTACACATGAGATCAAGATAAAAATGTATCCGCAGCTTCCATTTATTTATTTGTAACTTGTTGAAGGTAGATAGAGCAAATCTCAGATAATACGGAAACATCTCTCCTACTGCCGTTCTATCATTCCTTTATCCTTCTCTGCTCTTGTTGGTGGGTAGCCCCCTTCTCCAGACATGTTGATTCAGTTCTGTGGGTCTTTAACCCCATTGTGGGAGTTGGTGATGGACAGAGAGGCCTGGAGTGCTGCGATTCATGGGGTCGCAGAGTCGGACACGACTGAGCGACTGGACTGAACTGAACTGAACTGAAACATTATTCACATTCTCATATTTTAGATTGAGAAAATTGAGCCTGAGTTAATTAACTTTCCAAAAGTCACAGACTCAACAGTCTTATCAGACTGTGCTCCGAGGATGCAATGGGATACTACCTGCAAAGCTGTTGTGGTAGTGATTACTGTAGTTACTGTTGGGCCAAGAAAGTTTGTTAGTTCAGTTACACTCGTATAGAACAGTTCCAGGTTTCAGTAGCCATGGCACATGAGTTCTGGGGCCTTCTCTGTATTTTCCTGCATAACTGGTGTGAATCATTATACTTGGTTTACTAATACAGATCAAGAAAAATGTTTTGACTCTCCACCTTCCCTTCAGTATTGGGTTGGTCAAAAAGTTTGAGTTTTTCCTTAAGATCTTATGGAAAACGACAACCAAACTTTGTGGCCAACCCAATACAACTTTCACATTGTTGTCTTAATTAAATCTGTTGAATTTCAGTAAAAACTCACATGATTAGATTTTATTTTCCCAGAAATTTTTGCTTGACCTCTTACAAATTGGTGTAAAGGCTTTCATTAAAAAATGAATGTACAACCATTACGTCTCATCAGAGACTACATATTTTCCCCCAGTATGAAGCCACTTAAAATTTAAATTTCAAATAAATATTTCATTTCTTGGGTATACTCGTGTGTTTCAAAATACCCAAGCTTAAATTATTGAAGCAAAATTGAGTAATCCCTACTTTACTGTTTCAGAGCACAGATATATTATCTTGTCCAATTAGAATTTATTTCACTCTCATTTAAGCTCTTACAGTAGCTTATTCATACCACTTAGCCTATCATCAATCAGGAAATGTTTGGTGTTTGGATAATATTTTTCTGTTTTGAATTTTTATACCCTGCATTAGATTCTGAGCTCCTCACAGACCAATGAATGCTGCGGGGCTTAATAGACCAGCTGTGTTATGACTGTGCCTTGAGCTGGTTATCTTGTCTTCTACCTCTCAGACTCCTACATGCCCATGGGTTTCTACATTTTGCCTAATAATAAATCATGTCAAATCACAGTTAAAAGAGGTGATTGATGAAAAATTATGGTGTCACATTGTGGTGGTTTGTAGTCTCCCAACCAAGAGAGTCTCCTTTTATTGGAAGGTGGAAGCTACAATGTAGTCTTGTGAGGTAATAAAACACACCCTGTCAAACAATAAGTAACCTACATAAGGTATTTCACTGGTGTTTCAATACAGAGAGTCAAGAACTAAAAACCCAGGTCCTGCTTTGATAGTCTATTACTGCATTAGGTCCTGAGTTGGAAGTTTTCCCCAACATTATGACATTCCATTGAGGGCATTATGACAACCCATTGAGGGCAAAAACAGAAAGAATATAAAATAGCCTCAATTGATCAGTGATCCCTCTTTCCCTCTTCTACACTCCATCCCCCGCTGCCTCCAGGAGGAGTTTTGGAAGATGGCTACAAAAGACAATATTTAGCCAGCTTTTATATCAATGAGCTAAGTCGCTTCAATAGTGTCTGACTCTGAGATCTCATGGACTGTAGCCCGCCAGCCTCCAGGTTCCTCTGCCCATGGGATTCTCCAGGCAAGACTACTGGAGTGGGTTGCCAAGCCCTCCTCCAGGGGATCTTCCCAATCCAGGGATCCAACTGGCATCATGTGTGTCTCCTGAGTCTCCCGCATTGCCAGACGAGTCTTTACCACTAGCACCACCTGGGAAGCAGCAGCATTCATTAACTATTTCTGCACAGTAAACATTTTTTCCTATAATTAAGTCCCAGTATTTTCCTCAAATAATGTGTCCCTAAGGTAATGGTAGCGATAAAATTGGTGTGTAAAGCACTTCACGAATTATAGTGATGCAGGAATTCCAGTACTATCATTGACTACAACCCCCTCAAGGTATAGAGCTTGTCTTTTACACAGTATTAGGTATCTACATATATGACCTCCTTTTATGCTAGCAAAAACATTGGGAAGTAGGTGCTATTTTAACCCCATTTTACAAATAAGAAAATTGAGGCTTAAAATACCACTAAGTTTACAATAACTGATAGAAGCAGGATAATTGCCATTTCTGTCTTTTTTCAAATTTTATGCACTTAAATTGGAACCATTTCTTGTATGATTCTCCATCATAAACTGCAATAAATAATGACTATATAGATGGTTTTTATCTTTCAGTATACTGAAATCATGCAATTTGTTTTAGAGTAATATACAATATGTAGACAGGTGAATTAAAGCAGATTGAAGAAATCAATACTGTAACTCACTATACTATAGGGAGAAATCCTTGCTGTCTGTCAGATTATAAATACATCATGCTTTATTTAGTCACTATGACATAATATAGAAGAATTCTTTACTGATTTCAAACAGTTATATTCTAGTGCATGAATACATTTTCCACCTTGCTGCCCTGGGCTTTAATTGATTTGCCCTTTATTAATAAATATAATTTTTATTGCAGGCCTGCTATGTGTTAGGTATTCTGCTTAGTGTTAGGAACTCATATATGTTGAAAATATTGTTTCTGCCCTCAGAGATGTCATAGACCAATGGTGAGAATGACAGATAAACCGGTAGTACTCTACTGAAATCAGTATTAGATCATAGATAACTGTATGTGATATCTTCCTCATTCCACACTCTCCCAAGAATCAGGCAGGAAGCCAGAAACAAGGAAGAGGAGGAAGAAAGGAAGGGGAAAAGGAGAAGTCAGCAAGAGAATGAAAGCAAAGCACTTGTTAAAGTGCAAATCGTCCTCCAATGAGTAGGTCAAGTTCTACCCTTCCACAATATTTTCTCTGACATCCCCACCTGAGAATAAATTTTCCCTTTTCTTAACATTCAAGGCTTTTATTTTGTATTGTTTAGCATATATTATTGCTATACAATATTGCTTTTCTTTGCTAGATATATATATATATATATTCATCTATTTTCTAGAAAATTAGCACAACTACATTAACTCAGTAGATGTCCAGTGCATATATTTTGATTAATGGAGTATAATTATAAATGAAATAAAATAATGGAAAGTCTTATAGCATGATCTATCAAAACCTAACATTTCTCAAGTTCTGCTTGCCCCCTAAAATATGCTATTTCCATTATCGTGACTTTCTGTCTTTCTTCTCTCAGATGTATCTCTTCCCTCCTCTGATTATCATTAGTGATATGTCTGCATCCTTTTTAGGTCATTCTATATTTTGCTTTTTGTTATATTGACCTTATAACAATGTGGAATATAAAACATTTGCACATAACATGGAGCTGTACAGTATATTACTAGGTGAATTTACATTCTCATCCCGTGTTTTGTTTATTTGTTTTTAACCCCCTGGGATGCATTTGAGCAATGAAAAGATGGATGCATCCAGTGAATTGAATGAGGAACATTTACTTTCCTTAGAATGATGACAGTAATTAAAGTCATAGTTTTTTACTGATGGCTTTTAAATCATTCTTATGTTTATTTCTTGATTTTCCCCTAATGAATAGAACAAAGGAAATCATTTTCAGATTGTCAAATAACAGTAATGGTTTCAAGCACTCTGTTTACTGCTTCCTACATATATTTATCATTTTCTGTGTATACCCACATATACTATTTTATAGTTAATTAATTATTTAGAATGCTAGGTATTCCCCTCCCCCAAATAGAACAAGCTAATTTCAATTTGCCTTCTAACTATGAACAACTGTTAATAACTTGGAAATTTAATGAACACAAGACAAGAATTTTTCACCGAAACTATTTCCATTACATTCACGTAATATTCTTTAAAAACTAGTGCATTTCAGAGTTCTTGGTAATGGAAGAAACAAGTCAGCATAATTTCATGTAATCGTGCAGTTTTTCTAAATAGTTTGTGACTATGACAGGTCATTTTTAATCCAGCTAGCTGTTTACATTATATTAAGGCAAAAAACCCAAACTACAAATTTGCAAGCCCTTCATGCTGAAATAATGTCTGTCCTTATATAGCTCAATTCTTGATTCACCAGCAAAACAATTTTAATCCATTTATTGCCTACATCAATGTTCATTAACAGTGGGACAGAGTCGGTTTTAGTAAGTACAGCAAACCTTTCTTCCGTCTGTTTTCTGCATTGGTTCCTGGAACATTCTAAGAATTGAGCAATAAACATCATGTTACAACATGGTAAGCTAGGGAGAGAAAGTGAGGGCTGAGTTAATCACCAGGAAGAGGGATAACTCTGGATGGGAATGTGCAGATCAGACTGATGGAAGCTTAAGCCTCTGTGCTGCCCAATAGGAGGAGCAAACTGGGGTGCACACTCTTCTTGTCTCATCCAACAATTTTGATAAGAACATACTTGCTCCTGAAAACACTTTGCATCTCACGGATACATTATTTTACTCTTTTAGCTGGAAGTGAGAAAATATAACTGACAAACACATGTGTGTACACACACACACACACACACACACACACAAATTACCATCCTGCACTAAAATTGTCCAATTAACCAATCTGTATCCTGCTGACTTAAAAAAAAGGTACAATGTTGGAGTCGCAAGTTAAGTTTTATTTGAGGCAAGATGAGGACTACATCCCAGCTAACAACACCTTAAATAGCCCTAAGAAACTGCTCAGAAGTAGAGGGGGACTGTTAGGATATATGTGATCTTGATGAAGTGGGAGTATATATAATCAAGAACATATTTTTGCAGGGTTTTGCTAGTCATGAGGAGTGGTTGTCACTATGAAGGAATGTAGTGCTTTTCTAGATGTGAGGAGATGCAAGAATTGGGTTCCTACAATCAGCTCCTGAAATTAAATATCTGAAAACCTGTTCAGCTAATTTTCGCAGAGTATAGAGTGCTTCATTCCTCCTCTCTACCTCGGACTCCCTTTGTGGGGTGGGGGGAGGGTTTGAAGGTCAGCAGCTGCAGCCACACATGATTTAATCGTTGTAAAGGTAGATGGCAAGTGCGAATTTGTAGCTGGCACTCCTAACTGGATTGTGAATTTATGACACAGCTCTTGTTATTTTGCATTGTTTTATCTCTAAATGCAAGCTCTAGCTTCATTACGAGTTGGGGATGAAAATACATTGGTAGATTTGAGATAAACTGAAAGCAGGAAATCAGAGAGAGAAAATTTCCTTCCCTGGCATTTAGAAAAGAGACCAATGTTCTTTGGTCCTTGCCTCCTGGAATGGAGCACCAGCAGCAGACTGATAGAAAGTTAGGCCTCTTGGACCTCGTCACCAAGGTTTCTCATTGCATCACTTTTTCTATCCCCTCCTTGATGCTTACTAACTTTGTAGATGCTCAGGGCACTAAATATTATCTTCCTTTTAAATATTTAAAACAAATTAATGATAAGGTGTGTGCTCAGTCATGTTTGACTCTGCATCCTTTTGGACCGTGCCCTCCAGGCTCCTCTGTCCTTGGAGTTTCCCTGGCAAGAACAATGGAGTGGGTTGCCATGCCCTCCTCCAGGGGATCTTCCATACTCAGGGATCAAAACCCTCTCTCCTGCCTCTCCTGCCTCACAGGCAGATTCTTTACTGCTGCGCCATCATAGAAGCCCTGAACATGCATTGTCAATCCATTGTAATCTATAAGAAACAGGCTTTTATACAAATCCTAACAGCAATTCTAATACCTATTTACTTAAAGTTAATATAACAATTAAAATGAGGAGTAAGGGCTGCACAAATCAAAGGTGAGCCTCTTCCTGGAAAATTGAGTTCACCTCTTGGTGGGTGTTGTGCTAGTAGATTCAAACAAGCCAAAGGTCTGGAGAAGGAAGGATGTATTATTACCTTCAGCAGGTAAGGTCAGCAGCAAGGATTGTCCCCAAGCAGTAAAACTGGGGAAGTTAAGCTAAGGGTACACACACAGTCATGAAGGGGCTTCAGTGGAGGGGAATTCAGCAGAGAATTGGGGCAAAGGTTGACAGAGTTCAAGTTTCAGTTGATTCAAGTCAGAGGGGTCCACATTTTCACTGTCCTCCACCTGGGTGAGGGCCTTAGTCCCTGAAGAACTCAGTGATATATTATCATGTGTATCCTTTGAGGAGGAACTCAGACTCTGTTTTATCATGCACTATTGTTTGCCTTTTCTCTGTTCTTGCATTCTTTGTTCCTTCTGATCATTGATTACTGAGACCTGTTGAAGGGCAAGTATTGTGGTTATGTTTTGGCCAAAATGATTTATCTTACCTCAAGAGAATAGTATCTGTTCCCTTTCTTTGGAGACTCCCTAACCTATCTGCTTACAGACAATCTCCCTCCCCCAAACCAACAACTTGCTTTTGGAGAAACTTATCCTATTCATCAAAACTCTGAGACTGCTTCTGTCCCTAGTGCAGGGTTCTAAAAAAAAAAAAAAATTGTTGGCTTGCTTCCCACAGAAGAAAGAATGTAGAAGGCTAAATATATAGTTGAATACCTTAGATATAGGGGGGAAAAATATGTCCCATCATTCACTTGCAGAAGCAAAAATACGGTTAAGTTCAGAACTTAAAGAAGTAGTCTGACTTACGAGCCAGGACAAAGGTTAAAAAGTTGCTGTAAGCAGTAAGTCACTATCTTTACACAACACAGTTTGGATTGCATATAAATAGCATTCTTCTACTTCACTTGAAAAAATATTGGACAAAGATTGTCTCAATTGCTATTGCTGTCACAAACCACTTGGCAATTTAGTGGCATAACACATTTTGTGTGTTATATTTCCAAATGATGAGCCAGAAATTTGGATAGGAGGCAACGGAAATAGTAGGGATGGTTGTCATACTTTAAATGCTTGGATTCTTTGATGGAATGATTGAAGCCTGGCAGCTTGGGGGCTCAAACCATCTGAACAGACATTCTTTCACTCACCTATGTGGCAACTTGGTGGAAAAATGAAATAGTGATGCTGAAAACTCAGCCTCGGTGCACTGGTGTTGAATCAAATCTCAGAGGTAGAGTTTTGGGTGAAGCAAAGAATAGCTTTATTGCTTTGCCAGGCAAAGAGGGACATAGGAGAATCGTGACTTTAAAAACTGTGTGTCCCAACCTGGAGGGATTTGGCGAGGAGTTTTATAGCAGTGGTTCAAGGGCAGAGTTGTTTATAAGGATCAGAGTGTATGCAGTGCCTGCGCTTCTTTAATCTGGTCTCAGGTGACCTCGTCAAACTGTGACCTTCTCAGGAATGAGGAATGCTAACCTCTTCCATTTGCTGGGGATTTTATTTCTGCAGTTGTCTAGTCACTAATTTGTGTCCAACTCTTTGTGACCCCATGAACAGTGGCATGCTAGGCTTCCTTGTCCTTCACTGTCTCCTGGAGTTTGCTCAAATTCATGTCCAGTGAATGTGTGATGCTATCTAACCATCTCATCCTCTGCTCCCCTCTTATCCTTTTGCCTTCAATATTTTCCAGCATCAGGGTCTTTTCTAATGAGTCATCTCTTCATATCATGACACCAAAGTATTGGAGCTTCAGCATCAGTCCTTCAGTGAATAGTCAGAGTTGATTTCCTTTAGGACTGACTGGTTTGAACTCCTTGCTATGCAAGGGACTCACAAAAGTTCCTCCAGCACCAGTTTGAAAGCATCAATTCTTCAGCGTTCAGCTTTCTTTATGATCCAACTCTCACATCCAGAGACATTACTTTGCCAAAAAAGGAGAGACGTTACTTTGCCAACAAAGGTCCATCTAATCAAAGCTAGTTTTTCCAGTAGTCAGGTATGGATGTGAGAGTTGAACTATAAAGAAACTGAGCACCAAATAATTGATGCTCTTGAACTGTGGGGTTGGAGAAGACTCTTGAGAGTCCCTTGGACTGCAAGGAGATCCAACTAGTCCATCCCAAAGGAAATCAGTCCTGAATATGCATTGGAAAGACTGATGCTAAGTTGAAACTCCAATACTTGGGCACCTGATGTGAAGAACTGACTCATTGGAAAAGACCCTGATACTGGGAAAGATTGAAGATGAGAGGAGAAGGGGAAGACGGAGCCTGAGATGGTTAGATGGCGTCACTGACTCAATGGATATGAGTTTGAGCAAGCTCCAGGAGTTGGTGATTGACAGGGAAGCCTGGCATGCTGCAGTCCATGGGGTTACAAAGAGTTGGACACAACTGAGTGACTGAACTGATCTCACATCCACACATGATACCTGAAAACACCCTACCTTGGACTATAGGGACCTCTATTGGCAAAGTGATGTCTAGGCTTTTGAATTTGCTATCTAGGTTTGTCATACTTTTCCTTCCAATGAGTAAGCATCTTTTAATTTCATGGCTGCAGTCACTGTCCACAGTGATTCTGGAGCCCAAGAAAATAAAATTTGTCACTACTTCCACTTTTTCCCCTTTTATTTTCCATGAAGTGGTGGGACTGGATGCCATGATCTTAATTTTTTCAACGTTGACTTCTGTAAAAGAGATCAAAGGCATTGTTGTGTGTATCCCTTCAAGCAGAACCAGGACCCTCCCCTAAGGCTATATTATTGTTTCTAGGCTCCTCCTCACTTTTCTCTGCATCCCCTTCATTCCCTGATTAGCAACTGTTTGAAATGTTTTCATGCCCAGGGGCCCCACAGGGTCCTGATCAGTTTCAGAAATGCTCCTTAAATCTGAAGTGTTCCATATAAATAAATTTATTTCAAAAGAAAGGCTTTGAATCATGGATTGTGATGGCAAAAGGAACACCATGCATCAAGAATAATACTATGACTTCCAATGAGGAAATAACTCTTAATGAGTTTATGTGCCAAGGACTGTGTTTATTATAATGAAAAATGAGGATAATGCAAAAAGAAATCTACTCTCATCTTTTTTAAAATAAAGTAGAGGAAACAAGACCACACACATACAAAATTAATGCAATAAAGAAACTGGCAAATTCAATGTCTTCTGAGAAACACAGTACCAAAGCTACAGAAGTATAAAATGATATAAATTACCTTCAGAAAAAGGAATCTGGGAAGTCTTCCTTAATGGTAGCACTTGATCTGGCATTTGAACTAGCAGTTAAGAATGAGCAATATCAAGCTGAGGATTTATTTTCATCCTGACCATGATTACATCATTGCTTCCATTTTGTTACAATTATGTTAAAAGGCTTCTTTGTCAGAATAAATTTTATACATCAAGGTGCTTTCTTTTTGATCTGTGAGAGGATTCACTGTGTTAATATGTGTTAATAACTGTCAATTTGCATAACAAATCATCCAAAGTTACTGAATGAAAAGTATCTTTTTTTTTTTTTTTTTTTCACCTTATCCTCTTGGTTGGCTGAGTACTTTTTTGACTGGTCCAGCTGGAGAGATGGGCTCAGTTGTCTCTTGAATTCATGGTCAGCCAGGAAGTGGCTGGTGGCTGAATATGCAGGATGGCCTCTCTGCCCAGTGATTGGCAGGCTGTCAGCCAGAGCATCTTGGTTCTCTTCCTTCTGGTCTCTTATTTATACTTGTAGGCTATTTTGACTTTATTCACAAGGTGGTCTTAAGAGAGCAAGCACAGAACGAGCATGCCTTCATGGCACAAGTACATTTTAAGACTGCTTGCACTCTATTTGCTAATGTCTCCTTGACCCAAGCAAGTCAATGGACAAAGCAGAATTGACTAGGTGGAGAAATAGATTTCACCCCTACATGGGAAAAGCTGTCATACTGTAAAGGGCGTGAGCATACAGATGAGAAGAGTCTATGCAATTTATGCAATGTTATCACACATGACTTCTCAAAATAATTGCTGAATAGAAAATTGAAAACCTGGAACTGTGTATGCTTTATAGGCTAATATTTACTCTTGAAAATAGGACAAAAGAACCTTTTCGAAGTATTGTGGAAAATAAATAGAATAAATCATGTCTGTATTGAAGAAGGAATTTATAGGGCCCGGACTCCATCTTAGGCCTGTTCATGCTGATCATACTAGGCCACCTTTCCAATGGACTCTGAACTCTGTGTTTGTGTCTATGAAAACAACAATCGAAGGATAAGACCCCCTCCAGACAGGGGAACCTTGAAGATCGCATCTAGGTTACTCATCACCTAAGAGAAAACATATACTAATCACCCCTTCCTCCAAACAGGCCATAAATTTTTCCGTATCAGTCGGAGTGTTAACTTCAGGTTTATTGATTATTGGCTAATTGTTTGACAGTTTGAGCACATGAGCACATAGCACGTGAATGATGGGGTTACTGGGATTGTATTTTCCTTGGTTTATGTAACTCTCAAGGAATTTGGAGTGGTGGGTTCAGACACGTACAATATGGGGTATAAAAGATTTTCACAAATGCTGGTCAGGGTCCTTGGCGAAGAGGAGACTCTGCCTTGGGCCCGCTGGTGTAATAAACTGCACTCCACTATCTGCCTTGTCCTTCTGAGTGAGTTTGTTTCCCAGAACGCATGGCTGCAACAATATAATACATGGGATAACATGCTGTGTTTGTAGAAAAAATCATATGAACATGATTAAAATCACTTAGGGTTGTACTATTACATATATAGAAAAATACAAAAAATTGAAATTAAAGACAAGCATGATGATTAATAAATCAATACTATATTCAGTCACTTAAATTTTGTTGATTCTGCTCTATGTGATTTTGGACTCATATTCATGTATTGTTATAGGACTTAGTTAAACATGACTTCTTACGTGTGAATTCTGGAAAGCCCTCTGCTCACTGTATTTTAACTTAATTTCAGCACCTGAATCTTGATACTGATCATCAAGTCTAAATGTCAGCATTTAACAGCTTATCTAGAGGTTATTTAAATTAATCCTTCAAGAAAGTAGCAGAAGGTTCTGTTGAAGGTGACAAAACCTAACCTATCAAAAATTCTTATTTCCTAACACAGTTATACATGATAAAATCCAGATATGCAGTATGTTCAATGACTCTTTGCTATCCCACAGATTGTAGCCCACCAGGCTCCTCTTTCTATGAGGTTTCCCAGGCAATAATACTGGAGTGAGTAGCCATCCCTTTTCCAGGGGACCTTCCTGACTCGGGATTGAACCCAGGTCTCCTGCATTGCAGGAAGATTTTTTTTAACCATCTGAGCCACCAGGGAAGCACACATATATTCAATAATTATCTCTAGTTCTTCTGCTGAAGTATAACAGAGGGACTAGGTCTCCTGTTGAGTCTGAACTCACTTGCCAGTATCCCTTATTGCATTTAACCCAACCAGTTGCTGTAGAA
Source organism: Aepyceros melampus (assembly GCA_006408695.1). Taxonomy (NCBI): domain Eukaryota; kingdom Metazoa; phylum Chordata; class Mammalia; order Artiodactyla; family Bovidae; genus Aepyceros; species Aepyceros melampus. The sequence continues at coordinate 83,041 of SJXQ01009924.1, forward strand.
TGTGAGTTTATCTGCAAGATCAGTCTAAATTATTGTGCATGTGTCTCTGCAATCAGTCAAAGCATGTCCTGGAAGAACTGACTGTTGACTGTTTGCAGGCTACCAAAGACTTTATTTCCTTCCACAATGTTATGTTCAATGTTGATGGTGGCCTCCTGGTGCTACACCATGTATCTATCTCAGTGTTCTACAAATTTTGAACACACTCCCTCATAATAAAAAGCATTTAACATATGTATATTTCTTCATTTTAAATTGTATATATGTTCTGTTGTATTCTGTGTGCTCAGTAGCTTCAGCTGTGTCTGACTCTGTGCAACCCTATGGACTGTAGCCCACCAGGCTCCTCTGTCCATGGGATTCTTTAGGCAAGAATACTGGAATGGGTTGCAATGCACTCCTGCAGAGGATCTTCCCAACCCAGGGATTGAACCTGCATCTAATGCATTGAAGGCGGATTCCTTGCCCACTGGCCCACCAGGAAAGCCCCATGTATGTCCTGTTATTAGCCAATATTTCCAAGAACACTACAAACCCAGGATATTATTCAATAATTATGACTTCAGGTATGAATTCATTATAATCTTTTTCATTATTTTATATGTTTTCACTTATTTATTGGCATCATCATTTTGTCTCATTCTAAGAAAGACAGGTACAAGACAGTGACTGTTCACCACTTTTAGTTGTTTGTCATTATTTGAAACTATCTTTTCTTTGTCATTTCTTTCCATGAATCTTTTAAAGACTCATGTTCATTTTATAGGACCATTTTAGTTGGGGCCATTCTGATGTGTTTGAAAATTGAGTACAGTTTTAATTTTTTATAGGAATATCAACTCCTGCTTGGAATTTGAGTTGAAATTAGAAATGGAACCAACTATTATAGGTTCTATTTTTTTTACACCTCTTTGCCTCATGTATTTTTATCTTGTTCAAGTCTAAGCTCAACCTTCTGTATCAAGAATTATTCACAATATTACAAAAGAGGAAATACAATTTGTAAATAAAGCATTGGCTGCATCAAAATACACAAAATAGTAAGTAATGTAACAGAACTGAGAGTCAAATCTGGATATGTCTAAATAATAAATAAATCAGTGTTCTTTACACTATATTGACAATGATTTTTACAATTTTTTAAACATTTTTCAGCAATGTTCCTTTAGATGATTTCATTCTCAGATACACTTAGAAAAACATAAACCATTATGGGTTACAGAGAAAAGAAAAAAATAGCACCAACACTTAAGAATCTGAATATCTTAGGAAGAATCAGACAAATAAACATCGATAATAAGGATAATATAATAAACATTATAAAGAAATAAGTCCTAGGTAAAATGCAAGTAAGGAGATCCAACCAGTCCATCCTAAAGGAAATCAGTCCTGAATGTTCATTGGAAGGACTGATGCTGAAGCTGAAACTCCAATACTATGGCCACCTGATGCAAAGAACTGAGTCATTTGAAAAGACCCTGATACTGGGAAAGATTGAAGGCAGGAGGAAAAGGGGATGACAGAGGATGAAATGGTTGGATGACATCACGGACTCAATGGACATGAGTTTGGGTAAACTCCTGGAGTTGGTGATGGACAGGGAGGCCTGGTGTGCATGGGGTCACAAAGAGTTGGACACGACTGAGCGACTGAACTGAACTGAACTGAAAATGTAAGTACCCAAGATTGACATTTACTCAAAAAAAAAAAAAAAAAAGTTAGAAAATAGTCCAGGAAATATGGGCAGCAAGGAGTTCCAAGGAGATGGAGGGAGATATCAGTTAGAATGAAGGCTGTCAAAACATCACACAGAATTGATCACTTCAAATGATTCAGTAGGACTCTGGTAAGGGATTCAAGGTGAAAAGGAACAAAGATAAGGTTGGAGAGAATAGAGCCCAGTTCATAAAAAACCTTCTGTAGCATGCTAAGGACATCACGATTTTATCTTGAATTGTCATGAGAGCTATTGAAGGATATTAGTAAGAAGTTACTTCATCAGATTATTTCTTTTAGAAAGATCACAGTGTATAGTAACATTAAGATAGTTATCTGAGTAGGACCACAAGTTAGGAGATATTTTAGAAAACCAAGCTAGATGGTTCTAAGATGGGGGCATGCTGTCTGAAGAATAGGGAAAATGGAACAAATCAAGGAGACAGAAATTTTAAAAATCTATCAACCCCATTAAGGTATTAAAAAATAGAAATATACATGCAGCTGGAAAATACAAGGGGAAAAATAGAAATTGGTTAGATTTTAAGTTTGTTTTGGTATAAATTATATTTGAAGTGTCTAAAAGATATTCAAATGTGGACAATATTTGACGGAATAAATGTGAGTTTCACAAAAATTTTGGTTCTTAATACCTATTAGTTGGATTTTGATTGAGTTGACTAGGAAAACTCTGTCAAAGAATATTACTGACCAGTTATTATGTTCCAAGTACTATTTTAATTGCTTTATATATATTTCCTTACTTAATTCTTATGACAAATGCAGTCATTTTATAGATGAAGAAAGAAAACAATGAGGCTGATACTCATGTAGACAAAAGCCGTTGAGACAGTGCTTTGCCTCTTTTCATAACTGAGCGCATTTAACTTTGTGGATATAATAATTTTCATGATCATGCAGACTCTGATCTGAGCTTAGCTTCTTGAGGGACTTAGACTCTTATGGTAAAACAACTAATTTATAAAAATTGTGAAAACTGGGAAAATATTTTGACCTGAAAGTCATTATTAATGAGCAGGGTGTCATTTTCCACTTTTTTTTTTTTTTACTGTATTTTGTTGAAAATAAGATTTGCTCAGAAGTTCTATATTTCCACTAATTGAGATTAGCAATGGAAACATAGGTTAACAAATTTTAACCTGATATACTTGTTTTTAGTCTATCATTTTTATAACCTCTAAGAATCTAAGGGGTATAATTCTTGTCACTTAATTCCCCTGATACATGGGTCACCAAACGTGCATGATTATAGAATTAATGGGAAATAGGAGAGAGAACAAGGGGCAGAGATTGACGGGAGAAGCCCTCTTAAGAAGAGTAGATGTCATAACTGAGGAGTATATAAAATTAAAGGTAAAAGCAACAGAATAGCAGACTATAGCTCTACAGGGATGAATTTCCTCTCAAAAGTGAATTATCTCATGATAATAGAGAAGTGAATTTTCAGTCCTATTGTTCTCTACCTGGGGTGATGTTACTATAGAAGGGATATTTATCAATATCTGGAGCCATCTCTGATTGTCATGGTTAGGTATGAGGGTACTCCTGATGTCGACAAGTAGATTCCAGTGTGCTGTGCTTAGTCACTCAGTTGTGTCCAGCTGTTTGCGATTCCAGAGATGCAGCCGAACATCCTGTAGTACATAGGACAGTTCCCACCAAATATTATCCCATCTCAAATGTCAACAGTTCTGCTGCTGAGAAACCCTACTGTTGCCCAGAAGTTCCATTTAGGGGAATTCCCTGGCTGTCCAGTGATTAGGGCATGGCACCTATACTGCAGTGGTCCGAAGGCCTGGGTCCAGTTCTGGTTGGGGAACTAGGATCCCACAAGCTATATGGTGCAGCCAAATAATAATAACTTGAATGAATATTCAGACCAAAATAGATAACTGACTGTCCTCAAGAACTTTTCAGCCAGAAAATTTAGCTTCTTTTGAAAGTCTATCTTAATTCTTTGTGAATTACCCCATGAAAAAAAAGGAAAAAAAAAGATTATTAGAAATCAATAGAAAGTTAACCATGGGGTGATACATCGCTAGTGAAAAATAATAATTTCTGACTGCTACAAAATTATTCTATCATTTTGTTAAGTCTGAATCTAACAAACTGAAGTTTAGAAAATGTTGAAGAAGATGAGGGTAGGAATTATTCATATGATCTTTTTATTAAGGAATAAAATGATCTCAGGCATTGCAATTCAATAAGTGGAGCAACATGTATCTCTCTCTCTCTCAGTCGTTCAGTCGTGTCTGACTCTTTGTGACCTGTGGACTGTAGCCCACAAAGATCCTCCGTCCATGGGATTCTCCAGGCAAGAATACTGGAGTGGGTTATGAGAAGTAATTGCAATACATTTATTTGTTAATCAATAAAGTAATTACATGCACAAAGTTTCATCCCTGTTTTTCTTCCAGAGTCCAGCTAATGTTTCCAATTGGAGATCAACCACCAGCCCCTTCTCAGTCCCCTAGACAAAAAATGAAACATAAATTTTGCAGGAGACCACCATTAGTATGAATGGCATGTTTCTCTGCAGACTGCAAATAATAGGGAAATGAATAGAAGGAAGGTTTTTTTTTTTTTTTTTGTATCTGGTTATTAGATTATTGTTAGTGGTGGTGAAACAGCTGTTCTTGGGATGGCAGTTTGGGGCTGAGAGAATGATTGCTGCCAAAAAAAGGAGGCCCACAGTGATGTATAAATACAGGTGGCTCTTCAGGCAGGACCACTGTGGCATAACAATGAAACAGTCTAGGCACCAAGATGTGGGAGGGGTGGGTACACAGGGGAACAGTATTCAGAAAATAAGACTGCATCATTTTTTTTCCAATCTTTAATCACTTTCATTAAAAGCAATAGTGCAAAGATGAGAATCTCTTAAGTATATCCTTCACATGAAGAGGCTGAGCTATGACCATATTAAAGTATTGAAATTTCCTCCCCATCTATTATTAGTCTACCCATTCATCAGTTCATCCATCAAATCTTGCTTTTAACCACACAAAGGAGCTTCTCTGGTGGCTCAGATGGTAAAGAATTGATCCCTGGGTTGGGAAGATCCCCTGGAGAAGAGAATGGCAACCCATTCCAGCATTCTTGCCTGGAGAATCCCCATGGACAGAGGAGGCTGGCAGGCTACAGTCTATGTGTTGCAAAGAGTCGGATATGATTGAGTGACTAAGCACAGCACAGAACACAAGTGAGAAACTGCAATTACTTTCAGTCACGTTTTTCTCTTGAACTCTGAAAAATAAAGAATATTTATTTATATCTCTCTGCTTTCTGGTTGTCCTACATTTCATCAAGTTTATGAAGAAGGGAGGTTTAGGAGATACAGAGCCATCTTCTTTGTTTGACATGGTAGAAAAAATAACTTGAACTGAATTATTTAGGAAAAAAGTCAAAATTATAGTCTTTTCAAGTGATACATTTGTTTTTTGTTTGCTTGCTTATTTCAGAACATTCACATACCTATATTCACTTTTGGATTTTTTGCACATGACCTTTATTTTTTTTTTAATTGAAGTACAGTTGATTTACAATCAGTTAAGACCAACCTAGACAGAATACTGAAAAGCAGAGATATTACTTTGCCAACTAAGGTCTGTCTAGTCAAGGCTATGGTTTTTCCTGTGGTCATGTATGGATGTGAGAGTTGGACTGTGAAGAAGGCTGAGCACCGAAGAATTGATGCTTTTGAAGTGTGGTGTTGGAGAAGACTCTTGAGAGTCCCTTGGACTGCAAGGAGATCCAACCAGTTCATTCTGAAAGAGATCACCCCTGGGATTTCTTTGGAAGGAATGATGCTAAAGCTGAAGCTCCAGTACTTTGGCCACCTCATGCGAAGAGTTGACTCATTGGAAAAGACTCTGATGCTGGGAGGGATTGGGGGCAGGAGGAGAAGGGGACGACCGAGGATGAGTTGGCTGGATGGCGTCACGGACTCAACGGATGTGGGTCTGGGTGAACTCCGGGAGTTGGTGATGGACAGGGAGGCCTGGCATGCTGCGATTCACGGGGTCGCAGAGTCAGACATGACTGAGCGACTGAACTGAACTGAACTGAGTGATTTACAATGTTGTGTTAAGTGTCAGGTTGTACTGCAAAGTGATTCATTATACATATATGCATTTTTTCAGATTCTTTTCCCTTATAAGTCATTACAAAATTTGAGAATGGTGTCTTGTCCTATACAGTTGGCCCTTGGTTTCTACTTTATATATGGTATTCTGTATGTGTTAATCCCAAACCCCTAATTCATCCTTACCCTCTAACTTTCCACTTTGGTATCCAGAAGTTTGTTTTCTGTGTCTATGCATCTATTTCTGTTTTGTATATACTTCTGTTTGTATCAGCTTCCATGGTGGCTCAGACGATAAAGCCTTTGCCTACAATGTGGGATCTTCCCAACTCAAGGAGAAGAAAATGGCAACCCATTCCAGTACCCTTGCCTGGAAATCCCATAGACTGAGGAGCCTGCTAGGCTAAAGTCCACGGGGTCGCAAACAGTTGGACATGACTGAATGATTTCACTTTCACTTTTTTTTTGTTTGTATTATTTTTAGATTTCACTTATAAGTGATATTATATGATATTGTCTTTGATTTACTTCATTTAGCATGATAATCTTTAGGTCTATCCATGTTTCTGCAAATGGCAGTATTTCATTATTTTTGGCTGAGTATTACTCCACACATATCACATATACATATAGAACATCTTCTTTGTCTATTCATCTGTCAATGGACATTTTGGTTGCTTCCAAGTCTTAGATGTTTTCAATTAACCTTATCTCTACTTTCTAACATAGTAGTAGCTAAGAATTCAGCATGAATGCAGTATTTTACATAATCTACACCAAAAATTTATATTGTACTTTGAATCCTTGAAGTCTAATCTTCAACTCCTGTTGCTATTGATATATATATATGGCTTCTGATAATTGAGTTGGAATCTATCTATTCATTATTTTGTAAAAGGAAAACAGAATTGGAAGCCAAAAGAATAAGTTTATTTTTTAAGAATGGGTGCTTAATATCATATTGTGTTCATAAAAGTGAATATTTTGAATGAGGAGCTAAGAGAGTTTAAAGTTTGAAAGGACGACCATTCATGAATAACTTGTTTTTTGTTACTAAGCTCTGAGAAGAGATGGATATTCATTTCAGTAGTCCTTCTGGTCTCTTCCAAGCAGGGCTATGTTCTAGAAACTTGAAGAGAATGAATATAACCATTCATAAAATATCCATTACATAAATAAAATTCACAAAATACACAATATGTTCCTTTGGGAACTGCAAAATTTCTCTTCTTCCAAGATAATTAAAATTCTAAAATACACATTAAGACATAAAGACACTAAAATAAATGTCTATCAAAGTCTGTGCTATATTCAACCTCACTAATTAAGTTGGATTCTAACTTCTTAAAAATGAGTAGCTCTGTTTAGCTCAAGGAGAAAATGATTCTGCTGTCAAGAGACTAGTACTACAATTTCTACATTATTTTTATGCATAATTGCCTCATTACTTCTATTTCTCAGTCTTCCTATCAGTAAAAGTGGGATAACCTTTGCCTCTTATTCCTCAGGCCAATCTTAACTGTAATCCTGGGATCATGAATATTTAGGTAGTAAGACCCTACGAGGTAGAACAGAAAGAATACAATAATACTTGCATTTTAGGGGATTCCTTTTATAAAATATTATAAACACCAGAATTTCAGAATCTTAGAGATAGACATATCAATATGTGTTTTTTTTTCCCCATAGAGCTCACTTTTCTCATTATGTCAATTTTCTCAGTGTCTAACCTTTTACAACTCAAATGTTGAAAGTGTAATTGAGTTATTTTTGGGAGTAACAATTTCTATGAATCAAGTTTAGAGTACAATTTCTTAAAATATGTGGAAATAGTTATTTCAAATAAAAATAAAGAAATGTAGAAAGTTTTATGTGTATTTTATCCATATAATTAAAACAGATTCCCTCATATAAACTAGATCAAATCTGCCTTGTAATGTAATTACATTGGTAGATAGGGTCACAGCTCATTTCTGACTCTACTTATACAGTTAAAAAGGGCACGTGTAAGTGTCATATCTTAACCTTGTGATTTGCATAAAGTTCTCTAATAAACATACCCAGTCATCATTGAATCATTCAATTCCCTTTGTTGTTTATAAATGGTAACAAAATTCGTTTTCCCAAAGACCCTGTTGCCTCAAGAAGAATTTAGCTATCATGAGTAGAGGAGCTGGTTTATGAACTATCTGCAAAATTACCATTTCCAAAGGTAACACTGCACAAATCTCCAAGGTTACTGTGCTCTCCAAGGCACATTAGTAAATATCGGCAAGGTTTCCATTTTTCTGACAGAAACAATTACAGATGCCATGCAAGCATAATTTCACACAGAGTTGAGGCAGACATCAGAAGTCTCTTAGGTAATAGTTGCAAATGTTTATGCTAATATCATTTAGCTTTTCACTTTAAAAATCAGGTTAGTGAATCTATTTATTTCTTTTGTTGTCAGTGTAGTTCTGGTTACTGACCAGATTCTTGGCCTCCTCAGTCAATAGAAATTGATGAGACTAGACAGGAAATTCAGGCAAGGTTTCACTGGGACTCCTGCCACAGGATAAGTAAGCAAAATAAGAACAGTTTCCCTTGTTCACTTTCTGAGGGAGGACAAGCTGGTTCTTAGTGGGTGATTTATATGGGGTGACCATTCCAATGGTTGGGCCAGAGGGGTGACTTAGAGGGTCTGCCCACCCCCTTGGTGGTGCTATGTGCTGGGTGCATGTCTAGTCCTTGCTTTTGCTCCTGAAAAAGTGAAAGTGAAAGTCCTGTCTGACTCTTTGCGACTCCATGGACTGTAGCCCACTAGAGTCCTCTGTCCACAGAATTCTCCAACAGGAGTGCTGAAGTGGGCAACCATTTCCTTCTCGAGGGATCTTTCCAACCCAGGGATCAAACCCAGGTCTTCAATATTGCAGGTGGACTCTTTACCATCTGAGCCACCAGAAATGGCAGTATGTTTTTTGGTCTTGTAGTATCTTGTTCATAATTTGCCCTAACTGTGCATGCATTCTATTTTTAGTCCCTTATAGCAATAGTCCCCAACCTCTGGGATCTGATGATCTGAGGAGGAACTGATGTAATAATAATAGAAATAAAATTCACAAGGCATATAATATGCTTGAATCATCTTGAAACCATTCTCCTGACACCCCTGCTATGGAAAATTGTCTTCTTTGAAACTGGTCCCTGGTGCAAAAAGGTTGGGGACCCTTTTTTTTTACCAAGACCCCCCCTTTTATTTTCTTTTTTTTTAACCAAGGACCTAAACTCTTGGTATAGCTTTTTTTTTTTTTTTTTTTTTAGGAGATGTTTGTCTAGGTGTAAGCACTTCAGCAAAGGATCCCAGGTCCCAACCTGTCTCAGCTGCATTTGAAGGAATTCACAAATAAGATAGGAGATTTCTTCACAGCTTCTTTCACATTCTTCGTTTTTGGTACATTAAGCCTTATAAATGTTCCATGGTTTACTTGGAGTTTATAGGCAGAAGAAAGGTAAAGAATATGAATCTCTGAAAGAAATCTCCTTATTACTGGATGATAATGGTTCCTCGGGGCCTTCCCTGGTGGCTCAGTGGTAAAGAATCTGCCTGCCAATGCAAGAAAGATAGGTTCAGTCTCTGGGTTGGGAAGATCCCCTGGAGAAGGAAATGGCAACCCATTCCAGTATTCTTGCCTGCAAAATCCCATGGACAGAGAAGCCTGCTGGGCTATAGTCCATGGGGTTGCAAAAGAGTTAGACATAACAACAACAACAATGGGACCTGAGAAGGAATAGCAGGAAAAAATGTGAGGGTCAAAATTCTTCCCATCTCTACACTTTCAGCTGAAACTTCCTCACCTAATATGGAAAAAGCAACATTAAACTATGGAAAATGAGGTAGAATTTAAACATTAAAATGGCATAAAAATGTAGTTGAAAAGCAAAATTATCTATAAGAAAATAATTTAGAGGTCAAATACACAGAATTTAATATTAACGATGACACTTGATTAGTATTAGTCTGAACTGACATTTTATCCCTTCTTTGTTTCTACTCTAAAGGTAAAGGATACCGTGTAAAGATACTGTGTTCACCTTTATTAGCCACATGGTATTAAACTAGTATTATGTCATTATTTTATATATAAATAATAAATATATATATCATTTTTTAATGATTATCTCTTTTTTTTTTTTNAAAAAAAATAACATAAAAAAATAAATGGAGTGCTGAGGCCTTTTGGTGTTTGGAAAAAAAAAAAAGCAAATATTTTCCCAGTGGATGTCAAGCACTGGGGTCACGTGTCATTTCTCTAATACCAACCAACTTGTCTGACTCAGTCTCAAGTTAGTCTGTCTCTGAACATCCCTTCAAATACCAGTCTGGCATCCTGACAAATTGTCCACATAACAATATCTAGTTTTCACATAAATGAAAAAAAAATGATTTATTCATTCTGAAAACAATCTTTATTATTCCTTTATGATGTGTGTGTGTGTGCTTAGTTGCTCAGTCATGTCTGACTCTTTTTGACCCTCTGGACTGTAGCCCATCAGGCTCCTCTCTCCATTGAGATTCTCCAGGCAAGAAAACTGAGCCTCCCATGTCTTCAGGATAGATAGAACATGAAAAATACAGATCCTGCCCTCAGGGCCTCATAGTCTAGTGATAAAGATGACTAAGTCAATCAAAAATTCCAGTAGAGTAAGCTGAATGATGGTAAAGCATCTGCCTGCAATGCAGGAGACCCAGGTTCAATCCCTGGGTTGGAAAGATCCCCTGGAGAAGGAAATGGCAACCCATTCCAGTACTCTTGCCTGGAAAATTCCATGGACAGAGGAGCCTTGTAGGCTATGATCCACAGGGTCGCAAAAAGTCGGACACGACTGAGTGACTTCACTCACTCACTCCAGCTAAATGACATGAGAGATGGGAGCCCAGAGAGGAAAACTGTAAGCCATATGTCTACATGCACTCAACATTCAGAAAACTAAGATCATGGCACTTGGTTCCATCACTTCATGGCAAATAGATGGAGAAATAATGGAAACAGTGACAGACTTTATTTTGGGGGGGTTTTAAAATCACTGAAGATGGTGACTGCAGCCATGAAATTAAAAGACACTTGCAACTTGGAAGTAAAGCTATGACCAACCTAGACAGCATATTAAAAAGCAGAGACACTACTTTGCTAACAAAGGTCCATCTAGTCAAAGCTATGGTTTATCCAGGAGTCATGTATGGATGTGAGAGTTGGACTATAAAGAAAGCTGAGGGCCGAAGAATTGATGCTTTTGAACTATGGTGTTGCAGAAGACTTTGAGAATCTCTTGGACAGCAAGGAGATCCAATCAGTCCATCCTAAAGGAAATCAGTCCTGAATATTCATTGGAAGGACTGATGCTGAAGCTGAAACTCCTGTACTTTGGTCACCTGATACAAAGAACTGATTCACTGGAAAAGACCCTGATGCTGGGAAAGACTGAAGGTGGGAGGAGAAGGGGATGACAGAGGATGAGATGGTTGGATGGCATCACTGACTCAATGAACATGAGTTTGTGTAAACTACTATGGTGTTGCAGAAGACTTTGAGAATCTCTTGGACAGCAAGGAGATCCAATCAGTCCATCCTAAAGGAAATCAGTCCTGAATATTCATTGGAAGGACTGATGCTGAAGCTGAAACTCCTGTACTTTGGTCACCTGATACAAAGAACTGATTCACTGGAAAAGACCCTGATGCTGGGAAAGACTGAAGGTGGGAGGAGAAGGGGATGACAGAGGATGAGATGGTTGGATGGCATCACTGACTCAATGAACATGAGTTTGTGTAAACTCCGGGAGCTGGTAAGGGACAGGGAGGCCTGGCATGCTGCAGTCCATGGGGTCGCAAAGAGTCAGACACGACTGAGCAACTGAACTGAGCAGAACATGCACCATGCCACTCTTTAGTCAAACACTATAATATTATCTGAGCCTCTTGCATGAATGCATGAATGAATGAATAAGTGGATGAATGTAAAAGAACCACAAATAAGCATTCTTAAAAATATTTTATTCTAATATGCTTTTAGGTTCTACTTCCCAAAAATGAGAAAGAAGGAAGGAAGGAAAGAAGGGAGGGAAAAAATTCCTCTGTCCATGGAATTTTCCAGGCAAGAGTACTGGAATGCGTTGCCATTTCTTCTCCAGGGGATCTTCCCAACCCAGGGATCGAACCTGGGTCTCCTGCATTGCAGGCAGATGCTTTACCATCATTCAGCTTACTCTACTGGAATTTTTATTTGTTGAATTTTCATTACCTGGGTGTACAGTTAAATAAATATTTGTTGAATTTTCATTACCTGGGTGTGCAGTTATGCTCTATCATCGCATAGTATACCCACTGTTAGGCTTCCCAAGTGGTGCTTGTGGTAAAGAACCTACTTGCCAATGCAGGAGACATAAGCGAGGTGGGTTTGATCCAGATCCCTTTGAGGAGGGCATGGCAACCCACTCCAGTATTCTTGTCTGGATAATCCCATGGACAGAGGAGCCTGGTGGGCTACAGTCCATGGGATTGCAAAGAGTCGTACATAACTGAAGTTTCTTAGTATGCATGCATACGTACTGTTGTGGGCTGAGTGATATCCCTGCCAAAATTCATACGTTGACTCTCTAAACCCAGTAGCTCAGAATGTGACTATACTTGGATATAGAGTCTTTTAAAAGGTGATTACATTAAAATGAAGCTGTTAGCATGGGTCTTAATCCAATCTGACTGGTGTTTTTATAAGAGGAGGAAGGTTGGACACAAAGACACCAGGGATACATGTGCAGAGAGGAAAGACATGTGAGGACAGGGCCAGAAGGCGGCCATCTGCAAGCCAAGAAGAGAGGCCTCAGGAGGAACCAAACCTGCTGACACCTTGATCTTGGGCTTCTAGCAGGAAGGACTGTGAGAAAAAAAAATCCTGCTACTTAAGCCACTGGTCTGATGTTTTGTCACAGAAACTCTAGCAAACTACCATTTCTGTTGAGTGGATTAAAAGGATATGTTATCCTTTCAGGTCCATAGTTAATAGAAACAGGGACGATATGAGGTCATCCAACAATCATAAAAGTTCCAGTTCATGTTGGGTAACTTTTCATTACTGACTTTAAAGAAAGGACCCTTTCCCATCAATAGTACATTCTGCAGATCTAAATTTTCTATAGTTATCTCCTAATTTATGAGTACTGAATATTAGAAAGTTCTAATTTAACATAAGTAGCTTGCTTTAAAATTTAAAAACTAAAGCTAACATTTGAATAAGAGACATTTTTAGTTGACATGTTGTCTTTAAGAATACATTGATAATGTGATGAAGATATGAATGTTGTATTAATATTTTGACACCACTGAATGTTATTAATAATGTAATGGAATTTCCCATTATTCTTTCACTTTAAATTTAGTTAAGATCTGTGATCTGGGAGTCAAAAAGTTAAAGAACCAAAATTTTAGTCCTAGCTTTGTCATTAACTAGTTTTATGATTCCAGGCATATCAATTAGGTTTTCAGAATCTCTATTTCCTCATCTGCCAAATGGGAATAAAATCATTTAATGTTTATATATCATTTGGTAATTTAAAGGCTCATAGAAGCTAGAACATGAGAAAATATTTGAAAATTAAAGGTTATCAAGAAAAATATCAGGAAAACTATCAGTTCTTGGGATGAGAAAAATGTTTTTAACTTTTTTTAGTCTAAGAAAGAAGCTATGAAGGAAAGTATTTCCAGATTTGACTATAAGTTTAAGCAAAAAACTTAAACTTGGACTTCCCTGGCTCAGACGGTAAAAGCATCTGCCTACAATGAGGGAGACGCAGGTTCAATCCCTGGGTGGGGAAGATCCCCTGGAGAAGGAAATGGCAACCCACTCGAGTACTCTTGCCTGGAAAATCCCATGGACGGAGAAGCTTGGTAGGCTACAGTCTGTGGGGTCACAAAGAGTCAGACAAAACTGAGTGACTTCACTTTAAGCAAAACAGACTTTGAGAAACTACTATAAATAGGAAAAAATATACAAATAACCAAAATAGAAAAAAGAATTATAGTGCCATGAAATGGCAAGAATACTTCATGGAAAAAATATTTACAAAAGAGGAAGAAGAATATATAACTTTAATACAGAAAATCATTTGGGGAATTAATTTTTAAAAATTAGAAATGTGTACATATAAAATATTACATAAAAGGGTGTTGGATTACAATACTTATAATAGAGAAAATTAGAAATAATTCATATATTGTAATGATTAACTTAAATGTAAAATATTTAAAAACACTGTACAGTCACTGAAAGCACAATTTTTGAAAAGAACTTAACAATTTGGTACTATGATCACCATGTATTATAAAGTGGTAAAAGACTGTAAAAGAGTTTGACTGAGAGATATGAGTATATACGTGCACTAACAAAACAAGATTAGAAAATGATAAATATATAAGACAAAATATAATTAGTAATTGTCTCTGGTAGGTGAAATTGTGGGCAATTTTTCTCTTGTATTATTTTCCAAATTTTCATTAGTATTTATAATCTATCATTTTTATCTTTATATTTTATAATTTATCATTTTATCTTTATATTATACTTATCAGTGTTATCCATTCATATATATGTCTCATTTATCAATTATCCAGTTCCATTCCAGGAGCTTAACAATTATTACACATTTTTGTATACCCCCAGAGGTAGTCTAAATAAAATAATCAAATATACAAATGTTAGTGGTATATAGATATGTTTCTTGGCATGAGTACTTACAATACACTTTGAAGAAGCTACCATACTGGTAAAGCTCTGCTCATTCTATCAAATAACTATGTAATCACAATAAAACAGTATACATGTTAATCGTTAGCCATAAGTTATTTAAGTAGTCTTCTATGATGTTCATTAGGCTTTTAATTTATACTAGGTTGCATTATGTTATATTACACTACAGTAATAAGTATGCTTGCATATGGCTAGAAAAATCAGTAACTTAAAAAATGTCATAATAAAATGTAAAATTTTCAAGATCTTTGGGATATTATCTACTATGTTTTGTTTTGGTTTTCTTTTTTTTTTCTTTTTGATTACTTCAAAAGTAAAGTTTTGATTAGTTCTATTACTGTTATATCAGCTCAGTTCAGTCACTCAGTCATGTACAACTATCTGTAACCCCCATGGACTGCAGCACGCCAGGCTTCCCTTTCCATCACCAACTCCCAGAATTACTCAACTCATGTTCATCAAGTCGGTGATGCCATCAACCATCTCATCCTCTGTTGTCTCCTCCTTCCACTTTCAATCTTTCGCAGCATCAGGGTCTTTTCCAATGAGTCAGTTCTTCACATCAGGTGGCCAAAGTATTGGAGTTTCAGCTTCAGCATCAGTCCTTCCAATGAATATTCAGGACTGATTTCCTTTAGGATGGACTGGTTAGATCTTCTTGCTGTCCAAGGGACTCTCAGGAGTCTTCTCCAACACCACCGTTCAAAAGCATCAATTCTTTGGTGCTCAGCTTTCTTTATAGTCCAACTCTCACATCCATACATGACTACTGTATAAACCATAGCTTTGACTAGATGGACCTTTATTGGCAAAGTAATGTCTTTGCTTTTTAATGTGCTGTCTAGATTGGTCATAACTTTTCCTCCAAGTAGCAAGCATCTTTTAATTTCATGGCTGCAGTCACCATCTGCAGTGATTTTGCAGCCCCACCCTCACCCTGCCAAATAAAGTCTGTCACTGTTCCCACTGTTTCCCCATCTATTTGCCATGAAGTGATGGGACTGGATGCCATGATCTTAGTTTTCTGAATGTTGAGCTTTAAGCCAACTTCTTCACTCTCCTCTTTCACTTTCATCAAGAGGCTCTTTAGTTCTTTTTCACTTTCTGCCATAAGGGTGGTGTCATCTGCATATCTGAGGTTATTGATATTTCTCCCAGCAATCTTGATTCCAGCTTCTGCTTCATCAAGCTCGGCATTTCACATGAGGTACTCTGCATATAAGTTAAAAAGGCAGGGTGACAATATATAGCTTTGACGTACTCCTTTCCTGATTTGCAACCAGTCTGCCGTTCCATGTCCAGTTCTGTTGCTTCTTGACCTGGACACACATTTCTCATGAGGCAGGTAAGGTGGTCTGGTATTCCTATCTATCTCTTTAAGAATTTTCAAAACAAAAAACAAAAAAAAAGAATTTTGCACAGTTTGTTGTGATCCACACAATCAAAGGCCTTGGTGTAGTCAATAAAGACTTTTTGCATTTTCTTTTTACTGTTATATAGCCACCAGGTTTAAACTAGTTAACTGAAACCAAAGTTAAGACAATGTATGACTGAGAACTTAAAGATTCTGTGAGGTTGACAACTCCATCTTCAGCAATTCTTTTAGTGCCAGGAAAAGATAGATCCTATTTTAAAATGTATATGTTGAATATATACAAATGAATTGAGATATGGAATTTAAGATGTTTAGCTACAAAACTGATATCCCAGGTGTAGTGCATTCCTAACTGTATCATGAGGGCTCTGAGATGTCCTATGCAGATGACAAAAATCAAGACTGAATGGCACTCCTTCAATACATAAAGGTAGAAAAAATTCTAAATATTCATTCCTTAATTTGGAAAATTCCCATACACTGATAGATTTGAGGGTCTCAGAAATGGAAGGAAATAAATTTAAACATAGAGATTCAATTTTAAGAAAATAAAACTTCAGGGAAATTCGCAAAAGAAAGAACACTGGTACACAGCAAAGCTGAATGATTTTCAAGGAGACATATTACTAACTGCATTCACACAAAAATTACATATAAAAATAAAATTGAGGTTTTCTGGCAGTAAGATTCCAATATTTGTAAATATAACACATTTTAGAGCTAAGACTCTACATTTGGGGTGATGCTTCAGCTCAGATGACTTCCTCTGGGGCTGTTTTGTTTTGTTTTTCCTTCTTCTCTTTCTCTAGTACCCATGTCTTGTCTTTGGCTCCTAAGTTGGATATAGAATCCAAGATGGGCAAATCAGTATTCTTCCTCAGTATGTTTCAGCCTGGTTGAGGGATTTTTCCAGGCAGTAGGGTATGAGCTCACAGTTACTGCTGGCTATGTTCTCCAGTCCATAGAGAAAGATCACACTTACAACAGGGAATGAATCCCTTGTAGCTCAGATGGTAAAGCCTGCAATGCAGCAGACCAGGGTTCGATCCTAGTTTGGAAAGATTCCCCAGAGGAGAGCATGGCAATCCATTCAAGTATTCTTGCCTGGAGAATTCCATGGACAGAGGAAACATTTTAGAGCCAAGACTCTACATTTGGGGTGATGCTTCAGCTCAGATGACTTCCTCTGGGGCTGTTTTGTTTTGTTTTTCCTTCTTCTTCTCTTTCTCTAGTACCCATGTCTTGTCTTTGGTTCCTAAGTTGGATATAGAATCCAAGATGGGCATATCAGTATTCTTCCTCAGTATGTTTCAGCCTGGTTGAGGGATTTTTCCAGGCAGTAGGGTATGAGCTCACAGTTACTGATGACTATGTTCTCCAGTCCATAGAGAAAGATCACACTTACAACAGGGAATGAATCCCTTGTAGCTCAGATGATAAAGCCTGCAATGCAGCAGACCAGGGTTCGATCCTAGTTTGGAAAGATTCCCCAGAGGAGAGCATGGTAATCCATTCAAGTATTCTTGCCTGGAGAATTCCATGGACAGAGGAGGCTGGTGGGCTACAGTCCATGGGGTCACAAAGAGTCAGACACAACTGAGCAACTAACACACACATGAATCCAGAAAAAAAGAAAGAAAGAAAGAAATAGTTGGATTTCTATCACTTGCAATGGAAAATCTCAGGACTCAAGTACATATATTTACTTTGTAAAACTAAGATTGAATGACAATCACTGCTTTTGAAGCACTCAAACATTAGCCATGGATAAAAATCAAATATATTGTAAAAGGCACTTTTTTTTTTCCAATTTAAGATAGCTATCAAGCACTTAGAAGAATGAACAAAAGCATTTTCTTTCCAATTTCATATCTGAGTCATTCTTTCACTAAGAGAAGTAATCTATGCTTGCCTGGGCATTAATTTTTTGTATCTATGATACAAAGATACTATTCTGAAAGTAATTTATAAAAATATTCAGAGAATTTTATTCTTTAGGGAACTGAAACATTCACAAGGACAGTGAAAAATACCGACAAAAGTAAGATATGAAAAGAGAGTACTTTGAATTTATTTCTGCCTTTTTATTCCTATTATATATTAAATACAACTAAATTCCCCTAATATGTCTGATATCTATGTACTGAGTACTTCTTTATAGCATTTACAGCTTTGGAGTTTTTAATCCCTCTCTGTCTTTATTTTTAGAGGAAGAGCACTCTAATAATCTGAGACTATAGAGTCTGTTAATAGTGGTATTCTCCCATAGTTTGCTGAATTTTCTAAATCGGATAGAATGACAAAGACTCTAAAGCTTATCCAGATGTGGTTTTATAATGATGTCACTAGGCTTTATTCCATAATCAAGGCCCCTAAAAATATAGTTTTAGCCTTTGTATCAGCAACAAGGTTAATGGAATATGCACCAAGGGTAAATACTTTAGCAGATTGTGTCATCAGGAAATATTTAAACACCATTTAAAAGGATTTAAAATAAGTAGATTTTATTTTACACTGACTAATGCACAGAAACATAATACAATAGAGCTGTTAACAAATAAACCTAATGCTTTTCTCTCCTCTTCTCCCCAGTGGTTTTATAATGATGTCACTAGGCTTTATTCCATAATCAAGGCCCCTAAAAATATAGTTTTAGCCTTTGTATCAGCAACAAGGTTAATGGAATATGCACCAAGGGTAAATACTTTAGCAGATTGTGTCATCAGGAAATATTTAAACACCATTTAAAAGGATTTAAAATAAGTAGATTTTATTTTACACTGACTAATGCACAGAAACATAATACAATAGAGCTGTTAACAAATAAACCTAATGCTTTTCTCTCCTCTTCTCCCCGTCCTTGTGCCATCTGTATTGCTAAGTCCAATTAGCTTTTTGCATTTGGAGTTCTAAATTACTATTCCTTTCGCCCACTGGAGACAATGCTTGCGTAGGTTTAGTTGTGACCATTTCAGAGTAAAGTCATATTTCAATCATTTAATTTTAAGACAGATAAGCTCATGCTGTATCATCACTTAAATGGTTCTCCATTGCCTCACAACAGAGATAAATGTCTCAGCGTTCCTATAGCACCTTTGATGATCTGACTCCCACTTTGCCTCTATTCTTGATCACTTCCTTAGGGTGCTTAGTCACATCAAACTGTGTGTTACTTAATTTTCATGAGATGCACATTCATATCTCTGTGCTGTTGACTATTCCACTGCGGTCCTTAGGTCTGACTGTCCTTCAGCTCTGAAATGCTACTCTAAAGCCTGTAAAAATTCACTTCCTCTGTGGTACTTTATCTTCTTGATGAATTACCTCTTCCTGTGTTCTCTCCCATTACAGAAAATACCGCAGAGTGAACAGCTTTATGCTTAGTTGTGTATCTTTCCCTCCAAGAAACTGAACCGAGAATGCTCTGAGAAAAAAGCAAAAATATCTTAACTGCATACGTAACATCCCACTTCCGATTTATAACTTGTACACAGTAGATGCTCAACTAATTTTCTGAATTAAACTCTGTAGTTCGAGACATGCCCNATTACAGAAAATACCGCAGAGTGAACAGCTTTATGCTTAGTTGTGTATCTTTCCCTCCAAGAAACTGAACCGAGAATGCTCTGAGAAAAAAGCAAAAATATCTTAACTGCATACGTAACATCCCACTTCCGATTTATAACTTGTACACAGTAGATGCTCAACTAATTTTCTGAATTAAACTCTGTAGTTCAGAGACATGCCCCCAGGGGATGTTTGGCATTCAGTTCAGTTCAGTCGCTCAGTAGTGCCCAACTCTTTGCAACCCCATGGACTGTAGCATGCCAGGCTTCCCTGTCCATCACCAACTCCCGGGGCTTGCTCAAGTTCTTGTCCATCGAGTCAGTGATGCCATCCAACCATCTGATCCTGTCATCTCTTTCTCCTCTTATGCTCAGTTTTTGCCAGCACCAGGATCTTTTCCAGTGAGTCAGTTCTTCTTATCAAGTAGCCAAAGTATTGGAGCTTCAGCTTCAGCATCAGCCCTTCCAATGAGTACTCAGGACTGATTTCCTTTAGGATTGATTGGTTTGATCTCCTTGAAGTCCAAGGACTCTCAAGAGTCTTCTCCAACACCACAATTCAAAAGCATCAATTCTTTGGTGCTCAGCTTTCTTTATGGTCCAACTCTCATATCCGTATATTTTTGGTATTAAGAGTCTTTATTATGATTTAACAATAATAGTATTACTTCTACAATCAAAAGCATGTGTTCATGGATCGTTTATTCTTTAAAAAAATAAAAAGGGTTGTGAGCACTAACCATTTTTACATGCACTATCACATGTAATTCCCACAGTAAGTCTCTGAAGTAAGAACTGTTATTTTTATTTCACCAGGAAACCAAGGCTTATGAAAGTCACACCTGCTTAATTCTGCCTCTGAACTTTGTGGTACGAACTGAACTAGTGACTCTCACCTTACAGGAATTCCTCCCATTTGAGGGTGGGTGGCAGCTATGAATGTGAGGACTTGTCATTCCCATGATTACCTTCAGTTCAGTTCAGTTCAGTTCAGTCACTCAGTCGTGTCCGACTCTTTGCAACCCCATGAATCACAGCACGCCAGGCCTCGCTGTCCATCACCAACTCCCAGAGTTCACTCAGACTCACATCCATCGAGTCAGTGATGCCATACAACAATCTCATCCTCTGTTGTCCCCTTCTCCTCCTGCCCCTAATCTCTCCCAGCATCAGGGTCTTTTCCAATGAGTCAACTCTTCACATGATGTGGCCAAAGTACTGGAGTTTCAGTTTTAACATCATTCCTTCCAAAGAAATCCCAGGGCTGATCTCCTTCAGAATGGACTGGTTGGATCTCCTTGCAGTCTAAGGGACTCTCAAGAGTCTTCTCCAACACCACAGTTCAAAAGCATCAATTCTTCGGTGCTCAGCTTGCTTCACAGTCCAACTCTCACATCCATACATGACTACAGGAACAACCATAGCCTTGACTAGATGGACCTTTGTTGGCAAAGTAATGTCTCTGCTTTTGAATATGCTATCTAGGTTGGCCATAACTTTCCTTCTAAGGAGTAAACATCTTTTAATTTCATGGCTGCAATCACCATCTGCAGTGATTTTGGAGCCCCCAAAAATAAAGTCTGACACTGTTTCCACTGTTTCCCCATCTATTTCCCATGAAGTGATGGGACCAGATGCCATGATCTTAGTTTTCTGAACGTTGAGCTTTAAGCCAACTTTTTGACTCTCCTCTTTCACTTTCATCAAGAGGCTTTTTAGCTCCTCTTCACTTTCTGCCATGATTACCTTACCTTATATGGAAAAAAAAAAAAGAGCATCCTGGAATGCCCAATCTAATTATTATCACTTTTAAAACTGGAGTTTTCTCTAACAGGTAGGAGAAGAAGTCAGAGGTTCAAAGGATGTAAGGATTTGATGTAATAGATGATCTGCTTACTGGCACAGATGGAGAGGCCTCTAGAACTTAAAAGCAGCCCCAGACTAACAACCAGCAAGGAAACAATGGCAACAGCCTTACCATTGCAAGGAACTTAAATCTGCCAATAGCCTGAATGAGCCAAGAAGCGAAGTCTTTACCAGAGCCTCCAGAAGAGAGGTTCAACTGCCCAAATCCTTGATAGTAGCCTCATAAGGCCTTAATGAGGAACCCAGCTGGGTTGCCTAAAACAAAACTCATTTACTAGCTCATGGTTCTATAAGTATTGTAATAGCAAGTTTGGGTGGATTTAGCTGGGCATCAAAGAATTGATACTTTTGAACTGTGGTGTTGGAGAAGACTCCAGAGAGTCTCTTGGACTGCAAGGAGATCAAACCAGTCTATCCTAAAGGAGATCAGTCCTGAACAAAAACTACCTGCTAGTGGTGGAGGGCTTCCAGTGGGGGTGCGGGATGGCATGATCTCATCACAGGGACAGAGCCACTGGCAGCAGCAGGTCAGGAAGGTCTCCCTTGGCATAAAACCTCTTGGAGGTCACCATTAACCCTACCATAGAGCCCATAGAACCCAGGGCTGGGTGGCTGCAGGCCAAATAACTACCAGGGAAGGAGTGCAACCCTGATGGCTTCATCAGCAGATAACTGGATTAAAGCTTTACTGAGCAAGGAAGGCCCTGTGCACCAGAGCAAAAGTCAGTTTCTCTCAATGCCAGTCCCTCCCATCAGGAAGCTTACACAAGCCTCTTAGCCTCAGCCATCACAGGGCAGACAAAAGAAGCAAGAAGCACAGTCCCACAGCGGCTAAAACAAAATCATATTACAGAAAGTTAATGATGATGAAAAAGCAGAAAGTTATGTCCCAGATGAAGGGACAAGATAAAACCCCAGAAAAAAGCAAGTAAATGAAGTAGAAGACATACAAGCTTCCAGATAAAGAATTCAGAAAAATGATAGTGAAGACGATCCAGGATCTCAGGAAAACAATAGAAAACATGTAAGAAATGTTTACCAAAGACGTTCAAAACTAAAGAACAAACAAACAGAGATGAATAATACACTAGAAGGAATCCAGGTCAGGATAACTGGGCAGAGAACAGGTAAACGACCTGGAGGATGGAATGGTAGAAATCACTGCCACAGAACAGAATATAGAACAAAGAATGAAAAGAAATGAAGACAACTTAAGAGACCTCTGGGACAACATGAAATGGATCAACATTCTCATTATAGGGGTCCCAGAAGGAGAAGAGAGAGAGAAAGGACCTGAGAAAATATTTGAAGAGATAATGGCTGAAAACTTACCTAACATGGAAAAGGAAATAGTCAGTCAAGTCCAGGGAAACAGAGAGTCCCAGGCAGAATAAACTCAAGGAGGAACACACCAAAACACATAGTAATCAAACTGATGAAAATTAAGGGTAAAGATAAATTACAAATAACATACAGGGTAACTCCAATAAGCTTATCAGCTGATTTCTCAACACAAATTACAAGCCAGAAGGGAATGGCACGATATATTTAAAATGATGAAAGGGAAGAACATACCACCAAGAATACTCTATCCAGAAAGACTCTCCTTCATATTTGATGGAGAAATCAAGAGCTTTCCAGACAAATGAGTTAAGAGAATTCAGCACCACCAAACCAGCTCTACAGCAAATGCTAAAGGATCTTCTCCAGGCAGGAAACACAAGAGAAGGAAGAGACCTATAGAAAATAAACCCAAAATAATTAAGAAAATGGTAAGGGGACTGATGTGTGTGTGTGTGTGTGTATATATAATTAGCTTAAATGAAAATGGATTAATGTAATAACCAAAAGACACAGACTGGTTAGACAGATGAAAATGTACATGTATGTACTTCCACTTATCACATCTCTCTGCTTGACCCGACCCTCAAGTTCTGTGTAATTAATTTATATTGTTAAGTTAATCATGTTTCCGTTATGGCTTGCAATTGTAATTATCTTCTATTTTTTATCTGGCTATTGATTCTAAAAACTAATAAACATGTTTTACTATTTTGAAAAAAAGAAAGCAACCAAGCCTGTGGTACTTTGTTACGGTGGCAATAAGAAACTAATATGCCAACTCAGTATCCTGTCTCTCTTTAATTCTTCCAGAACTCTTAGTTCACTCAGGATGCTCAGCTCAATTCTTCATTTACCAGCCTCCTTTCAAGACAGGTGTGGCTAGGTGACTATGTTCTGGTCAATGAGATGTAAGCAGAGGTTGTGCAGATTTCTGAGAAGGCCCCTTAAACGACGATAGAGAATCAAGGCGCACACTTGTGCTCTTTCACCTTTCCTGCTCTCTGCTTGGACTGCATCTGTGAAAGCTGACATTCTAGCAGCCACCTTGGAAACATGAGGTACAACAGAGGCCTCCATCTCTGAACTGCTGAACCAACACCTCCAGATTTTTCATTATACTTTTTCATAGTGAAAAAAAAAAAAAAAAAGACTGGACATTAGAAATGAAGACTAAAATCCAGGTCTTCATTTCTGGCACAAGGGTCTGTAGCATTATCGTCAGTAACACTGATACTAATACTATTTACATTCTTAGTAGTGTTTCTGAGATGAGAAGCTCAGGCAAAGGGATACTGTGTGAAATGTTCCAAGAAGAACCCTGAGATAAATCAACATCTGTGGTTGGAAGGAAAAGAAAAGGCTAACATACCAGAGCTTGAGCAGTAACAGAAATTGAGAGGGTGGGTGCTGCAGACACTGGAAGCAGAATTTTCTGTGATGGAAAAAATGATCAACAATCTGTCCGAGAATCATGAAATATATAGGCTTCATGTTCATCCTGGCTCTACAAGAATTTTGATAGCCTGGTGAGAATCATTTCAACTGAGTTGTGAAGTCATTACGGACCCAGTGGATGGCGAGTAGGTTTAATTTTGTGCCCTCTAAAGGCATGCTCAAGTCGTAGCCCTCATATCAGAGAATGTGACCATGTTTGGAAATAGAGCCTTGGCCGACATGATAAAATTAATAGAAAGTCATATCGGATTAACGTGGGCTCTAAATCCAACATGACTGCTGTCCTTATAGGATGAGAGAAATCTGGACCCAAGGAGGATACCAAGGGATGAGAGAGGTAGAGACTGGAGTCACATAACTGCAAGCCACAGAATGCCACCAATTAGCCACAGAATACCACAAAATTAGCCACAGAATGCCAGAGATTGTAGTGACCACTGAAAGCTGGCATAGGCAAGAAAGAAGTCTCAAAGGGAGCAGAGCCCTACTGACACCTTGATTTAGGACTCCAGACCATAAGATAGCACATTTCTGATGTTTTAGGCATCCAATCTGTGGTATTTTGTGATGGCAGCTCTAGGAAATACATATTGAGATTAGGAGGCAAAGAGAGTGAGCCAGTGGTGGTAGGAACTGTGAGGATGAAGTTGAGAAAGGCAAGGCTGATATCATAAGTGGAGGACGAAACAGTTCAGTTCAGTTCAGCCACGCAGTCGTGTCCTACTCTTTGCGACCCCATGAATCGCAGTACGCCAGGCCTCCCTGTCCATCACCAACTCCTGGAGTTCACTCAGACTCACGTCCATTGAGTCCGTGATGCCATCCAGCCATCTCATCCTCGGTCGTCCCTTTCTCCTCCTGCCCCCAATCCCTCCCAGCATCAGGGTCTTTTCCAATGAGTCAACTCTTCGCATAAGGTGCCCAAAGTACTGGAGCTTCAGTTTTAGCATCATTCCTTCCAAAGAAATCCCAGGGTTGATCTCCTTCAGAATGGACTGGTTGGATCTCCTTGCAGTCCAAGGGACTCTCAAGAGTCTTCTCCAACACCACAGTTCAAAAGCATCAATTCTTCAGCGCTCAGCCTTCTTCACAGTCCAACTCTCACATCCATACATGACCACAGGAAAAACCATAGCCTTGACTAGACGGACCTTAGTCGGCAAAGTAATGTCTCTGCTTTTGAATATACTATCTAGGTTGGTCATAACTTTTCTTCCAAGGAGTAAGCGCCTTTTAATTTCATGGCTGCAGTCACCATCTGCAGTGATTTTGGAGCCCAAAAAAAAAGACACAGGAAACGTCAGGCTACCGGACAGAGGACCTCAGCAAGGTAGGAGAAGGAGGTCTAGAGAGGGCTTAGCCTTTTGCAGGGGCATGAACACTCTTTCTTTGTTTCCTAAGAGAAGAAGGAAAACATTGGTTCTGACATAGGAAAGATTCTATGACAGCAAACTGAGGAATCCCATCCAAGAGCTTCCATCTGAGGTGATTTTTTGATGATGGCATTATATTCTGACCAGTATGAGGTGATAACTTACTGTTGTTTTCATTTCCATTTCTCTAATAATTAGTAATATCGAGTATCTTTTCATGTGTTTTTTGACCGTCTTTATATCTTCTTTGGACAAATGTATATTTAGGTCTGCTAGACATAGGACCTCAGAGACCAATTCATGTCTACTTAAAATGGCTGAAGGAAAAATGGCTAGCTTTAGGGCAGAGTCAGCTTTCATTTATTTTAAGAAGATGTAATAAATACACTATAAAGAGTAGGAAGCCTTCTCTAACCATTTCCCACTGAAATAGAAGCTCCATGAAGTCAGGGCCTTTGCATCTTTTGTCATCCATTGGATCCTCAAGGCTTAGAAAAGTATCAAGAGTCTACATCACAATATTCATAATGATATTCATTAATAACATTTAAGAATCTTCATTGGATGAACGAACCATCCCGGATAAAAGTGATTATCTTCTTTCTAAATAAGTTTCATTGCTTCATGGGATATATCAATTTTTATATTGATGTTTAACAGGTGCCTTATATTTTCTAATATGTTTGAGGTATTTGAGAGAGTTTTATAACAGTGTTAATCACAGTCATCAAATACATAGAATAGAATTTCAGGATGAATTGTATGCTCTCAAAATTCATAAACTGAAATCCTAGCCCCCAGTACCCGAGAATATGACCGTACATGGAAATAGAGTCATTGCAGGTGTAATTGTTAAGATGAAGGCACCAGGGTAGGCCCTAATCCCATATGACTTGTGCTCTTACAAAAAGAGGAATTTTGTACACAGGCAGCACACAAGGAGAATGCTATGTGAAGATGAATGCAGAGATTGGGGAGATGCTTCTATGAGTCACAGAACACTACAGATTGCCAGAAGACCAGAGAAGCTAGGAAGAAGCATGGAACAAATTCTTCCTGATGAGCCATCAGAAGGGACCAATCCCAACAACACCTTGATCTGGGACTTCCACCCTCTAGAATTGAGACGATCGATTTCTGTTGTTTAATCCATCTAGCAATGCTCTATTATGGCAGTCCTAGCAAACCTACACAAGTAGTTTAACCAAAAAATAATTCACTACATATTGGATAATTAAATGAAAAATTCTATGAAGCTACAGGAACAGCCTTCCTCATTAAAACTGTGTAGCACATTTAGCATATTAATTACTGCTGAATTATGCATCAGTGTTTGTTGTCATTTACTTTAAAATATTAATTTACTGATTCTCAGTGTTTCTTCAACTTTCAATTCATTTCAACTCAAACTAATAAGAGATTATCAGAGGGCAATTGGGTTCTTATTCCTATGGTACCTACTATAGAGATTATGAAAATAAGCAGTATGAGAACCATACTCAATGTATCTATACTTTTCTTTGGAATCAAGGTCTATTACCTTTAAAACAAGTCAATATTGCTAGAAAGAATGCATTCAAGTGATAAATTTATAGGAAAATGATATGAAGGAAACTGAATCAAAAGAAGATGTGGGAATTGAGGTAGGTCATCAAATATATGTAACCCTTTGATGAGGGTAGATGGTGCTAGAGGTATGGAGAATCCCACACTTGATACTGGTTAAAAGGAAATGAGTAAGGTGATCAATCTAATTAGATATCAAAATAAATACTAGAGAGAACTAAAAGATAAGTGTTGATAGGTGAAGGCAATCAGAGTCCTGAAATATCCATCTTTTGACCAATTTTATTATATATATATTAAAATGGGAAAAATACTACAAAAATTCAGCTCTATAATAACTGAAATGTAGTAAACTTAAAAGTGAAACAACTCATTCAGAGACAAGGAAATGAAACACTAGAATGGGAATTCCTGGGAGATAACCACTGTTAAGACTTTGGTGTATGTTCCTGTTGCTACTGCTGCTGCTGCTAAGTCGCTTCAGTCATGGCCGAATCTGTGAGACCCCATAGACGGCAGCCCACCAGGCCCCCCCGTCCCTGGGATTCTCCAGGCAAGAACACTGGAGTGGGTGCCATTTCCTTCTCCAATGCATGAAAGTGAAAAGTGAAAGGGAAGTCGCTCAGTCGTGTCCGACTCTTAGCCACTCCATGGACTGCAGCCTACCAGGCTCCTCCATCCATGGGATTCTCCAGGCAAGAGTACTGGAGTGGGGTGCCATTGCCTTCTCCAAGGGGGGCTTGGCATGCTGCAATTTATGGGGTCGCAAAGAGTCGGACACAACTGAGGGACTGAACTGAACTGAACTGACCCTTTGTTACTAAGCGAACAGGACTTTTAAAGTAAAGCATCCATTGCAAACTATTACATTTAGCATGGATAAACAACCAGGTCCAATATATAGCACAAGGAACTATATTGAATATCCTGTGATAAACCATAATGGAAAAGAATATTTTAAAAGAGTGTGTATATATGTGTAAACAAGTCACTGTGCTGTACAGCAGAGATTGGCACTACATTGAAATCAACTGTACTTCAATTAAAAAATTAAAAGTAAAGCATCCATTGTTAACCCAAGGATCTGGGATGTTGCTAAACCTTAAGCAGCCCTTCTGGAGTCTTTGATCACTTAGTAACTTGGCCTCTGAAGGCTTTCACTTCTTTTCATTATTTGTTTTTTTTTTTTTTTCCTTTGTATCCTCAAGGCTTCTTAGACTTTACAATTTAATGTTATGTGTCTGTGACATCAAAAGGGCATAAAAGTATGACTTAGTTTGTAATAGGGAGGCAACATCACTCATAGATGAGATCACTGCATTACCTGGAAACCCTCCCAGGCTCTGTCTTATTGATACTCTGCCTTATGGGTTAGCACACAAGCTTGTTAGCAGTATTCCCTTCAGTAACATTACTTTATGTGAGAGCAGTGATTTAGAATCACTGCACTGTGGTATTCAAAAATGCAAAATGAAAGAAAATATCAAGGTTAAAGCAAAGTTTTATTTTGCTCTGAAAATATGTTTCATAAAGCACCAGTATGAATGAATATAATTTAGCTCAAATTTGTAGAGTGTTGATAAGGTTCCTTATAATGCTTGGTTAGAAGTACCTAACCTTTAAATGCTTTTTATTGTGCCATAAGCAGTCCAGCTTTCTTTACCATAAATGTCTCATTGTAAGACTTAAGTGTTTGGAAGGTTCAAGATGAACATTTGTATTTTGCTGTTTATACATGGTTCTTTTTGACCTGGAAAATAAGGCAAAAAAAAAAAAAAAAAGCTTTAGCACTTTCAGTGGTTAAAGATATAAACACTTATTGTCTGTCTGACTTTACTAGTATTGTATCTGCTTTTTCTCTTTCCTTCTCTCTCTCTTTGCCTCTGCCTCTTTCTGTCTCTTATCGCTCTTACACACACACACACTCCTTACATCACTCTTATCCTTGTGTTACTGTCTCAGTCTTAGTGATAGAAGCTCAGATCCTAATGGAGATGCAGAGTGCTAGAAATCAGCCACTCTTATTCAATCATCAGACTACTATAGATTTCTGCGACATTACACTTGAAAATATTCATGTTTTAAGGTTTGATGTCAGATTTAATTATTTTAGGGAGTGCCTTTTGACCATTCCCTCTGTGAAATTTTAGTATTTATAAGCCCTGATGGTTTAGGCTAGGTTAAGAGAAGAATTGAATGAGGGATCCTTCTTCTTTCTTCACTGATCAGCACAGCTCACAAAAACCTCCTTGCTGTGCTCATATTATACTTCTCCCAATGACCACCATCTTGCTATCCTTGTTTCCAAAATCTTTGCAAGTTTCTGTGAACCATCTCACAAACTTCTTAAAGCTTGCCACTTTCTGGTACGGTGCTCATTTAAAATGAGGATGATCTGGCTGGCTACAGCTTGGATGGTCATCATCAATCAGGATGCTATCTAGCCTGAACTTTTGAAACAATCCAAGTATGTTGTGAACAGGCTCACAAAACGTGTTTTTCTCCTTTATGAACATATGGTATACACACATGTTAAGTGGCTTCACAATAGCTCTGCTGGTTATATCAATATAGGTCCTTCAATCTTTCAATAATGTTTTTAATCACAAGCTTTAAAGCACAATTGTTTTTACCTTGAAATTCTTAAAAATCTGTTATGAGACAGAAATAAGAGATTAATGGAGATCTTGCAAAAAAAAGATAAATGGCACCACCAGAATACCACAAAACTGGGGGAAAAAATTAATTGAACCTATACTTTTGATAAATATTTATTTTTGCAGAAGAAAAATGCATACTAGTTTAAGCTGTCATTATACTAACCTACATCCTATTTTTCATATTATTAGTAATACATAATGTGGTAGTTTATATTCAAAAATAAAACCAGAATGTATATACCTCATGTATTTATCCAGAAATACACCAAGGTTACTATGGTTACGAAAAATCCATTACCTTTGAATACAGAATGAAAAAGTTTGACTTAAAGTGTGTGCTATTTATTATAGCAAACATCAACAGCCTTCGGGAGGTTCTCTAACTGGATTCATTTTTCAGTGTCATAACTGACCCACCATTCTACTAGCTTATGGCCTATGCAAGGCAAAAAATTTGAACTGTATGCATTTTTAAATATATTTTGTACTAACTCAAGGTGCAGTGCTGCCTTTGACTTTTAATGCTTCATATTTAAGAGAAAGAAGAAAAGCATTCCAGCCACCTAGATGCTAAGTGGCGTCTGAATTGAAATGAATTTACTTTGACCTGTATCCACCATGGTGGCAAGATTCTTTTTTTTTTTTTTTTTAAACACATAGCAGAAGAATGTTAGTTCTATGCAGAATGGAGTAAGAGTGAGAAAAAAAGTTGACACCTTGAATATTTAGGAGGGGATATTAAGCCAAGTTATTGAGAGAGTTTGTTATGATATAGAAGGCAAGGGATTGTAAACAGTGCAGATGCTTATAACCAGAAAAAATGGTATGAAATAGCTCTTAAACAAGTTTCAAAACTAATCCTCATCCCTACTAAATTTTTGCTCATCAAGACTATGATTAATCCAAAGTAAAATATGTCACTAATCATCATACAAAAAGTGTGCAGTAAATAAGGAGTTAAACATGCAACTAAAAAAAATATTTTCAACTTATAAAACTGTCAAAGACGTAAGGACATAACATTCACTTCTGAGGAACTTTTCTGGAAAACAATGAAAAACGCATATCAAATATTCTGAAAAAGTTTGCTGCCTTTGACTTAGCTATTTCCCTTTTAGAGATCTAGCAAACAAAGATAATATATGATAATATTTATCACAAAACATTTAAAACAGAGATAATCAGGAACTTTTGAATTTTTAGTGGCTAAATGCATGTGTGTATATCCATAAAATAGAATACAGCAAAATATTTCTAGAAAAAACCTTCATGCTATGGGATGTATTCATAATAAGGGAACATGCAAGGATTCCAAATTATACATTATAGCTCAATTTTGTTAAAAAGTATAAAGTGCTGGAAGGAATTACATCAAATATTAGAGCATCTATCTGTAAGATGGGATATCTGCATGTTTTAAATTATCTTCAGTAAACGTGTCATTTTTATAACTAAAAACTGCTATCAATTATTTCTCTAACCTAGATGAATGCATCTTCCATTTCTCAGTCTCTCTATGAATTGACATTTCAGCACTGGAGAGATTCATTTTAGTGATCCTACAGTCCCGCTATTACTGACAGCACCAGCCCCCATGGGATCGGATAGAAGTTCCATCTGCAAACTACTTAGCATGGAAAGAACATTACACCACAACAATCCAGACAGCAAGACAAGCCATGAGCACCAGCTGCATCATAATACATTATATGATGGAACACGGTAGGATTTAAAGCATGTGTAGAAGCTAAAGCGAGACCCAACGACAAGAGCAGTTTCCTCCATCAGCTTGTTCCAGGGCTGTGCTTAGTCGCTCAGTTATGTCCAGCTCTTTGCGATCCCACAGACTGCAGCTCTCCAGGCTCCTCTGTCCATGGGGAGTCTCCAGGCAAGAGTACTGGAGTGGGTTGCCATGCCCTCCTTCAGAAGATCTTCCCAACCCAGGGATCAAACCCAGGTCTCCCACATTGTAGGCCGATTCTTTACCAATGAGCCATCAGGGAAGTCCCAGCTTGATACTGGCTCACTTCAAACAGCCAGATTCCCTCTCCCATTCTATCTTTTCTGTGATTTTGAGTGGGCAGGTGGACTTCGGAAAATAAATAACAAAAATTTAGTGTATACTGCAAATATAAAATCTTAGAGTTGAAAGAGATCTAAGGGCCATTATATTCATTTTGCATGCAACTTGTAGAATCTCAAGAAAAGTGAGCACTCAGCCTTTGCTAATAGAGAAAACACTCACTTCAGGATGCTGTTATGAACTTAAAATTATGTTTCCAAGATCTGCATATTAAAACCTGAACCCTCAATGTGACTATATTTGGAGGTAGGGCTTTTGAAGAAGTGATGAAGGTTAAATGGGGTTATCATAAGTGAAACGAATCGCCAGTCCAGGTTTGATGCAGGATGCAGGATGCTTGGGACTGATGCACGGGGATAATCCAGAGAGAGGGTGTGGGGCGGGAGGGGGGAGGTGGGGGTCGGGATTGGGAGTTCATGTACACTCGTGGCTGATCCATGTCGATGTGTAGCAAAACGAATACAGTATTGTAAAGCAAAACAAACTAAAAAAATAAAAATTAATTAAAAAAAAAATAAAAGAATGGTGCCAGGAAAAAAAAAAAAATAGGTCGCTAATCCGATGGTTCTGATGCTCCTACAGCAAAAGGAAGAGGCAGCAGGGGTGCACTAGGAGAAGACCATGTGAAGCACAGGGAGAAGTAGGCTGTCTGCAAGTTAAGGAGACAGGCCCCAAGAGAAACCGAACCTGCCAACACCTTAATCTCGAACCTCTAGCCTCCAAAACGGTGAGAAATAAATTTCTGTTGTTTAAGTTGTCCAGTCTATGGTATTTGATTATGCAAGCCTTAGAAGATCAACACAGGTGCTCAGAGTTTTTAAACCAGCTGCCAGCTCCCTATCTGAGTTGTGATAAATAATAAAATGTGTCCAATAAGTAGAATGTATAGAAGTGAGAAAAATGGACTTTGACTCCAGATAGACTCAGATTTGAATCAGTTCTTCCAGTTGCTGACTAGGATTTCTTGACATCTCTGGGCCTCAGTTATAACACTTGAATCATCATGTACAACTTTAAATCCTATTATATCATTTTGATTTAGTGCCTCTCCTTAGTGATTAACATTGCATTCCTACTGTGCTTTGTATCTTCTGACTTTGGAGATAAAAGCAACTAGTAATACAGGTGCTTGTAAGATGCCTGGAGGAATTAGGAAAAAAAATGTTATGAGTCTTATCAGATAAAAGCCTTCATCAAAAAAATTTACAAACAATAAATGCTAAAGAGGGCGTGGAGAAAAGGAAACCCTCCTACATGATTGGTAAGAATGCAAATTGGTGCAGCCACTAAGGACAGCAATATGCTCCTGCTGCTGCTAAGTCACTAGTCACTTCAGTCGTGTCCGACTCTGTGTGATCCCATAGACGGCAGCCCACCAGGCTCCCCCATCTCTGGGATTCTCCAGGCAAGAACACTGGAGTGGGTTGCCATTTCCTTCTCCAGTGCATGAAAGTGAAAAGTGAAAGAGAAGTCACTCAGTCGCGTCCAACTCTTCACGACCCCACGGACTGCAGTCCACCAGGCTCCTCCATCCATGGGATTTTCCAGGCAAGAGTACTGGAGTGGGGTGCCATCGCCTTCTCCGAGGAGAGCAATATAGAGGTTCCTTAAAAAACTAAGTATAGAACTACCAAATGACCCAGAAATTCCACTCCTGGCATATACCTGGAGAAAATCATAACTCAAAAAAGATACAAGCACCCTAATGTTCATTGCAGCATTATTTACAATAGCCAAACATGGAAGCAACTTAAATGTCTGTCGACAGAGGAATAAATAAAGAAGATGTGGTACATACATGCAACAGAGTATCACTCAGCCATAAAGGAATGAAACAGTGCCATTTACAGACACAAGGATGAACCTAGAGACTCTCACAGAGAGTGAAGTAAGTCAGAAAGAGAAAGACAAATATTGCATATTAATGCATATATATGAAATCAAGGAAAATGGTACAGATGAAACTATTTGCAAAGCAGAAATAAACACACAGACAGAAATAACAAGTTATGGACATCAAGGGGAGGAAGGTAGGGTAGTGGGATGAATTCGGAGATTGGAATTGATATATACACAATATTGAAACTTTGTATAAGATAGATAACTAATGAGAACCTACGTGTAACACAGAGAACTCTTCTCAGTGCTCTGTGGTAACCTAAATGGGAAGGAAATCCAAAATAGAGAGGATATATGTATACATATAACTGAATCATTTCACTGTACAACACTGCAAAGCATCTATACTCCAATAAAAACTAAAAAAAAAAAAAAAAAACTACCTAAAGGATGAAAACTGTTGAAGAAGCCATTATCATTGTAACTAGAAAAGATGGTTATGAACTCTGTGAAAGTACCACACTTTCTTATAGCTGAAGCATCTATTACATGATGCTAACATTTGCCACAAGCTTTCGATGCAGGTATATAGTTATGTGGGTCTGTTAAGGATTCAAGACAACATAATACAGAATCAGTATCATTTTTTAGGTACTATGAGAAAGCAGTTTGAATGGCTCAGAGGTTAAAGCATCTGCCTGCAATGCGAGAGACTTGGGATGGGAAGATCCCCTGGAGAAGGAAATGGCAACCCACTCCAGTATTCTTTCCTGAAGAATCCCATGGATGGTGGGCTACAGCCCACAGGGTCGCAAAGAGCTGGACATGACTGAGCGACTTCACTTCACTTTCTTCCCCATCCTGTTCATTCTCTGGCTTTGTAGTGCCACCTTACGTGGCATTTTGTACATTTTGGAAATCTTCAAGGTCCACACTCTGAGATCCGCCATCAGCCACACCACTTCCCTGTAGACGAGGTCAGCACTCACTTTGCACAGGGAAGGGGTCTTGGTTTCTTTTTCTTGGGTTTCTACATTTCCACCCATCTTCTTCCTATTGTTTTTTTCTTTCCTACCCTATTCCTGCTCTTCACCCCTTTGTGATCATCTTTCTTTGTTCCCAGGAGTTCTCTACCATCTCTGCGATCAGTGGGGAAATGCAGTCATGAACAAGACAGACACAGCCCTGTCCTTATGATGCTCATGGTTTCGTGGGGCAAAACAATAAGTAAACAGGCAGCCTAGTGCGAACCCAAAAGTGAGGTGGGCATTAAGGCAGTCAGTGAGCACACAGGGTTATACCGACTTATACATGGCTTCCCTAAGACTTCTTGTAGGAAGCGTCTACACTGTGCCTGAAAGCTGTGCTGGCCCCGTTACACATGATGATACAGTTGATCCTAATAAGTGCTTTGCATAATATTTATTAAGACATGGGTAAGGTTCATTCCAAGATGTGTTTTCATTTCTACTGAAATAAATTCTGTGGCCAATAACTTTTAGTTAAAATAATGCCTTCAGATATTCCTAGGGCAAGGGTAACCTGTTTTTAGTTTATTTGTAGTATTTGTTTTTTAGTTTTCTTGACAAAGTGCACTTTACCCAGAACATGCTAGGCATTTTAATCTATAGTTTTAGTTCTCTTCAAAATCCTGAAAGTTTCCGTTATCTCCATTTAATAGTTTCAGAAACCAAGTCTTAATATTTACATAACTTGTTTTAAGACCATATTCTCTTCATCATAACTAGGATGCCTGAGGTGGTGTCAAAGTCTAACTCTCATAGGCTGTGTGGTCTTAAGCAAGTTGCTTAACCCTTCTGTGCATCAGTTTTCTTATTTGTAAAATAGGAGTAGTGATACCTACCTTACAAAATAAGTATTACAGAATTCTATCCAAGTATGATGAGTAAAATATAAAAGCAATAGTTCTCGTGCTTTGAGGCCTCTCAGACTAGAGGACACAAAGGTGTGAGCTCTGAGAATGCAACTGGGTGGATGAAAGACCCAGCCCTGTCCCCATACGCCTCCTATGTCTGTACGTGCGGCCATAAAGTCGTGAGCACCCAGGTGGGGAGCGGAGTACCATGTCTGGCTGATTCTCTGTTGCAGCCTTAGTGTGTGCATGCTCAGTCACTTCAGTCATGCTTGACTCTTTGCGACCCTGTGGACTGTAGCCCACCAAGCTCCTCTGTCCATGGGATTCTTCAGGCAAGAGTACTGGAGTGGGTTGCCATGCCTTTCTCCATACAACCTTAGTACCTGGCACTAATATGAAGGAGTGAATTCAATAAAAATTAATGTCTGAGGGAGAGGGAGAGGGTGGGGGATTTGGGAGAATGGCACTGAAACATGTATACTATCATGTAAGAAACGAATCGCCAGTCTCTGTTCGATACAGGATACAGGATGCTTGGGACTGGTGCATGGGGATGATCCAGAGAGTTGATATGGGGTGGGAGGTGGGGGGGCAGTGTTCAGGATTGGGAACTCATGTACACCCAAGACGGATTCATGTCAATGTATGGCAAAACCAATACAGTAATGTAAAGTAAAATAAAGTAAAAATAAAAATAAATAAATAAATAAAAATTAATCCTGTCTCTGACTCTAACTTGTTGTAACCTTTCATGAAGACTTTTAATATCTCTAACACCTCAGTTTTCCGTCAATCCATATTTGATAATGATGTCTCACCTAGTAGTCACATACAGTATCTAAAATATCGTAATATATAAGGCTATAATTACAAGTACAAACATGATTCAGACTCCAGACAACATACATAATATAGACCTCTTGTGTTTCACAAGGTTTTGAGCAATTTCCTTTTCTCAAGTGTCCTGACACTTTATAATATAACATGGGCAGATATACTATGTTTCTTCCCAAACGGTCTAAAGTTCAGGCCACACTGAGTCACACTTCTGAGTCTTAAGATTATTCCACATTCGTGAGGGTTTTAAAGGGGTTAACATGTGTCAGTGGCATTTGTTTGAAATGATGTCACTGCCTCAGTTGAACTGACATGACATCATCATTGAACCGTGAGTGTGGCTGAGGACCACACTGGGTCCCAGCTTCAACCCTGTGATCAACAGGAGGCAGAGGAATCATATGCTGAACTCTTTGTTCTGATACATCTCCAAAGCCCCCTCTGCACCCCTCTGAGTAAAGGTATGTTAGTAGAAGGATTCAGGTAAGACACCTGGTCAACAGTAGAGAAGACACAGTAAGACAGCCTTGGGGGAAGGAAGTCAACACAAGCCCTTTTCTATTTTTCATGCTATGGCTTCACTGTCAGTGCAATGTAACCACAAAGATCATGGAAGCTGAATGATTTGACAGGGACAAACCTAAGTAACCCAACTTTTAAATCTACATTCTCAGATAGCTATAAATTATAGTTTATAGTTATCTTACATTTATTAGTTTGGAAGTACATACACTTGAATAGAGACTATAACTACTTACTAATACCTGCAGAAGTCTTACCTGTGACTGTGTAGTTCTCTCCATTGCCTGAGTAGATTAGCATGCCATCCATATATAAAGAGTACTGAGTTATAATGCCATTAGCTTTTTGGGGTGGATTCCAGGAGAGTAACAAAGAATGGGGAAGGGATTTGGCTACTGGTGGCTGAACCTGTTGTGGGGCTGTGGGAAAAATAAAAAGGCTTATTCATTATAATTTTAGTTTACATTTCTAATTTAAACTTTTCAGACACAAACCAATAAGCCATGGAATAAATTTGACATCCCATGCATGGAAATGTCCTTGATTCGTGAGCATCTTATCAGTAATTGCTTTAGTACTAAATAACTTGTCTTGAATTTATGAATATTTGCATCAACCATAAATGGTGAGTATTTATATTTTGCATTAGTTCACTTGACTGATGCTTGTGTTACTTCATCAATAGTATTACTAACCCATAATCTTTACCTGGGGCTATGCCTTTCAAAGCATACTAAACAGAATCCCTACCCTTGAGGAGCTTTTGATCTAACGTGAACAATGCTAGGTGGCCCATAATTGATATAAAAAACCTATAAGCAGCCATAAAAATAAAGCACAGCATAAATTTATTATACATGAAAACTATAATGTGAGGTTTTTTTTAATAGTGTCTGTCCATTTCCAACAAATTGGAGTCTCAGAAACTAAAAAAAAAAAAGGAAAACTTTTAGAAAATGATCCTAACCATACCTATAGCTTGGTAAGTTGGTAATAAATTTAAGAAAAAATCTAGAAATTGGGAAATTGGGAAATAACAAGAAGGAAATGGTGAAATGGAAGAGTAGGAATCCCTTTGGGGTCAAGTTGTGAAGCAGATTTGGATGGCACCAGGAGAAGGAAACGGAGAAGCAATGGCACCCCACTCTAGTACTCTTGCCTGGAAAATCCCATGGACAGAGGAGCTTGGTGGGGTGCAGTCCATGGGGTCACTGAGAGTTGGATACGACTCAATGACTTCACTTTCACTTTTCACTTTCATGCATTGGAGAAGGAAATGGCAACCCACTCTAGAGTTCTTGCCTGGAGAATCCCAGGGACGGGGGAGCCTTGTGGGCTGCTGTCTATGGAGTCACACAGAGGCAGACATAACTGAAGCGATTTAGCAGCAGCAGCAGCAGCAGGAACAGGAAATGGCAACCCACTCCAGTACTCTTGCCTAGAAATTCCCATGGACAGAGGAGCCTGGTGCAGGCTACTGTCCATGGAGTCTCAAAGAATCGGACACGACTGAGCAACTTCACTTTCTTTCTTTCTTTCAGGTAAAACCTGATCAGAGAGTGTAGTGGATGAAGAGAAAACAGTGAGATATAGGATGATCTGTGCCATATTGCAGTTGGTAGAAGTAATTAGAAAAGGGGATAATTATACATGCCTCAGCAGAAACAAAGACACACTAAGAAAAAGTGCTAGAATTGGTAGACCAGATGGAGTGAATGTTGAGAAAACACAGAACATGGGTCACTAATGCTATAGTCCAGGTAAGAGGGTTCTGGTGAGGTCAGATGCAAGGCATGAAGAACAAAGGGTCACAAGAAGGGTTTCACAAACTTCTGTCTTCTGTCCTGGTTATATCAGATGGACCATTGTCTTTCTTTACACATCTTTGTGAGTGGTTCTTAACTTTAAGGATTTAAAAGAGGTGGGATGGGGTAGGGGGGATGAGACGTGGGGAAAGGGAATGGATGGATATTGAAATAGAGAGAGACTGGGTACTCTTTTCTCCTAAAGATCAACCTTTTAAATCTCCTGAATAACTTTACAGCTGGACAGTCAGAGAAATGTGTAACCCGTCTTATCTCGGAGAGAGAAATACGAAGTAACAATGCTTTAAATGTTTTGAGAGCTGTTATTTCTTGAAGAGATGTGTTCTGATCTTGAGCAAAGCTTTCACTTTGGAGTGCTAAAATATTTTCTCTTTCCCACTGCCTTCCTAATGTAAGCTTTCTGAAACATTAATTTATGCCAACAGTTTGCAAGCTCCACATACAACAAAAGTGAGACTTGAATCAGAAGGAGCCAGGCCATGATTAATAATGCCTCGATTGGCGTTTGGAGGTTCCATCACACTGAAATAATTGTTACCCGTGCTGGTGTTTAGCAGTTAAAAGAGACCATGGAAATCAACCGTTTGATTCTCAATTTCATACTGTGCCATACAATCAATTCTTTTTAGTCAGACTGTCTCTAGATTTACTTCTGAGCCATAGTAAAATGAGGAAGCTTTCATTAATCTTTCAGATGCTTCATATTAATGACAAGGCTCTTGCATGAACAATGTAACAGCAATTAAAAAGCCCATTAATCTGCATTACCGCTATTAAAGATGCATGTCATTAAAGGGTATGGAGTTTGATTCATTTTCGCACCCCCCCAAAAAATGGAGCAATTATGGCCTGGCAATGCACTTTGTCATCAAATTAGGTTGGGGTTTTCTAGCAAATGGCCTTGCAGTATTTAGCTCTTCTCCTATTTTATTATTCATGACTGAAATGTGGAAGTCAAGACCTTTGAAATTACTTTACCTTCTTGTGGAGTAGAGATGTTCAATGCATGCAAGCTCTCAGTACAGCCAGCCAAAGTGCAAGCAGCTAGGGTTACTGCATAGTTTTTGAAGGGTAGCAAGCCTGTCAATATGCCTGTAATAAAAGGGGACAAAGAGAGGTTTGCATATTTACCATAAGCAATGAAGAGTATTGTGTGTGTGTATATGTGTGAGATAAAAAGGTAGAGACACAGAGGATAAAAAACAAAAACATATGCTTCTTAAATCCATTTCCCTGCCCATGTGTTGATTGTAGAATGCGGCGACTAGTGAGAAAAAATTGTGAGACCGACTTCTTGTTAAGACAGTTTTAGATAGCATTTTCCCCATCATGCTTCTCAGGACGCTAATGCCTGAGATGTTTCTCCTGAAAAACTGGGGAGTTCCACATATAGTTCATAGAGCAGAACCCAGTGTATCTGATAGTAAAGACAGCCACCATCCCATTCTGGATCCTAGTTCTCCTGGAGAAACAAAACCACTTCATTTTCTCTTACCTCGCATTTTTCAACCGTGTTTAGCTAGAGATTCCATCTTAAGTGACATCTATTAACACATGTTAGGAGATGCTACTCCCAAGAGTGCCTTCATTATTTTAACAGTAGGATACATGTATACAAACTATTTATTCATGTTGCAGCTAAAACGAATATGCAAATCAACACAGTTGAACAATTAGCCAATTAGATAATTATGCTTTTGTACTTCTCCTTGCAAAATTATTAGTTTATTTAATTAAGACACCTGCCTTAAACAGAAGCATTGCCCACAGAAGTGTTGAATTAACCTGATTTGGTGGTGGATATTATAAGATTTGTTTGGCAATTAAAGGTGCCTGCAGAAATGAAAGCACATTTTGTTTACTGCTGTTTGTAACTAAGACAGAAGCTCTTTATTTAGTTAATCCCCTGAATTAAAGAAGTATCAAAACTATCATTTGTGTATTTGCTCACCCATGTTTTTGTTGTGGCTTTTAGAGCGGTTTTTATCCCCAGTCACATGGATTGTCATCATTCTTACAAAAAGATGGTTCTACTCATGGTATCCTTTTATTGAGTAAACTTTGATTCTTTTAATGTGACAGCTGACAGCTTTCATCATTCAACAACAAATTTTAAAATGCATGTTTGCCTATTCCCTTTCCCTGATAGAAAGGATTAAGAAATTAAAAGAGCAAAGACCAGGATGAAGGAAAGACCACAGTCACTGTTTGCTCTGGCCCTTCACACTGGCCCTGGGTCCCCAGTGTTGCCTGTAAGTCTTGAATCTAGCAGCTCCCCAAGCATCCCCCGGGCCACTCAACCCTCTCGGCTGCACGTGGCACCACGATGCTCTCCCAGGGCCAAAGTCAGCAAGCCAAAGAAGTGACACACAGGCGTGTGACCATCTCTTGCCAAATGCAGCTCTGATTTCAAAACACCTTCACGTTGTCTCTGCTTTCCCTCACTCCTGCCACTGTGTCATTTCTTCTTGAATCTCCCAGAGCATGACCCACATTCTAAACTCAGTTTTTAAATAGGGATTATTTATCTTCCTCCAAAAATCTTAAAGGAAGGCTTCCAGCATACATCTGTATCTTCAACATGTGGGGATTTGGGAATTAAGAGCAATGATGCTCGGGAAAGACTGCTTGGGTCCAGATACCAATTCTGCTACTGGCTTATGGTATGGGTTTGGGCAGGTTGATCAGATTTCTGTGCCTTAGTCTTCTAAGGCACTGCAGATAGATAATAACAGCACCTGTCTTGGAGGAGAGGTCTCACAGGAATAATACAGTATCGTGGGGCTATGAGATGCAGATATTACAATATTAATCTCAAAATGTTACTATCAGGATTAAATAAGTTTAGGAATATAATGTTCTCAATACAGAGACATAGGAGGAAAAAACTCTAGCACAGTGCCATGACAGCCAAAGCTATGTTGTCACTGCAATCCAGTTTCTGCCTGCACACTGCTATTAAATACTGATTTTTATCTTGTAAAGATCACTCAGTTCAATTCTCCTTCCCTGGTGGCTCACAGGTGAAAGTATCTGCCTGGAATGCGGGAGACCCGGGTTCGATCCCTGGGTCAGGAAGATCCCCTGGAGAAGGAAACGGCATCCCACTCCAATACTCTTGCCTAGAGAATCCCACGGAAGGAGGAGCCTGATAGGCTACAGTCCATGGGGTCGCAGAGAGTCGGACACAACTGAGTGACTTCACTTTCACTTTCAGTTCAGTTCAGTTCAGTCCTCAGTTGTGCCCAACTCTCTGCAACCCAATGGATTATAGCACACTAGGCTTCCCTGTCCATCACCAACTCCCAGAGATTATTCAAACTCAAGACCATTGCGTCAGTGATGTCATCTAACCATCTCATCCCCTTTCCTCCCACCTTCAATCTTTCCCAGCATGGGGTCTTTTCAAATTAATGAAAAGACTCTGATCCTGGGAAGGATTGGGGGCAGGAGAAGAAAGGGATGACAGAGGATGAGATGGCTGGATGGCATCACGGACTCGATGAACGTGAGTCTGAGTGAACTCTGGGAGATGGTGATGGACAGGGAGGCCTGGTGTGCTGCAATTCATGGGGTCGCAAAGAGTCGGTCACGACTGAGCAACTGAACTGAACTGAACTGAATGCATCAGGAGGCCAAAATATTAGAGTTTCAGTATCAGCATGAATCCTTCCAATGAATATTCAGGACTGATTTCCTTTAGGATAGACTGGGTGGATCTCCTTGCTGTCTAAGGGACTCTCAGGAGTCTTCTCCAACACCACAGTTCAAAAGCATCAATTCTTCAGTGCTCAGCATTTTTTTTAATACAACTCTCACATCCATACATGAGTACTGGAAAAACCATAGCTTTGACTAGACAGAACTTGTTGGCAAAGTAATGTCTCTACTTTTTAATATGCTATCGAGGTTGGTCATAACTTTTCTTCCAAGGAGCAAGCGTCTTTTAATTTCATGGCTGCAGTCACCATCTGCAGTAATTTTGGAGCCCCCAAAATAAAGTCTATTACTGTTTCCACTGTTTCCCCATCTATTTGACATGAAGTGATGTCATACTTTTGACATACTGTTTCCACTGTTTCCCCATCTTTTGACATGAAGTAATGCCATACTGTTAGTTTTCTGAATGTTGAGTTTTAAGCCAATTTTTTCACTCTCCTCTTTCACTTTCATCAAGAGACTCTTTAGTTTTTCTTCACTTTGTGCTATAAGTGTGGTATAATCTGAATATCTGAGTTTATTGATATTTCTCCTGGCAATCTTGATTCCAGCTTGTGCTTCCTCCAATCCAGCATTTCTCATGATGTACTCTGGATATAAGTTAAATGAGCAGGGTGAATTTAATTTCATGGCTGCAGTCACCATCTGCAGTAATTTTGGAGCCCCCAAAATAAAGTCTATTACTGTTTCCACTGTTTCCCCATCTATTTGACATGAAGTGATGTCATACTTTTGACATACTGTTTCCACTGTTTCCCCGTCTTTTGACATGAAGTAATGCCATACTGTTAGTTTTCTGAATGTTGAGTTTTAAGCCAATTTTTTCACTCTCCTCTTTCACTTTCATCAAGAGACTCTTTAGTTTTTCTTCACTTTGTGCTATAAGTGTGGTATAATCTGAATATCTGAGTTTATTGATATTTCTCCTGGCAATCTTGATTCCAGCTTGTGCTTCCTCCAATCCAGCATTTCTCATGATGTACTCTGGATATAAGTTAAATGAGCAGGGTGACAATATACAGCTTTTATGTACTCCTTTCCTGACTTGGAACCAGTCTGTTGTTCTATGTCCGTTCTAACTGTTGCTTCCTGACCTGCCTATAGGTTTCTCAGGAGGCAGGTCAGGTGGTCTGGTATTCTCATCTCTTTCAGAATTTCTAGTTTGTTGTAACCCACACAGTCA
This sequence comes from Aepyceros melampus, assembly GCA_006408695.1. Classification (NCBI taxonomy): domain Eukaryota; kingdom Metazoa; phylum Chordata; class Mammalia; order Artiodactyla; family Bovidae; genus Aepyceros; species Aepyceros melampus. The sequence continues at coordinate 126,736 of SJXQ01009924.1, forward strand.
AAGGCTTTGGCATAGTCAATAAAGCAGAAGTAGATGTTTTTCTGGAACTCTCTTGCTTTTTGATGATCGAATGGATGTTGGCAATTTGATCTCTGGTTCCTCTGCCTTTTCAAAATACAGTTTGAACATCTGAAAGTTCATGGTACATGTACTGCTGAAGCCTGGCTTGGAGAATTTTTAGCATTACTTTGCTAGCATGTGAGATAAGTGCAATTGTGTGGTAGTTTGAACATTCTTTGGCATTGTCTTTCTTTGGGATTGGAATGAAAACTGACCTTTCTAGTCCTGTGGTCACTGCTGAGTCTTTCTAATTTGCTGGCATATTGAGTGCAGCACTTTCACAGCATCATCTTTCAGGATTTGAAATAGCTCCACTGGAATTCCATCACCATCACTAGCTTTGTTTGCAGTGATGCTTCTTAAGGCCCACTTGACTTCACATTCCAGGATGTCTGGCTCTAGATGAGTGATCACACCATCGTGGTTATCTTGGTCATAAAGATCCTTTTGTATAGTTCTTCTGTGTATTCTTGCCACCTTTTCTTAGTATCTTCTGCTTCTGTTAGGTCCATACCATTTCTGTTCTTTATTTTGCCCATATTTTCAGGAAATTCTCCTTTGGTATCTCTAATTTTCTTGGTGAGATCTCTAGTCTTTCCCATTCTATTCTTTTCCTCCATTTCTTTGCATTGATCACTGAGGAAGGCTTTCTTATCTCTCCTTGCTATTCTTTGGAACTCTGCATTCAGATGCTTATATCTTTCCTTTTCTCCTTTGTTTTTTGCTTCTCTTCTTTTCACAGCTATTTGTAAGGCCTCCCCAGACAGCCATTTTGCTTTTTTGTATTTCTTGTTCTTAGGAATGGTCTTGATCACTGCCTCCTGTACAATGTCACGAATCTCCATCCATAGTTCTTTAGGCACTCTATCAGATCTAATCCCTTGAATCTATTTGTCACTTCTACTGTACAGTCACAAGGGATTTGATTTAGGTCTACCTGAATGGTCTAGTGGTTTTCCCTACTTACTTTAAGTCTAAATTTGGCAATAAGGAGTTCATGATTTGAGCCACAGTCAGCTTCTGGTCTTGTTTTTTCTGACTGTATAGAGCTTCTCCATCTTTGGCTGCAAGAATATAATCAATCTGATTTCGTTATTGACCATCTGGTGGTGATGTCCATGTGTAGAGTCTTCTCTTGTGTTGTTGGAAGAGGGTGTTTGCTATGCCCAGCACATTCTCTTGGCAAAACTCTATTAGCCTTTGACCTCTTCATTCTGTACTTCAAGGCAAATTTGACTGTTAGTCCAGGCATTTCTTGACTTCCCACTTTTTAAAGGTCACTAGTGATCCCTTCCACACTAGACCAAGTAACCCTTCCTCTATCTTTATTCGATCCTGAGTCTACTTATTGGACTTTGGCTCCCCCAGCTTCCTTCTCAGCCACTGAATTCTTTCCTAGGAGTTCTAAATTAAAGCTCCTTGCTTTCCTTGGCCAGCTCATCTTCCTTTCACAGTCCCTGAGATAGCTTTCTTATTCTTTTTCACAATTGGGTGCATAGACTTCTCTCTTCTGAACACCTCCCTTTGTTAGTTCATTAAGCCTCATGTTGTAGATATATCTGCAGACTTCACATCTCTCCTCCAAGCTCTAGTTCTTCCTTTCTACTCACAAGACATGTATTCTACCCAGATATTCAAATACGAATAACATGTCACTCTCAACCTGCCCCAATCCAGACCTGATAACCAAAACTATTTGCAAGCTTCATCTTTCCCATTTCTTTTTTAAAAATATTTTTATTGGAGTATAGTTGACTTACAATGTTTTGTTAATTTCAGGTGTACAGCAAAGTAAATCAGTTATACATATACATTTATCCATCCTTTTTAAGATTCATTTCCCATATAGTTTATTACACAATATTGAGTATAGTTCCCTGTGCAATATAGTAAGTCCTTATTAGTTATTTTATATATAATACTATGTATATGTAAATCATGGATGGATTTAGGGATATTATACTATATGAAGTCAGACAGAGAAAGACAAATAACATATAGTATCACATAGACATGCAATCTTAAAAAAATGGTATAAATGAACTTATTTACCAAACAGAATCACAGATTTAGAAAACAACTGCACAGATACCAAAGGTGAAAAAGCAGGGGAGGAATAAATTAGGAGATTGGGACAACCATATATGCAGTATTACCATTTTCCCTACTCTTAACGACTCCATCATCAACTGTAAATCCTAAGTTCAAAATTAAGGTAACTTTGTAAGACAAATCCTAGCCATTTTATCTTTTTAAAATCTTTGGCATTTGTCTCATCTTTGCTATTGCCAAGTTCAAATCTACCACAAATATAAATAAGATAAATTGCTCATCTGAATTAGTATAACTTCATACTAACTCCAAACAGTCCATTCTAAAGGAGATCAGCCCTGGGTGTTCTTTGGAAGGAACGATGCTAAAACTGAAGCTCCAGTACTTTGGCCACCTCACGTGAAGAGTTGACTCATTGGAAAAGACTCTGATGCTGGGAGGGACTGGGGGCAGGAGGACAAGGGGACGACAGAGGATGAGATGGCTGGATAGCATCACCCACTCGATGGATGTGAGTTTGAGTGAACTCAGGGAAATGGTGATGGACAGGGAGGCCTGGCGTGCTGTGATTCATGGGGTCACAAAGAGTCAGACATGACTGAGCGACTGAACTGAACTGAACTGAAATGAATACTAACAAGAAATGAATCAGCCCCAGAAAGTGAAAGTTTTAATACTATAGTGAACAAGAAAATGCTTTATGACATGAGATTAGTTTCTCCTGGTCATCACTGAACAACCTAGGTTGCATTGCCTCTCACAGGTAGCCCTAACTTAGCTGGGGCAAAGGTATATTGTGTTCCAAAAGACACTGTGGTTGCATGCAGTTTGGTACCCTGAAATCTTTAGTATGACATTGTGTCATTCATCTAGATAATATTATAATTGGGAAACATAAAAAACAGCTCCCTTATATTGCAAAATACTACCCTGAGACATTATTTCTTTAAAAATCATAGCTGAAGTGCAGTGTTGGAACTGTGACTGTTATATCAACTTAACAAGAAAGGTATTAGTGGAGACTTTAAGAAAGATCATGTCAAAGCAGATACTAAGTTTGCATTCACTATATGGTCTTCAATGCTTTATTCAGTCTTTCTTGCCTTTACTAAAGGAATTCTTTTGTGTGTCTATGTGTACCATGAAATTCCTTTGCTAATTTCTTCTCCTTTAAAACTTTAGGATCTTAAAACACAAGCAATACTTCTCTCAAAAAAACTTTCATTTTTCAGCTTTTTGCTTTGGTAGAGAAGTTTACCAAATTGTATTTCATAGAAAAGTCCCAGGGTTCTTAAAGAAAGATGCTGGAGAGAAACTAGATCATCTTTCAAGCCATTTATCAAAGTGCTCACATTTCCTGTCTCCAGGCAGGTGAAACAATAATAAACACTGAGAGATGAGAGCTGCAAAATAGAAAACAGAGAAGAAGAAAGCTGAGGTTTTGGCTTTTGCCACCTTCAAATCACAGGTAGAAAGTTTTGGGTGGCTTGTAAATCCCTTTCAAAAAAAACATGCAGTACTTTGAGAGGGTAAGGTGGCATTTCTTTCCTATTTGCAGTGGGGATCTTGATTATAATGTTGTTTCTCAGTGACAAAGTTTGTCAGACCATTGGTATAATTTCCCCTAAATACAGGTTAGTATTATCCATTTCAGTAAGAAGAGCAATAAAATGATTGAGCATTTTCTCTCTTGTCAGATTACAATTAGGCTGGGGTAGGAGAAGGGGTTGGTTAGCCAAGTGGTCCTTTCTAAATCAGAATAATGACAAAGTCATCCTCTTGTTAGGGCATGCAGTCTCTATATTCTGTTTCTCAGTATGGAGAGTTTATCAGGATGGATTAAAGTTGACGATTATAAAAACTTCTGCTATTACCAAAGAATAAAGATAATCTCTCCAAGACTAGCCAAGGTAGCCTTTCTTAGACATGTCCCTAGAGACCAAAGTGATGGCCAAATGGCATTCCTTTAAGTGTCAGAATCATCCTTAGATTATATACTCCCTACAAAAAAAGCAGTACTGCTGCAACAAAGTATCATCATCAAAAGATACTTATATTCAGTTCAGTTCCGTTCAGTCGCTCAGTCATGTCTGACTCTGCCTGTAATGTCGGAGACCTGGGTTAGATCCCTGGGTTGGGAAGATCCCCTGGAAGCAGGTAGGGCAACACACTCCAAGACTCTTGCCTGGAAAATCCCCACAGACAGAGGAGCCTGGCGGGCTATGGTCCATGGGGTCACAAATAATTGGACTTGACTGAGAAATTAAGCACACTATATTTAGTTAAAGACAAAGAGACAACACGAAAATCCCTGAAAATATATTTCAGTATTATATTTAAAAGAATACTGAAAAATATATACAGTGATATATTTATAAAAGAATCCTCAAGAGAAAAATATGACATATATTCTATGTCCACAGAAAACCCAGTAAGATAAGGTGAGATAGTCTCCTTGATGACACTTACGGGGTTAAAACTAAAGAAGTAGATCTTGACAATGACAACTTTAAAGACTGGTTTGGATATGAACCTCTGTCTCCAGCAGACATCACAGAAGAGTCTTTTTTTTTTCCCTTTGAATCTTAGACTGTTTCTACCTGGAGGCAGGCCAGATGACCTCTCAGATTCTTTTCCAGCCACAAAACTCTGTGAAATCAAAAATGGTCCCAACTATATCAGGAAACCTGCCAGTCTCTTTTGATAATGGAAGAGGGTGAGCTGACAAAACATTCCATAAGCATATAGGAAGCATTATTGATGTCTTAAAAGTGTTAGGAGCCCATGAAACACAGGAGTCTTGGTATCTGGATTAAAACCATTGGCACCAGCAGGGCTAGGACTCTCAGTGCTAAGCGATAATGCATTTTGCATTAATGCTTAACATTGAGAAATCCTGACGGGCCACACCAAGGGAGTTTGAAGTTAAGTAAGTATATTCCCTTTGAATGACAGTCCTGTGGACATCAGGGGTGCAGGAAGCCCTGGCTGAAAGAGCAGGGGCAGGAACTTGATATAAGTGGAGACAGCGCATCACAGGAGGAAATTTAAGAGCCTAGTGCGTATGGTTCCAGACTGTGTGCCCTGAGGATTTCCACCTAGCAGAGCAGAAAAACCCTCTCCTGGAGAACAATTTAGAAATCCCTTGCAATGATTTGGGGGAACTTCCTAAATGCAGAGGGTGTGTCTTTTTACTTCTTACTTGTCCTCTTTTCTAGCAGTTATTGCAATGTTTTACCCCTTGATGTTTGACAAAAAAATCAAGACGTTTCATCTTCTTAGCTCAAAGCTGTCTCCTTTACTATAAGAGATGCCCACTCCCATCCTACCCTTTCCCAGGTGCCCGTGAAGGAACAGATGCTGTCTCTTTTGACTCATACATTATATTTCCAACACTTTGTTTCCTGTGCTCAAACTTCAAGTTTCAAAGGAGCAGAAAAGAAATATACAAAACCAAAGGCAGCCTGATTCAGAGAAAATCACTGTGGAGCTGACACCAGCTGGACAAGCTTTTGTGCCTCTAATAAAACTCTGTATCCTGAGAAGCAGGAAAACAGCAGAGGAGTCGGCTTTGACGTTAAGATTTTTTGATTAACTCCTCTGACTTGATGCAGACAAGTATAAATGCCGCCCTGGAATCCAAGCCTGAGATGTAAAGCAAAATGGCATCCTTTTCAAAGCCCAACACAGTTTGGAGAAGAAAAGAGACTCTGTTTTTATTTACATCGGGGAGCCGACACAACCCCCACCAGCCTCCCTCAGCTGCCAACCTAGGTGTTTGGCCTGATCCCCTGTACTCTGTTCCTCTTCATTATGTTAATCTGTGGGCGGAAAGATTTCTGTCATCTTCGAATCGCTTGTGCAGCAATGGTAAACACCTTGGCCTGTCTGTAATTGGACAGGTGTCTGCACTGATGTCACCCAGCTTTTAATTCAATTAAAGAACTGGCTGCTCTGTTCTCATTACCCACTCATTTCCGTTGCACTCTGAGGTGGCGGAGAAATGTGCACACAGCCGTCACTACCCAGAGTCCAAAGTCTGTGGTCCCCAGGCAAAGATCATGCGGAATATTTCAAACGGACTCCAACAATCCAAGCACATTCTTCCTGTGAGCAAAGGCATTTGGAATAAGATGGAGAATTTGTTCTCTTTCTTTACCTTTAAAGTCTCTATTGTCTCAATGGTGTCTTCTACCTACTGGCCAAGTAATTAGAAGCCGTCTAGCAAAAAGAAAAGCCATTTCTAGCTTTCCCTCCCCGGGGCTCTCCTCCATCTCAAGAGAACTCATCAGAGTACAATGCTCTTATTTATTTGCTGGCATTTCACATTTGGATCAAGAAGGTGAGGGTGGGGAAGAGCGAGGCATTTATTAAGAGGGCCATCTGGTAAGGGACCCCACACAGGCAGAGTTGAGACTGCTACCTAGGGACACAGAAGAAGAACCCACTTTTAAAAGAAAGCCAGCCAGAGGAAGGGAAGTAGCAGAAAAGGGGACTTTTCTGGCTTGAGATTTTGCTATAGTGCTGAGAAATCCTAATTTTTTTAAGTGTCTTACACTCCAAAATTAGTTTTGAGCTGCCAACCAAACCAGTGGATGGATGAAAGAGAATAAATTAATCCAACATGCCATGCTTTTTGCCCACTTAAAGGAACCTCTGAAAATAAAGTTCTAACACAGACATTGTGACACAATGACCCTAGGAAACTGAACATTTGTTAAATTTGTTAAATATGGATGAAAATTTAATGATTTAATGGAGATCTGGAAACACACACAGGATGCTTTTCTTTTGGTAGGAAATTGACTTTTGTTGTTTTGTTTAAGACAATATTTTAAATAAAAATAAGGATCTCTAAGATTTATAAAATTAAAGTTAATTTTTACTTTATCCAAAAGGTAGTAGAGTAAATGGGTTTACCCCAAGCCTAATGGAACTCTTTGGAAATTCTAAAACTAACATTTCATATTTAATTTCCTGCAAATGGATTTTCTGATTCTGTTTAAAACTTCTATAGGGAGCACCTTGGATCAAAGACTAAACAGTTTAATCTTATGAACAGGGAAAACAATTTCTTTATTCTTATATTTTTAAAAATAAAATACAGGGTTTAACCTCAGTCTTCAGGAATGATTGAAACAGTGATTCTAACTGATCTCAAAGCATTATCCTATTAAGATTCTCTCAACTGGCTTCCATCTAACCTCACATTTTTAATCAATGCCTTTATATTAAGAACTGCAGAGTCTCTGTCTTTTCCCTTCTAATTCTGCAATTGGTTTGAAGTTACCCACTCATTTTAACTCTTTGTCTAACATAAAGGACTGACACTGACATCATTAGAGCTCTCCAAGAAAATATCAGACTGGACTCAGCAGGGAGGCAGGCAAGAAGATTAGAAGGAAAAGGAGTACATGAGAAAGGAAAGTCATCCCTTACTGATCAGCGTCCTAGGTGCCTGGTTAAACCCTCTGATAAGGTAAGCCCATTGAACAGAGGGGACTGCACAGAGGGGCTGCTGCTGGGCAGAGTGTAAAGGTCACTTAGGTCCAGCAGCAGATTCAAGGTCAGAACCTACGTTTTCTGATGCCAAGATCATTATTCTTTCCCTCCCAGTTCAGGAAGAAGAAAGAAGGCATGTTGAAGATATGTTACTAAAAATAATAGCATACTGTAGAGTAAGAATTTGATTTAAATATACCTTAAATGTGTCAATAGGTTCAAAGTTATTACTAAAACATGCTGTGTATGAACAGAAAGTAGAATGCTTATCCCTCCAACGGAGCAAGTGTATATGCCTATAATATTCCCTTAAAAAAACACAACTGATTCATAAGAAACTCTATTATCAGTGTGTATACATTTGTGTGTTATTTGCATATAAGATTATATACACACACATATATATAAAGTTTGTAGTTAATCTCAAATACAATACAAATATAAAATGGTCATAAAAGTTAGAAAATAGAAAATTTGTTCCTTTATCAAATATGATCAGTAACCTTGAGGATTATATTCACTTTCACTTTTCAGTTCATGCACTGGAGAAGGAAATGGCAACCCACTCCAGGGTTCTTGCCTGGAGAGTCCCAGGCTGCCGTGTATGGGGTCGCACAGAGTCGGACATGACTGAAGGAACTTAGCAGCAGCAGCAGCAGCTTACTATGGCCAGGCTGGATCAAAGGCCGGGCCGGATGAAGCACAAGCTTGAATCAAGATTGCCAGGAAAAATATCAGTAACCTCATATATGCAGATGACACCATTCTTATGGCAGAAGGCAAGGAAGAACTAAAGAGCCTCTTGATGAAAGTGAAAGAGGAGAGTGAAACTGTTGGCTTAAAACTCAACATTCAGAAAACTAACAGCATGGCATCTGGTCCCATCACTGCATGGCAAATAGACGGGGAAACAATGGAAACAGTGAGAGACATTGGTGGCTCAGAGGTTAAAGCGTCTGCCTGCAGTGTGGGAGACCTGGGTTTGATCCCTGGGTTGGGAAGATCCTCTGGAGAAGGAAATGGCAACCCACTCCAGTACTCTTGCCTGGAAAATTCCATGGACTGAGGAGCCTGGTGGGCTTCAGTCCATGGGGTCGCAAAGAGTCGGACACAACTGAGTGACTTCACCACCTTCAAAATCACTGCAGATGGTGACTGCAGCCATGAAATTAAAAGATGTTTGCTCTTTGGAAGGAAAGTTATGACCGATCTAGATAGTATATTAAAAAGCAGAGACATTACCTTGCCAACAAAGGTCTGTCTTGTCAAAGCCATGTTTTTTCCAGTGGTCATGTATGGATGTGAGAGTTGGACTATAAAGAAAGCTGAGTGCTGAAGAATTGATGATTTTGAACTGTGGTGTTGGAGAAGACTCTTGAGAGTCCCTTGGACTGCAAGGAGATCCAGCCAGTCCATCCTAAAGGAAATCAGTCGTGAATATTCATTGGAAGGACTGATGCTGAAGCAGAAACTCCAGTATTTTGGCCACCTGATGAGACGAGCTGACTCATATGAAAAGACGCTGATGCTGGGAAAGATTGAAGGCAGGAAAAGGGACGACAGAGGATGAGATGGTTGGATGGCATCACCAACTTGAAGGACGTGAGTCTGAGTAAGCTCCAGGAGTTGGTGATGGACAGGGAAGCCTGGTATACCGCAGTCCATGGGGTTGCAAAGAGTTGGATATGACTGAGTGACTGAACTGAGCTGATACTATGGCCAACATCCACAGTTGATTACCACTCTATAGCAAAACTGATGTATTACCATCATTTTTAACCATTGTACAGCATGTCATAAAAAAAATCCAAATCTTGCACCACAAGTTCTTACTGCATAAAATAAAATGAATAACTTGTAGAAAGCCCCATCTGAAGCTTTCACAATGTACCAGGAGTTCAGGCACATTATATATTCAGGAGAGTTAGATAAAGCTATTAACTCATCAACACTGCATTACCTGATGAAATTCTTCTACATTAGCTAAGCAGGAACATGACATCATTTCTATTTTTACTATTTATGTCATAAGCCATATTTTTGTTCTGTGAAGTGCTTTCAGACCAATTTCCTTTAAGATTTACATTTAAAGAAATAGTTTATAATAAACTATAATTATGAAATATTAATTTAGAGTACTATAAAAATGGCCAAGACTTCCTCAAAATTCATTTTCTAATGTATGCCCAGTCACCCAGTCATGTCTGACTCTTTGCGATCCCAGGGACCAGAGCCCACCAGGCTCCTCTATCCATGGAACTTTTCAGGCAAGAATACTGCAGTGAGTTGCCATTTCCACTCCAGAGGATCTTCCTGAGCCAGAGACAGGGGCGTAGTCTCTTGTGTGTCTCCTGCACTGGAGACTCAAATGTAGTATGACCTGGAAAGCCCCCATACTACATTTGATCTTAGCTGAAAGGCTGAGAAGTGTTCCATCTTTTAACAATATCATCCAAATGAATTTTTCAAATTTACCTTTGAAGTTTGCCGATTGTGGCAGAGACCACTAAATGCCCTCTCATTACATACTTTCTTTTTCCCTAGTAAAATGAAAAGACCTATTTCAGTTGGGTAAATGCCACTTTGAATAAGGAAATTTCCCAGCAATCTGTGTAGCTAGATATAGCCATGTGGCTAAGTTCTAATCATCATAGAATGTAATCAAAGGTAGAGGAATCATTTCTGAAATATATCATTAAGGTAAATGTGTACATCCTCATTCAATGATTCCTCCTTTCTGCTGGGTAGAAATCAGACTGGATGGCTGATGCTCCAGCAGCCATTTTGGACCTTGAGGTAAAAGTCCCATCTAGCAAAAAGATGAAGAGTGTGGGTCCCTATAACTGTTAATATCATTCCCTACATTGACTGTGAACATCTATTACCAGAGAGAGAAAAACTTAATTTTGTTGAAGTCACTGTTATTTTGGGTTCTCTGTCTCTCAAGAAAAATTAACTAAAAATGAAAAACTTATCTCTACTGACTTTCCCCCATAAAACACTCATTTTTAAGTGAGTGTTAAATATGAGTGTTTAACACTCATATTTAAAAACATAATATTGTACTTTAGAGAAAGTATTGCTCATATATACATTTTACCATTAATTTTAAAAATCAGAAAGAAAAAGCACATGCTAACAGTAAGATCTAGCACTAACCTGGAACATCGTAGATAATGCTTTTGTTTTTAATAAATGAATAGTTTCTGCTCTGTGTCATTATCAGATCTGTGGCAGTACTGACTTCAATTATTTTTAATTGCAAATATATATCCCTTGAGCTCCATTATGAGGTATAAGTTTTGGAACTAATTTTTGATTCTATTCATCCTACCAATATTTTTCCCTCTTGGGAATATATTAAGTTCTGAATACATATGTAAGTTGTGGTAGTTCTGCATATTATTTCATAAAATTAGAGAACTATCACACTGCTGAGACAGAACCAGTAGTTGAAACTTCATCTCAGCATGATAAAACAATTGTAACATTATGTTAACTACAGGGTTAGTAACAAAACCCTGCATTTGTTCATTTATCTATTCCTTCATTCCTTCAATAAAAAATACATTGATTGTCTGCTTTCAGCAAGTTACTAAAAAGACTTAAAATAAACATAAAACAAGATACTTATCTTCTGGGAGCTCACTGTCTAAGGAAAAATAAAATGGGTGAACAAAGAGCAGCCATATGCAGTTTTAACAACTGTGAGGTAAGATTTCTCAGCTGAATAAAAAAAAATTGCATGGCATTGAAGTTTTTATTACAGTTATTTCTCTGTCGGCTCCTCAGGTATGATAATTTTATATATAATATATACATGTATATGTGCATAAACATATATATAAAGAGCAGCATCTGAACTTATGGATGGACTAATGGTTGGGGTTAAGTTCCAAAGCTGGACAGAAGGCAGCATTACTCATAATTTAAAGTCCCTTTGACAACTCCTTGCATGCTAAGTTGTTTTAGTCAGGTCCAGCTCTTTGCAACCCCATGGACTGTAGCCCGCCAGGCTCCTCTGTCCATGGGATTCTCCAGGCAAGAATCCTGGAGTGGGTCGCCACGCCTTCCTCCAGGGCATCTTCTTGACCCAGGGATCAAACATGTGTCTTCTACATCTCCTGCATTGGCAGGGGGGTTCTTCACAACTAGAGCCACCTGGGAAGCCCTTGGCCCATAAAGTACAGTGCATTTGATTTTGTGTATGCTTCTAACTTCTCATTAATCGGTGATTCTCGGTGGCTCTTAGTTCTTCATTCTTTTTGTAGGCACCCCAGCAAAGAGTTTCCCTTTTAGTCAATAGTTGGGAAACCCTAAAACTATTCACATATACTTTTCTGACAAGTATTAACAGTTTCAGGATTGGATAGCATCTTTTGCCTGCAAGATTATTTTTAAAGTTTTTTCACTCTTTTTCATGCTTTCCCCACTTCCAAGGTATGTGGTTAAATGTGTGTAATTGAAATACACAGATGAGACTTCACTACAAGATTACAATTCTGTTTCACAAGTTGAATTGCCCTGGTCTCTTTCTTCTTTAAGCCCTAACGGAATTTGGCATTTAGAATATAAATAGTGAACTCTCTGCCTTTCTAATGGGCACCATGGCTGGGGGATGAAGAGTTGGGATTGTTAGAAACGTAGTATCTCTCACCACAGTCTCAGATCGACTGACTCAAAATCTGAAGTTTACCGAGATTCTAAATAATTCTCACTTCCTTTAACTTTCAGAAGCACTGCCCTTAAGGGTCAGAGGCCCGACTTACACTACTTCTATTTATTCACCTGCCCAAGCATCATTCTGCCCACATGTAGGTGGAACAAGTGGCAGGGACCAAAAAGCAGGGACAAATTCAAGCCCAGCAGGTGAAAGTGATCCCATCTCACCTGTTCTTCCTCTTGTTCTAGTGGTTTTTTAATGTGTGATTCATAAACCTCTGCAAGAGGGCCAACTATAACACTTGGTGAAAGGCAGATTTCTCAATCCCAGCCCAAACACACAGAATCCTGTGCATAAAGCCCAAGAATCTGTATTTCATAAGCAATCCAGTAACACCTTATGATCAATAGAGTTGAGACTCACTAATTGTTACTACTAGCTGTGGAAGAGACAGCAAAATGAGAGATTTTACAATATGGAAACCACTTTTTTTTTTTCAAGTACAAGACTAATGTCTACTCTATTTGAGGACCAAACCAGTTTTCAGAGCAAGAGTGATATTATCAACTGCATTATCAATTTAAAAGTCTTTCTTTTTTTTCCTTTGTAATATAGATTCATTTAAGTCATCTGAAAGATTATTGTTATTGGCTTATCAGCTATAATATAGTAAATAATAAATTTGATTATTATCTAAAGAAGGAATTTAAGTCTTTTAGAGTTTAGCTCAATGTAATACAACAATAAAACTAAGAAAATATCTTCTGTGTATCAATTATTTTCCTAGCACTGTGCCAGTTGCTGTGCTAATTATGACAATAATTAAGTTTACGTTTAAACATCTTAAGGAAATAAAGAAAAAAAAAACGGTATATGTGCGGATTCTTGAATCTACTCCTTCTTGACAGAATTTCAAATTAGATTGGGAAGGGTCTTTCTGAGCAGTCCTGGGTTTGAAAGGAAATGCCAGGACTGTCTCTCGGGCAGTAGCTTCGCATGTTAACAGGGCTGGAGGGAAAAATCAGCAGAGTTAATTGGAGCCCTTTGCAACTAGTCTAAAGATGCACTGGACTGATAACTGCAGGGCTTTCTACCCTGAGGCTCCAGCTGAGAAAATGAACTTTCAAGAACTCCGTGCTCTGAACCCTGGCCTTTGGAGGGCACAGAATCTAGACTCTGTGGCCCAAAGGGGCCCATTTGCACCTGAGTGGGGCTGTTAACCCCTGGACCCTCCACACTACTGGGATTTATCTCATTTAATCCTCTGGTAGCCAAACTCATGAATGGTAAGTATCCTGTCTCATGCTTCTATTCTTAGTTAATATTCTTTTTTTTTTTTTGCCTTCCACATTTTGTTACTCTGACAGTAATTTCCTATTTCTTCTCAAGAATCATTTCATTTAATTTTTGTTTTCCTGTGATTTTCCTTTGCTAATTTTATTACTTTCTTTTAATGGTTCATCATTTTTATTCCAGCATTTCTATTTTTTCATCCTATATTTACAAGTTGCTGTTGGGATGTGGAAGTCCTCATAAGAATTTCTGGTTAAAACTGAGACTTGACCACTGGTGTCAAACACTTTGAACAGTGTTTCAGTGCTGGCTGTACAGCAGAATTACCTGCTGACACTTTAAAAATACCAATGTCCAGGCTATATTTGAAACCAAATAATCAGATTCTTCCAGGTGAGACACAGGCATGTGTATTTTTTAAGGCCAGCCAGGGGGATCAGTGTGTACCCTTGGTTGAGAACTTCCACCTCATTTTGTTGTTCAGTCACTCAGTCATGGCCCACTCTTTGCAACCCCATGGACTGCAGCATGAGAGGGTTCCCTGTCCTTCACCATCTCCCGCAGTTTGCTCAAACTCATGTCCATTGAATTGGTGATGCAATCCAACCATCTCATCCTCTGTCATACCCTTCTCTTCCTGCTTTCGATCTTTCCCAGCATTAGGGTCCATTCAAATAAGTCAGTTCTTTGCATCAGGTGGCCAAAGTATTGAGCTTCCGCATCAGTCCTTCCAATGAATATTCAGCATTGATTTCCTTTAGGATTGGCTGGTTTGATTTCCTTGCAATCCAAGGGACTCTAGAGTCTTCTCCAACACCACAGTTCAAAAGCATCAATTCTTCAGTGCCCAGCCTTCTTTATGGTCCAACTCTCACATCCATACATGACTACTGGAAAAACCACAGCTTTGACCATATGGATCTTTGTTGGCAAAATAAAGTCTTTGCTTTTTAATATGCTGTCTAGGTTTGTCACAGCTTTTCTTCCAAGGAGCAAGGGTCTTTTAATTTCATGGCTGCAATCACCAACCACAGTAATTTTGGAGCCCAAGAAAATAAAATCTCTCACTGTTTCCATTGTTTCCCTATCTATTTGCATTGAGTTGATGGGACCGAATGCTATGACCTTAGTGTTTTGAATATTGAGTTTTAAGCCAACTTTTCACTCTCTTCTTTCATCTTCATCAAGAGGCTGTTTAGCTTCTCTTCACTTTATGCCATAAGGGTGGTATCATCTGCATATCCAAGGTTAATGATATTTCTCTGGCAATCTTGATTCCAGCTTGTGCATCATCCTGTCCAGCGTTTCGCATGATGTACTCTACATAAAATTTAAATAAGCAGGGTAACAATACACAGCCTTGACATATTCCTTTCCCAATTTGGAACCAGTCCATTGTTCCATGTCCAGTTCTAACTCTTGATTCTTGACCTGCATACAGGTTTCTCAGGAGGCAGGTGAAGTGGTCTGGTATTCCCATCTCTTTAAGAGTTTTCCACAGTTTGTTGTGATCCACACAGTCAAAAGCTTTCACATAGTCAATGAAACTGAAGTAGATGTTTTTCTGGAATTCTCCTGCTTTTTGTATGATCCATGGATGTTGGCAATTTGATCTCTGGTTCCTCTGCCTTTTCTAAATCCAGCTTGAACATCTGTGAAGTCTCGGTTCATGTACTGTTGAAGCCTAGCTTGAAGGGTTTTGAGCATGACTTTGCTAGCATGTGAAATGAGTCAATCATGTGGTAGTTTGAACATTCTTTGGCATTGCCCTTCTTTGGGATTGGAATGAAAATACCAATGAAATGACCACAGGTTTTGAAGTACAAAAAGACAGTAGGTGAAGACAAATGGACAACTTGAGGGAGAACCCAGGGCAAACCTTATCCTGAGCTGAGTACAAAATACCCACAAGTTCTCAGCTCTCCTCCTTCACCTGAGATGGAGAAGAAAAGAGTTGACTTTTAAAAATTGCTGTGGGGCAAGTGCAAATTTACCTTAATTGACCCCATCCTAATTCCAGTGAAGGTTTTTATTAACAACTAGTTGCCCAGTAAAATGACATGAAAATGATTTGATTTTCCTGATCAAACACCCACTATGAACATAAAAGTCAGGGATATGACAAATGAATTATGGAAGTGCATTTTACTGATTGAGGGGGAAAAAGTCTGTTACTCAAAAAAACAAGAGACTATAGCACTCAAATTACAGAAGACTATCATGCTCAGGGGAGAATTTAATTCAGGAAGCTTGTAAAACTTAAAAATCACCAGTTTCATGTTATTAAGATCCAAAAGAACTTGGAATCCATTAACAAGAGACTGAAGGTAAATGATAAACAACACAGATGAAAATTGATAATACTGAGAAACAGGCAGAAATCAAAGTGAGCTAGGTGAGAAAGAAATTCAAATCAAATCAAAGACTGAAGTAGAAGAGTTTCAAAAATCATCTCAGAAGATTCAAAGAGAAGAATTAACAGTGTCAAAATCAAAAAAATGAAAAATGAAAAAATTATGAATAACCTAGATCCAGAGACCGAATAGTATAAAGATAATAATTAATTCATTGAACATTTATTATGTGCCTATCTACAAGCAAAATATTCTAGGAGTTAATTCATTTTTAAATCTTTGCAGCAGTCTTATAACATAAGAAGGTTTTCATCTTGAATTTATAGATGAGGACACTCCAATATAGCAATACAATTTCAAATTTGCCTGATATCATACTAAATGATATTACTGGGATTTGACTCAGATTAATTTGACCCTGAGACTTCCTTGGTGACTCAGATGGTAAAGAACCTGCCTGCGGTACAGGAGACCCAGGTTCAATCGCTGGATCAGGAAGATCCCTTCGAGAAGGAAATGGCAACCCACTCCAGTAATTTTTGCTTGGAGAAGTCCATGGACAGAGGAGCCTGGTGAGCTACAGTCTACGGGGTCACAAAGAATCAGAAAACATTGACCAACTAACACATTGACTTTCACTTTGATTTGACTCGACAACTGTGTTCTAGACTTCCAAAATGAAGAAGGTAACTGGGAAGAAATGTATAATATTGAAAACTCCTATGTCTCAACAGCAAACTTTCCAAGCCAAAAAGAGACTCAAATTTAAAGAAAGAGAGTTTGCTATATAACAGAAAAAAAAAATTCGTGAAAAGAAACCAACACATTTTATTATAACAGGACCCTTTTTGAACCAATACAGCTAAATTGGCTTACGGATTCAGGATTTATTTGATGGATCCATTCAAAAAATATCACTCTAATAACCAAAAATTAAACTTTAAAATCTTAACAAGAGTCATCTGAGAAATGCTAAAGGATTACTTTCAAGATCAGTAACAAAGCTACTCATGAACTGCTTTGTTTTACTCTCTCTTGGTCCTTGTTCTCTTAATCAATTGACAAAACAGCTGCCATTAACCAATCTCTACACTTCTAATATCTTCACCAAATCCATTATTTCTGGCTCTCTAATTTCTCATCCCTTTTTTCTCACTCTCTAGTTGCTTTTTTTTTTCTTTTGCTGTGAAATCTGATATTGATACTAATTTAGCCTGGCTTTGGTGCCCCTCAATTCATACTCCTCTCCCTTAATAGCCCGATTCTTCCCAATAAAAGTCCATCTTGCAGTACCAGAGTTCTCCATAACCTTTAGGATACCTCTTACATATGTCCTTATCGGTTCACTTCTTTGTAAGCAACAGATACATATTTAGGACTCCTTGAGAGGAAAAAAGTTATAGAATTCATAGTCCAGCACAACAAGAAGAGAAATAAAAGAATAGCAAAAAAATTAATTAATTAAAAGTACTGAAGTTATTTTACCCCCATAAGATAGGGTAGGAGAAATAAGAGCAATGGTGTAAATTACAAAAATAAATATGAATTACACTCCCCTACTAAAACACAGAGAGTTTTAAGTTGACTATAAAGGTAAATCAAACTAGATTTTGTTTACACAGATATACTTCAAACAATGTAACTTTAAAAGTGGCAAATGTAAATGTAATAAGAAAAAGAAAAATATAAACAAAAAGCAAGCTTCCAAAGTAACACAACTGACAAATTGAAGAAACTGACAAAACTGCAATAATTGATTTTTTTCCTTAGTTCTTCACAGATTGAATATATATAAATATATAAATAACAATTGGTCAGAGGTTCTCTAATTTTCCTCTCTATATATACCATTCACATGCTTGAAATGCCCCACAGTAACATTCAGCAGTTTATTGTACTGGTTTTCAATCTTAGGGGTAGGGTTACCTTTAAGAATCTTGTGTAATTTGAGAGCACTCTCTGCCCTGTTTCTGATTTGATCTTACCTCAAATTTAGAATTGCTAATTCAGAAGATATGCATTATATATATATGTATGTATATGTATATTAAATATGGTATATCTAATAAGCAAATATTAGTATACCCTGAATGGAGAATATGGACATTTTTTTCCAAATTATCCATAGAAAACTAACAAAAAATTTTTAAAGTTATTATATCAACTACAGAAAATGTGCTTTAAAATCTGCACATAAAAATGTAAATCAAAATAAAAGAAAAATAAGAAATTGGAGTGTTGCAACACATAAGGCAAACTTAAGTACAATATTCCTCATATATAAAGAGATACTTAAAATCAATGAGAAAAATGTGAATCCTCCAATAGAAAAACTGATAATGACACATGATAGGTATGTCATAAAAGAAGTAAATATTATCAGTAAACATGAAAATGCTTAATGTCTCCAGGATTAAAATAAGCCAAATTAAAATAATACTCTGCATATTTTTTATTAATTTACAGTTTAACTGTAGAACTTGTCAACTAGGATATAAAGTGAAATATACAATCTTGCATTCTGCTTGCTGGTGGGAGTATGATTTATATAGTCTTTTTGGCACATATTTGACAATCTAAAAATATAACTGTATCTTTGTTAAGAAATTACCACATGTTAAGCATTGTGCTAGATGCTTTAAAAACTTCTGATTGCTAACATTTTACGCTGCGACAGTGTGTCAAGGGCTGCCTTGTATGCTCTACAAACACATGGATTCCCTTAATCCTCACAGCTGTCCTATGAGGTGGGCAGCTATTTCATTACCCACAGGGAATCAATCCGAAGCACAGACACGTTAATTAATATGTCTAAGTTTACACAGCTGAAAATAGAGCTGAAATATCATATCACTTAATATATTTAATATTCTTCTGAGGTTAATATTATTCTCCCACTCCACATGTTGAAGTGAAGTGAAGTGAACTTGCTCAGTCATGTCTGACTCTTTGCGACCCCGTGGACTGTAGCCCTCCAGGCTCCTCCGTCCATGGGATTCTCCAGGCAAGAATACTGGAGTGGGTTGCCATTTCCTTCTCCAGGGGATCTTCCCGACCCAGGGATTGAACCCAGGTCTCCTGCATTGCAGGCAGACGCTTTAACCTCTGAGCCACCAGGGAAGCATAATTAACTTCATAGGTTAAGACACCATAAAGAGATCCAGGAGAATACACAATTTCCCTAATGTTACAGGGAGGGTAAGCAGCAGAGATTTGTATCAATGTCTGCTTGAGCTAGCTTCCCAGGTGGCTCAGATGCTAAAGAACCTGCCTGCAATGCAGGAGAGCCGGGTTCAAAGCCTGGGTTGGGAAGATCCCTGAGGAAGGGAATGGCAACCCACTCCAGTATTATTCTTGCCTAGAGAATTCCATGGACACAGAGGAGACTGGCATGCTACAGTCCATAGAGTTACAAAGAGTTTTGGACATGACAGAGCGACTAACACATACACTGCTTGACCTCAGAGTCCAAGACTGAATATTGCTTTAAGAAACTTTGATCTAGCTGTTCCATTTCAAGGGATTTAACCTACCATCAATGTGGGTCATTCCTCCAAAGATTTGTATGCAGACTTTTAAAAAGGAGACTGGCATGCTACAGTCCATAGAGTACAAAGAGTTTTGGACATGACAGAGCGACTAATACATACACTGCTTGACCTCAGAGTCCAAGACTGAATATTGCTTTAAGAAACTTTGATCTAGCTGTTCCATTTCAAGGGATTTAACCTACCATCAATGTGGGGTCATTCCTCCAAAGATTTGTATGCAGACTTTTAAAAATCCTATTACTTATAATAGCAAAATTTGGAAATCCAGAAAATAAGAGGAGACTGAGACAAAATGAGGTTGGGAGAGAGGCAGTGGAAAGCAGCTGCAGAATTTTAAAGAGAGAAGCATGACGTCTGGTCGCTTGATGGGATGGAATCATGGTGGTTGTGGGGTGGAGGTGTCATGAGAAAGGAGAATATTGTAGTTGTCCAGGTAACATATTGGAATGGTTTGTCTTGGACAGTAGATAAAGGGAGACATAGATGAGTTTAACACCTAGTTTAGAATCAGTTTTAATGAGGTGGATGACGCTGGAGCCGATTATACAGAGTGAAGTAAGCCAGAAAGAAAAACATCAATACAGTATACTTACACATATATATGGAATTTAGAATGATGGTAATGATAAACCTGTACGCAAGACAGCAAAAGAGACACAGATGTATAGAATGGCCTTTTGGACTCTGTGGGAGAGGGAGAGGGTGGGATGGGTTGGCAGAGTGGCAATGTAACATGTGTGATATCATAAGCGAAATGAATTGCCAGTCCAGGTTTGATGCAGGATGCAGGATGCTAGGGACTGATGCACGGGATAATCCAGAGAGAGGGTGTGGGGCGGGAGGGTGGAGGTGGGGGTCGGGATTGGGAGTTCATGTACACTCATGGCTAATTCATGTCAATGTGTAACAAAACGAATACAGTATTGTAAAGCAAAACAAACTAAAAAATAAAAATTAATTAAAAAAAAAAAGAAAATGGAATCAATAAACATGGGTATATGATGTATGAACAGGATGTAAACATCTCGAAAATTCTAAAGCTTCATTAACTGGGGAGCTGGAGATGTCATTTATTGATATTGGAATGGATGAGGAACAGAAATTCAGTTTTGGAGATGGTAAATTTAGAAATAATGAGACATCTACTGGAAATGTCAATTTTTTCAAATGCCTGCTGGATACACACATTTGGAAGTCTGGGTAGGATGTACATTTAGGAGTCAATAGTGTCTGTAGGGTATTGGATGCTTTGTGAGTCCATGAGTTTCCTGGAGCAAGACTGTGGAAAAAAATTTAAAAAGAGAGAGAAAAGGTCCCAGGTCTAAACCCTGAGGTCTTTCAAAAGGCAGAGTTGAGCTTCTGAGGGAGTGGGCAAAGACACTGAGAAAAGGGGACCCAGAAGCAGAACAATCAGAAAAGTGATAAAATATTTCAAGGGATGCTAAGAAATCCACAGTGCAGAATGCTATCAAGCAGAGGAGACCAGGATTGTAGTGTTCTGTGGATATTTAAAATGGAAGTTTTTGTAGTCCTCAACAAGGCAAGTAAGCAGAAGCCAGACCTCATGAAGAAATGGGGACAACACAGATGCCTTAGGAAGAGGAGAGAGACAGTGATAGCTGAAAGGGACTTTAGATAAAAGGAAGATTTTTATCATTGGTTTGGTTTGGTTTGTGTTTAACAATGGGTGTTGACAGATGTGTTTGAATGATCCTGGGCAGAACCCAAATGGGCAGTGGCTTTAACTTTGGCATCACCAGCATCACTAGAGGAGGGCTTGGTAAAACGGGACGGCTGAGCTCTGCTTCACAGCTTCTGCTTCAGCAGGTGGGGGTGAGCTGGAGAATTTGCATGAATAAGGTCTCAGGGGAGGCTGTTGATCCAAGTCCTAGGACCACACTTGGTAAGTGACTCCAGGAGACAGAGGTTAAAATATAAGTAAGAGGAAGAGAGACCACCAGTAATAGCTCTGAAAAAGCAGAGGTCCACAGGACTTTTGAAGATTTTATTGTTAATAGCATAAGAGAAGCTCTGTAAAAACAGGAAGGGAAATGGAGAAAAATGTGAAAAATAAAGAAAATAATATTATATGCCAAAGATGTTTTAAATGTTTTAACATCCATTAATTCACTAATCCCGTAATAACAGTGCTATTGTTCAGAAAAATGCAATTAATGTACATATTTCATAGGAAGAGAGTGACAGAAATTATTTATGATAGATTTTTGCTTTTTTGGTGTCTAAGAAAATTTCATATATAAGGCTATCAGCTGAGTGGGATAAAGAAGGCAGGTTAACACCTCGACAGTTTGGAAAAATATAAAATATTTAATGAGGAGCTTATTATAGAAACACAGTAGGATTGTTGTCATTACTGAGTGTCCAACAGAAAATAGGAACTGAGACTTTTTCCAGCCCTCTTAGCTGCAGTGTGCAGCCTGGGCAAAGGCCCAATCAGATTGGGTTTTTATCAGATGGGTAAAACAGAGGACAAAGGAAATGAAAGATAAACAATTTTTTTTAATTGGTTGTATATTTGGGCTGTAGATTCTAAGGTATTTAAAACAAGGAAGTAAAGATTGATAGAGTTGACTGATGTGTTAGAAAAACAATTAAGGCCACTTTGAAAATCCATCTAATTTGTCAAGTTCTGAAAGTATCTCTGACAGAGGAAAATTATTTTTTCTATAAAATTTTTTTGATGAATTTTTTTTTTTTTTTTGGTCAAAGGTTTAAATCTGGCTTTCCATTTAAGTGGGCCTTAACATTTCACGAGGCTGAAAACTGCTATCTTATGACACAAGCAGAAATTTGAGCATGGGACCTTGTGTGAGGCTCATGTGTGTATTTCACTCCCGCTGTCTGCACACCATCCATGCTGCACCGTAAGAAATTGATTCACTGATTTTCCAGCCAAACTGCTGGTGCTCTAATCTCCTCTACACTGACATAATCAGGTTTAATAAACAATTTTACAATAAATAATGGTACTGTGAACTTGGGCTAGTCCCAACGAGTAAACTTTTGCATGATAAAATAGGTCACTGGCACTCTATGTATACATAAGATCTTGAAAAGTTTCACATTTTAAGGGCGTATAAGCATCCTAGGTATAAGAATCTCATTAGGGTGAAAGCCACTCATGACCTAACCTTTTGGGGATGGAGAAAGTACCAGCCTCATAATGAAACTATCCATGAAAGCCCATAAACATTTATAGAATTATTTTTCATCCTTCATGGATAGAGGTATCCATATAATTAGATGATTCTTGTTGTTTGTAACCAGGCAAAAATCTGAGAATTTTTCATATACTAGGGCAAAAGGCTTGACCGATGTTTGTATTCAAAGTCAAAACAAAAAGAAAATGAATAAGATCTACTCCCTTGAGGAAGCCGCTTTACCTGTGAAGATGTTGGTATCGACAAGCTCAGAGCTGGCAGAGGGCATGTGGGGTGGGCCGGGAGCATCCTCACTGTAGGCTCTCAGGATATACTTCTCAATTACACCTCTTGCCACAACAGGTTCATCCCAGGTCACCTCAATGCTATAGCCATTTATGCTGCGGACTCCTGAGGGAGTGGGCACACTTTGTGGAGCTGTGAAAGGATAAAAGAGAAAATAGGCAGAATGGCAGTTCTGAAAAGACTATTGCTCCTATTCTTCACTTTTAATGGCTGCAGTAAATCAGACTCAACCATTAGCATAAATACAATTTATTAGAGTTGTAACTTTTCAGCATTGATTTAATATGACTGCACATCTTGAGCCATTCAGTTTAAGCGATATTTCAAAACCATCAAAACTCCATCGACATCACGTTCTTTCAAGTCTAGACCAGGTTTTCCAAAAACATTTAATGTATCCAACATGTTTTAAACATCACTCATAAAGAAGGAGGTGGATGGTAGGCAGATAACAAGTTCAAACAATATAATGATGTACCCCTTTGTAGCAAGATAATTAGACTGTTATTATACATAGTGGTTTGACACTTTTATATCATCAATGCATTAGCCAAAAAATATCACAAATGTGATCGTATTGTACTTGAAGGTCTGATCCCATTTGCAAATTCAATTGTTTTTCCAATTAATTTTTAAAGAAGTAAAGTTATACCAGCTGGGATATACAGGATACATTCCTACTGCACTCAGAGGAAGGGGCAGGTAGAGAAGTTGATGCCCTTGAGATTCTACAAAATCATTTTCAGAAATGTTTTCTTCAGAGCATCACAAAGTAACACAAAATGAAATGTTTATAGAAACTACAAAACCTCACTTATAAGCTGAATCCTCTACTTTTAAAAATCCATAACCTTTAACTATTTATTAGATATTTCTCTGGTTCTGATCAGTAACACCTTCATCACAGCTGACTGCACTGAGGATGCTGAGAGAAAGCCCGAGGAACTCCATGGCAGGATGATGGATGACAGAGGGGCTCTGACTGCTCCTGGACTCCTGAGCGCTGTCGATGGAGGATCGCCCTGGTCTCTCCCCATCAAATAGCCTCCTCCTCTGACTTTACTCTTCCGGCCAATAAAACAGGACCGCCTCAAGGGAAGCATCATGAACGTAAGGAACGAGGGGAAGCACAGTGGTGGGGAACCACTGTCTGTGCAGGTGAACCACCACAAGCAACTTTAGGAAATGCACAGGCCACACAATCAAGTTCCAAGTGATGGGACAATGGGAGTGATGCTGATTTTATTAGTTCTGAAATGCGGTACAGGGCAAAGTACAGTCCTGTCTAACAGATGGTGTTCTCATAAGGGACAGAGCAAAACTGACTCAAAAATAATTAAATAGTGCAATTATTCTCCAACCCTTGGGAGCATGTAGCTGCTCGGTGTTGTGGTCAGATTGTAAATATGAATTTATGGCATAAGACTTTGTGGTCAGATCACTGCTATAAATTCAGAGCTCTATTTGCATACTTTCTTGGTGGTACTCAAAATGGGGGCTATGTAAGCCATGCACTTTAAGGACACCTATTTAGGTTGCTGAATTAGACTGAAAGCAGGCTTTATATTTATTAATAAAGTAGAGAAATGTGAAACAGGGGCAGAGAACATGCCAGTCACAAATGAACATTTTACATTAGAGCTTTTTCCAAGATCTAAAATTGAAAAGGATTTAAGGGATCATTCAGTTCATTGTCTTGCCTAAAATAGATGATGACTTAACTCATCCTGGAAAAGTGTCAAGCTGTCCTCTTCTGGAAACTCTATAGGCAGCAAACTTCAAAAATTCTTATCAGTATCCCATCTTAGTATTTAATTATCTTTTAGATTAAAAAGATTCCTCAAAGGACATCTGCACTAGTAACCTGTTATTGATAATAAATATGAGAGGGTACTTGGTAAAACAAACAAACAAACACATCTTTAAACAAATCATGACTTGCTAAGAACAACTCTTCAAGAGTGTCAGTCATACAGAAATGGATTTGTCTTTCTGAAAAATACTTTCTCTAAAATGGTAGAAGGCTACTGATTCACAAAACTTCTCGTAATGAGTGCCTCTTTGTGATGGTATTATGTGAAAAGATGTTGTGGTCACTGTCAGAAGTACAAAGCGCTAATAAATCACTTATCCGAGATTAGATCTAATACAGTCTCTTTCCTAGTTGTTTCTCCATTCAACTCAAAGAAATTAGACCATTCAGCAATTTCTATCCTGGAAGAGGCATTCTAAGACCCTAACAGTAAGCACCATGGCAAGCATCTGCCATTATGTGATAAAAGACACATGCATGCAAGCTTAGTCATATCCAACTGGTTTGGAGACCCCATGGACTGTAGCCCACCCCTCTGTCCATGGAATTTTCCAGGCAAGAATACTGAAATGAGTTGGCATTTTCCTCCTCCAGTGGATCTTCCTGATACAGGGATCGAACCTGCACCCTCTGCGTCTCCTGTATCGCAGGCAGATTCTTTTCCAACTGAGCCAATGCGGAAGCCCAATAAAAGATACATTTGCTTCCAACCACAGTGTAGGTTTCAAACAAGCTCTCCATCAAAGAGGCCAGAAGCTGCCTATCCTCACCTAAAGGTAACCCTGACTTTAGCTTTTCGGGGACTAAGCAACTTGTAAAGATTTCCAGTTCATCGATGAATGACAGTCGATATGGGCCTTTATCAGGACAACTTGAACTTAATTTCTTCTGCATCTGAAGAGGAAAGACTCACCTGAACAAATCTTTATGAAATATTTGAAGAATCACAAGTCCTGATCCACTAAGCATTTTCACCAACAACAGATGACTCTGCAAACCAAGGCGTGCTCTGTCACAAGATTACAAACATGGTACTTGCTGCACGGGTGAGAGCCTTTGTATTTTTTTACATGCACAATGCATGCATTTGTGTGTGATACACATTTTAAGATAAACACTCTTTACCTGCTCCTGTTGTGCGTCCCCAGCTCCAATCGCTATGTACCGAACCTCCTTCATGTGAGGCTGTTACTCGATACAGGTATTCTTAAATGGAAATAAGAAGGAGGAAAGTTAACATAGGACTCATGGAGACTAGTGGTGGGCTGGCAGGGAGGGGAGAGGCGATGAGGAAGAGCCATAAACATTGAATTTAGAGCATCTCTGCATTACCTGTGAATGGCTGGAGATGGCTCTCATACGCAGTCCGCTCTTCTCCCCGGTACACCAGGATGGAGTCATTTCCCCTGCACTTAGCAACACTGTCAGTTGACAAGCATCCATCCAGATTGACTCTGACAGCACTGCTGGACACGGATGCCAAGTTAATGACAGCACCCCGTGCAAACTTCACATCCTTCATGCAACCACCGAAACCTAGCAAACAGTAAGGGGTGAGTATCACACAAAGGGCTTGAGTCCTTAATTAGCCATCATTTTTGTCCCCTGTAGTACTACATTTTGATAAAGTTGGGGAGGTGGTTTAGACACAATTTTCAAACTTTCAAGTCTTCTTTGGAAGATCTTTTCTGCTCCTTTATGCTTACTTTTTACCAGGCTAAGCTGTTGCAGGAAATATTTATATTTATGTTATTTTGAAATATATATAAACTGATCATTGTAATTCAGCTGAATTGGATTCAGCTAAAAAGTATGTATTATATCTTTTTAGGAGCAGTTTTTTTTGCATTGTTTATTCCTGTAAAATAATATGTAGTCCAGTGGTGCTACATAATGTGTAGGCAATTACACATTATGGTGAGAGCGTTTTCACAGTTCCTCAGTCCTGGAAAATGAAGTTACTTATATGCATAAGTCCATGTCTAAGTGCCAAAAACTTGTAAATGAGCGTGATTATTCAAGAAGCTCACTGAGGAAAAAAATACACTCTCAGGTCCCCCATTGCTCAGTCATAAAGAATCCGCCTGCAATGCAGGAAACATGGGTAGATGTAGCTTTGGTCCCAGGGTTGGAAAGATCCCCTGGAGGAGAAAACGGCAACCCGCTCCAGTATTGTTGCCTGGGAAATCGCATGGACAGAAGAGCCTGGCAGGCTATAGTCCACAGGGTCACAAAGAGTTAGACACGACTGAGCATGTGAGCATGAGGTTCTCATGCAGAACAGCAGGAGATGGTTGGATAAGATCACCAACTCAATGGACATGAGTTTGAGCCAGCTCCTAGAGATAGTGAAGAACAAGGAAGCCTGATGGTCTGCAATCCATGGGGTCGCAAAGAGTTAGACATGACTTTTGATTGAACAACAACAAGGAGAAAGAATGTAGTTTCAAAATACACTAAAAATCATGAGTTATTGCAATGAATTCCATAACAACCATTTCATAGTCACAGAACAAAGCCCCAGTTAAATCAGGACACTTGGGAGCTGTCACCGTGCTCCACCATTTTCACTGAGTTTCATAAACTTGACTGTGCAAAATGATTACCAGTTTCAGGTTCATGGTCTCAGGACAGGAACCAAATTCAGCTTTGGCAATAGCAACACAAGAAGCATCCTGGGAAGTGTACTCTACTCAGTTGACTTTAGAATAGCCACGCTGCATTCAGTTCTGGGAAGTTTAATAGAGAAGGTGGAGGAGATGAGTTTGAAGTGAGCACTGACTACTCTCTTCTTACAGAACCACGGGACAGCACGTCCCCTGGGGAGCAGCTGCAGCTTTGAATGGCTTGCTATTTTATATAAACAGAGATCAGTTCTGCGAGGTTTGGCAGCACTCCGCTCATAAAACCGCACACAATGGTCAAAGAAGGGACAAACAGACTGAGTTTGAGACTATGGAACACATAATCTCTTGCGTGAACAAAACACTGTCAAGTCTGAATGGCCCCAAACAGATAATTAGTTCTTTTTCAAGATTACAGCCCACCAGCAAGAAATGGAAATAAAATACAATGCAATGCTGAACAGTAAAGTAAGTGAATTCTAACAACGACCGTATTGTTCTCTTCAGCATTTATATGGTGTGTTATTCTTTCTTCTAACACATTAAGTTGCAGCCTATTTCCTTTTAAATGCCTTTGCTATTATTCACATTCCTTTAGGCCTGACTGATCAATACTGCTAGTCTATCTTCAACACACAGTAGATACTCAGTAAGTTGGGTAAATTGGGTTGAAAGCAATGAAGCTCAATATAAAAGCATCTCCTTGAAAATTCAGAAGCTAAGAATTCTAATTTCTTCACAAGTAGTAATTTTCTGATGGCACAGGCCTGGGTCACTTCTCTTTTCCTCCAGTTTCCCTGCCAATAAAAGGATGAACAGTTCAAAGACAGCTTTGGCAAACATTAATGCACCCTTATAAGGAATGTCCCTTTATTGTTCAAGGGGTACAGAATTTCAGTTTCACAGAATGAAAAGACTGCTAGAGATGGATGGTGTTGATGGTTGCTCAAACACGTGAATGTACTAAATGCCTGAGCTAGACACTTAAAAGTGATTAAGGTGGTAAATGGTATGTTAGGTGTCACTGTTGTTGAGTTGCTAAGTCGTGTCCGATTCTTTATGACCCCCTGGACTGTAGCCCACAAGACTCCTCTGCCTATGGAATTTTCCAGGAAAGAACACTGGGTTGCCATTTCCTTCTGCAGGAGATCTTCCCAACCCAGGGATCAAACCCACATCTCCTATATTAGTAGTGGATTCTTTGAGTCACCTGGCAAGCCCCAATTGTATGTTAGGTATTTGATGTTCAATCACTCAGCTGTGTCCAACTCTTTGCGACCCCATGGACTGCAGCATGCCAGGCTTCCCTGTCTATCACCATTCCCTGGAGCTTGCTCAAACTCATGTCTATTGACTGGTGATGCCATCCAACCATCTCATCCTCTGTCCCCTTCTCCTCCTGCCTTCAATCTTTCCCAGCATCAGGGTCTTTTCTAATGAGTCAGTTCTTCACATCAGGTGGCCAAACTATTGGAATTTCAGATTTAGCATCAGTCCTTTCAATGAATACTTAGGACTGATTTTCTTTAGGATTGACTGGTTTGACCTTCTTGCAGTCAAAGGGACTCTCAAGAGTCTTCTCCAACACCACAGTTCAAAAGTATCCATTCTTTGGCATTCAGCCTTCTTTACGGTCTGACATCCATACACGACTACTGGAAAACCCCTTAACTACATAGAGCTTTGTCAGCAAAGTAATGTTAGGTATAAAGTGAAAGTGAAGTTGCTCCGTTGTGTCCGACTCTTTGCGACCCTATGGACTGTAGCCCATCAGGCTCCTCTGTCCATGGGATTCTCTAGGCAAGAATACTGGAGTGGGTTGCCATTTCTTTCTCCAGGGGATCTTCCCAACCCAGGGATCGAACCCAGGTCTCCCACATTGCAGGCAGACGCTTTAACCTCTGAGCCACCAGGGAAGCCCCAATGTTAGGTATATTTGACTACAATTAAAAATGTTTAAAAAAAATAAAGAAATATCTTAAACGTTAATACACAAGACACAATTTTAAATTTGGAAAAGGCCACAATCATAGCCTTCCTTCACTCTGGAGACAAAAAGGTACAGAGAGTAGAGTGATGCTTCTATGTAGTAATTCTGCTTAGAAAGTGGGACTCTGCCCTCAGGCCTTGGGGGTACAGCCACCTAGGCTATACTGCAGGGTCCTTGCTGTGCTGTCCTTAGGGTAATCAGAGGGTTCTGTCAACGTTTGTACCATTCTTCCAACTCTGCACCATCAGAAACCCTCCCGCTGGAAATACTCCCTAGTGATCTCTGAAATATGAATGGGATGCGAGGATAAAAAGAGGGGAGAGGGGCTGTCTGTGGGAGGACTACTGATGCCTCCTCGTCATTTTTTCCCTGCCTTTATGAAAACTAAAGTGACTCCCCACACCTATCCTCCTCCCAGGCCTCTGAATAACTGGAAGGTGGTCTAGAAGTCTGGGTTGGCAAACCTGAGACACAGTAGCCCTCTGGGGGAGGAGTCCAACCCTGTGGCACTTGGGCCCACTCTTCACCTCTCTGCTCAGAGCTACGGACAGACCATAACCTGGAGACCACCTGCCATGGTCCGCTCACACCAACCCAAGTGCCCATGGTCTGAGGTGGTGTGTCTCCAGCACATTATGTTGCCCAGGGCCTCCAGAACATAGAGGAAAGTTAATCTGCCTTTGATTTAAAGGAAGATTGTGACAATAATGGATATTAAAAAAAATAGCTCTAGTAGGACCACAAAAATAGAGCCTTTGGAAAAGGTGTTAATGGAGAAGCATGTTGCTGTGGTCCTTTAGTTGCTAAGTCCTGTCTGACTCTTTGTGACCCCATGGACTGTAGCCCACCAGGCTATTTTGTCCATGGCATTTACCAGGCAAGAATACTGGAGTGGGTTGCCATTCCCTTTTCCAGGGGATCTTCCTGATCCAGGGATCAAACTTGGGTCTCCCGCATTGCAGGTGGATTCTTTACCACCGAACCAGCAGGAAAGCCCAGTGAAAAAACATAGAACAATTTTTATGATAGTGGACTGAAAAGTAATACAGTAAGTGAATAGGATTAGTTTTAGTTGCAGTTTACTACATGCATCCAGCACCTTCATATTGAGAATGTTCTCCTGATCACTGGGTAAAACATGCTGCTACTTATATAAATCAGTACTATTCAAAGCATCTGAGTCAGAATCTTAGGAGACAAAGCCATTTAAATACCTTTTAAACTCTACATTAAAAAAAAAAACCTTTTCTGGGCAATTCCAGTGGATCTTGAATAATAATAATAGCTAATTTTATTGAGTTCTTACAAAGTTTTAGCTACTATACTTCAATATTTTATCAGTGGTTTGAGAACCACTGATATGGATGATACTGCAATGATAAAAATTTAGTATTATCCATAAATAAAAATCTTCCAGTATCACAGTCTTAGTCATAGAGTTAGTCCCCTTGAGCCTATGTTGATGCTTTAAAGTTTCATCATTATCATCTTAATAATTCCAATTTTAGCCAGCTTTCTAGGACATTCATAATAATGGGTTTTGGTGTACTTTGACAGTAAATGCTCAGTATACAGAGGATTTTTCCTAGACATAAATAGAATCGAGTAATTTTGTTCTTATAAAGAGTTTTCAGGCTCTTTCTAACCTCAGAAACCTGAAAACCCAAAGAAGCCCTTATATGAATGTAATATTTTTAGCTGCTGTTACATCTTAAGTGCCTTGAAAATGTCATTACTGTCTTATACCCCAGATATTCATTAACTCCCTACTAGTACCCTTCTAAAAGTCTCCTTAGAGCTTGCCATATATTTTCTATTCAAAGACATTTAAATCTTTATGTACTTACCAAATAGGCAAAGACTGCTTCATGGAAATTTTAACCATTCAGGGTGCACAGGTTTTGAAATATGTTGAGAACATTTTCTACACAGAAGCATACAAGCTGGAAGTTTCTGTGCTTTTCCTACTTCATAGAGAAAGGAACTTCAACCAGTGCCCATGAAAAAGAACAGTTGTCTATAATAAGGAAAGTGGGCTTTAATACCAGGCAGCCCAAGATGTGTAGGCTTGCCATCTGCTTAGTAGCCACCGACCTTGAGCAAATTACTTTCCTCCCTGCCCTCTAGTTTCCTAATCTTTAAAATGGGGATACAAGTAATAATACCTGCCTCATGGGGTTGCTATGAAGAACTGACCCAGTTATTTTAACATGAGCCTCTCAGAACCACACCTGTCACACAATATGAACTCACATATAATTAGTCTTTTTTTAATCAATAATTTCTCCAATTATGTTCAAACTCCTTATATGAGTTAAAAGTTTCCTTTAGCTATACGTCACATACTTGTACTTTTTCCTTTCATTGATGGTTATGAATATTAGATGACATACATATTTTTCACAGGTATGTCAGACATTAAAGCAACCTACATTTTCATGTGCTTTGCTGCATGAGAGCTCCATGGAAATGCATGGAAACAAACAGCACTGATGTCAGAAAAAAACCCAGGATATTTAAGGCCATTTTTCCTGGCTGTGCACACTAACCTATTTTTTAATCTGTAAAGACAGATAATAATCACCATTTAAAAGAACCAGAACCACATGCTTATCCAAGAAAAACATACAAGGAAACATACTATGAGTGAGTGAATGAAGTCACTCGGTCGTGTCCGACTCTTTGTGACCCCATGGACTGTAGCCCACCAGGCTCCTCCATCCATGGAATTTTCTAGGCAAGAGTACTGGAGTGGGTTGCCATTTCCTTTTCCAGGGGATCCTCCTGACCTGGGGTTCGAACCTGGGTCTCTTGCATTGCAGGCAGATGCTTTACTGTCTGAGCCACCAGGGAATCCCAAACATACTATATATATGTGTGTGTGTGTGTGTGTGTATCTATATATATATACACATACACATATATGTGTACACACAAATATACATGTATATATATTATAATTATATCTGATAAAGATGTTTGAATAAATATATTGATTTATTATTTATTGTATAAAAAAGTATGATTTAACATATAAATAGACTTAACAACATACTCTTAAGGGCAACATACAAAACTATTTGAAGAAGTATTTTGTGAATTTTTTTTTTTAGAGCGCTAAATTCTTCCAGAAAATAAATGAATAGCTGTTGCTTTCAGACCAGTTCTACTGCTCTGTCTTGAAACCCAGAACCACCAAGACCTGGAGTACTAGCGCTGTACTTCCAGATGAAGTTTACCTTGTTCCAGCTTCAGGTGTTTATAGGAGTCATGCAGCTCCAGTGGGATTCCTCCCACATAGACGGGGGAATTCACCATCAGTGCCTGGGCTCTGGACTCGGACACGCGCTCCATCAGTTCATTCATGCTGGCTGATATAACAGAATCATTTTTCTTAATGATCACTTTATTCCACTTTCCATCACAGTAGGACAGCCCCGGCCAAAGATCCATTGTGTAAAAGTAAGACTAGTGTTTAACCGGAAGCTCAATATTCCACTCTTCAGTTCCATCTGTATTTCATATTAAAAAGAAAATAGGTATATAAAAAGACTGCAGAATAGCAGTTTGGGAGAGAACAGAAGGTCAACTTCTTGAAGAAAAGCAAGAAATTTCCCTGAAAGTACTCTATAAAAATGTCCCACTTTATTCTAAGCCGAACTGGAGCAACATATAATGAAGCACTTTGCAAGCTTATAATTGACATGAAGGATGTTGTAATGAGTCAGACACATTTATACCCAGTAATGATGATATGATGTAATGCAATATGATATAGGCGAACCTTTTTTTTCTTTTTGAGGCAACACAGGTAAAAGATTAAGCCCTAGCATAAGTGACTAAATGACTGAAGAGAACAGAACGGTTTAAACTCTGACTCTATTTTTATTTGAATCTTTAGAAAATGAGAAACTACTACTTCATATATCAATTTAATTTAGGGGGAAAATATGACAAGACAATAAGAAAATGAAATGTCAAGCCTGATTAAGCTTATTTTAACTGGTTAGTGAACTCAATTTCAAATTTGTAAGATGTATTTTGATTCGATATTTCAGTGTTTCTATTCCAAATCTCTAACTAACATAATTGCTTCTATGTCTGTACCTTTAGATTAAGGTGCCATTTTCTAATATGAACATATTTCACCCACATCTCATGGTAAAGGAAATGCCTCTGTATGTTTTTCTTCAAAATGTTACTCAGTAATTATTTTCCCTACTATGTTCTTTTTTGGGGGGAGGGGCTCAAAAAAATCACTGCAGATGGTGACTGCAGCCATGAAATTAAAAGACACTTACTCCTTGGAAGGAGAATTATGACCAATCTAGATAGCATATTAAAAAGCAGAGACATTACTTTGCCAACAAAGGTCCGTTTAGTCAAGGCTATGGTTTTTCCAGTGGTCATGTATGGATGTGAGAGTTGGGACTGTGAGGAAGGCTGAGCGCCGAAGAATTGATAATTTTGAACTTGGTGTTGGAGAAGACTCTTGAGAGTCCCTTGGTCTGCAAGGAGATCCAACCAGTCCATCCTAAAGGAGATCAGTCCTGGGTGTTCATTGGAAGAACTGATGCTAAAGCTAAAATTCCAATACTTGGGCCATCTCATGCAAAGAGTTGACTCATTGGAAAAGACTCTGATGCTGGGAGGGATTGGGGGCAGGAGGAATAGGGGATGACAGAAGATGAGATGGCTGGTTGGCATCACTGACTCGATGGACGGTGAGTCTGAGTGAACTCCAAGAGTCAGTGATGGACAGGGAGGCCTGGCCTGCTGCAATTCATGGAGATGCAAAGAGTCAGACACGACTGAGCAACTGAACTTAACTTTATGTTCTTATTTTGTTAGAAGTCAAACTGGTGACCAGAGGATACTTGAACATTTGAGAACATGATAATGAAACAAATTAATACGAAATCTGTGTGAAATCTCAGTGATGTCTATCTCTTTGAGATCCCATGGACTGTAGCCCACCAGGTTGCTCTATCCATGGGATCTTCCAGGCAAGAATACTGGAGCAGGTTGCCATTTCCTACTCCAGAGGATATTCTCAACCAGGGATTGAACCCATATCTCCTGCACTGTAGACAGATTCTTTACCATCTGAGCCACCAGGGATGTCCATTAAGTAACACATTTTAACAAATTATTTCTTTTCTATGTAAAAATCATCTTTGTGAAGTACATCAGGTAATCATTCATTTTTTTAAACTGCCATTCAGTAAATATTGATTTTTCCTATTGTGTCCTGTGATTATATGAGGTATTATGTTCTGCTATTATATGAGAAAGTGTTCCCAAGAATAACACTGTCTTAATAGCAGAGGCAAGCACACTGTGTGTGTGTGCTCAGTCATTCAGTTGTGTCCAACTCTTTGCAACTCTATAAACTATACCCTGCCAGGATCCTCTGTCCACGGAATCTTCCAGGCAAGAATACTGGAGCAGGTTATCTTTTCCTACTTCAGAGGATATTCCCGACCAGAGATCGAACTGCATCTCTTCTGTTTCCTGCACTGGCAGGCAGACTCTTTACCACTGTGCCACCTGGGAAGCCCTTAGGCAAACATGTGCTAATGTTATAAATACGATTGGAATGGGGTTCAGTGACATCAGAGACAGGATATACCTTCTGTTCCCTAAGAATTGGGAAAAGTTTGAAGTAAGGTTTTTGGAAGTCAGAGTCATGGAGAATCTTCAGCAGGATAATTAACGCATTCAATGGCACAGAACCATGTATGAGCAGATTAGACTTAGAAAAAGGCACTAAATTAGGTAAAGCAATTCTGGGGAAAAGAGAAAGTTTTAGTTCTGCCAGTTATGTAGAAGAAAAATTTTGGAGGATCTTGTGTAATAGAGAAAAATAACTATCTTTCTGTCATTTGTCTGACACCAAAAGCCCATATTCTTTCTACTAATATCTTCAACTAAAAGTTCATCCTTCTGGTGTATGAAGTACATCCTATATAAATGTTCACAGTAGCCTTATTCATGATAGCAAAAAACATGGAATAACCACTACCTCACTCAAAGTAGAAGAGATGTATTACTCAGACAGGAAAAATGAATAACTCAGAAACAAAGTCAAGGGCTAAAACAATTGCCTAAGGATAGAGTATAATACCACTTTTACAAAATTTCAAAAACAAGGATTTTTATGCATTCACTCACAGTGTCCAAACTATAAAAATGCAGAGGGATAATAAACACAAAATTATGATTGCATATTACCTCTAGAGGGAGCTAGGGAAATGGGCCAAGAGAAACTCTAGAGGTGGGTGCAAAAATTTGATAATATTTTAGTTCTTTGGTGGTAAGTTCATGAGTGTTTCTTGTACTATTGTATTTTATGTATGTGTGTATAATATTAAATAAATATACATATATTTTGATATTATAGGAAGGTAATAAAGAAACATTTTTCATATATAAGGGAACTAAATTAAATTTTCTTAATTCCTTATATTTAGGATGTTTTGTTAAAATTATAATCTTAAAAGTATAACGGTCATTTAAAAATCATGACTTTAAAATACATATGTTTTATAGGACTCCAAAAGTGAAAATGATACGGGGGAAAAAAAATAAAAACAAAAATGAATTTGAAAAGAAACTGAAATCACATATAATGTTAAAACATGGTTTGTTGACTTTAAAACTGCATCTAACATTTTAAAATAAATTTAAATAAATCAATTAACATACAGCAAGAAAATCAGGTCCATCTTTGTTGTAAATGAAAAGCAGCAATCCATTCCGTTGGTCAGTTCTGAACTTAAAAGAAATTTCAAAATCCATTCCACCATGAAACAAGTATGGATAAAGCTCCAGGAACCCTTTAGAGAAAACAACGTATGCAAATTAGCACATGCAAGGCAATACTGTTTAGCTTCTTTAGGGGGTCATAAGACAACCTCAGGTCATATTCCGTCATTCAGTAAATCTCTCACCAAAGAAGATGAAGATCAATGCCAAGAAAATCACCTTGTAATGTAAAGAAGTGGAAGAATGAACTTCACATATCTTTTAAGAGGAAGCAATTTACTAATTCATGGACAATTAAGACTATTTTGCTGTTGTTCAGGCGCTAAGTCGTGTCCGACTCTCCGTGACCCTGTGGACTACAGCAAGCCAGGCTTCCCTGTCCCTCACCATCTCCCGGAGTTTGCCCAAGTTCATGTCCATTGAACTGGTGATGCCATCCAACCATCTCATCCCTTGTCACTTTCTTCTCCTGCCTTCAATCTTTTCTAGCATCAGGGTCTTTTCCAATGAGTTAGCTCTTCACAGGAGGTCGCCAAAGTACTGGAGCTTCAGCATCAGCATCAATCCTTCCAATGAGTATTTAGGTTTGATTTCCTTTAAGATTGACTTATTTGATCTCCTTGCTGTCCAAGACTCTTCTCCAACACCACAGTTTCATGGCATCAATTCTTCTTTATGATTCAACTCTCACATCCATACATGACTACTGGAAAGACCATAGCCTTGACTGTATGGACCTTTGTTGGCAAACTGATGTTTTTAACTTTTTTTACATATCATCTAGGTTTGTCACAGCTTTCTGGCCAAGAAGCAATCGTCTTCTAATTTCATGGTTGCAGTCACCATCTGCAGTGATTTTCAAGCCCAAGAAGAAGAAATCTGTCACTGCTTTCACCTTTTCTCCATCTATTTGCCATGAAGTGATGGGACCACATGCCATTTTAATACTTAGTTTTAAGCCGGCTTCTTCACTCTCCTCCTTCACTATCACTAAGAGGCTCTATAGTTCCTCTTCACTGGTACCATTAGAGTGGTATCATCTGCATGTTGATGATATTTGTTGATGATGGTATTATCTGAAGTTGCTGATATTTCTCCCAGCAATCTTGTTTCCAACTTGTAACTCACGTAGCCCGGCATTTCACACGACATGCTCTGTGTATAAGTTATATAACAGGGTGAAAATATACAGCCTTGTTGTACTCCTTTCTCAATCCTGAACCAGTTAGTTGTTTCATAAAGGTTCTAACTATTGCTTCTTGACCTGCATACAAGTTTCTCGGGAGACAGATAAGATGGTCTAGTATTCTCATCTTTTTAAGAGTTTTCCAGTTTGTTATGATCCACACAGTCAAAGGCTTTAGCATAGTAAATGAAACTGAGGTAGATGTTTTTCTGGAATTCTCTTGCTTTCTCTATGATCCACTGAATGTTGGCAATTTGATCTCTGGTTCCTTTGCCTTTTCTAAACCCAGCTTGAACATCTGGAAGTTCTTGGTTCATGTAATGCTAAAGCCTAGCTTGAAGGATTTTGAGCATAATCTTATTAGTATGGGGCATGAGTGCAATTATCTGGTGGTTTGAACATTCTTTAGTACTTCCCTACTTGGGCACTGGGAAGAGGATTGACCTTTTCCAGTCCTGTGGCCAGTGTGGGGTTTTCCAAATTTGCTGACATACTGCATGCAACACTTTAATAGCATCATCTTTTAGGATTTTAGTTAGCTCTTCTGGAATTCCATCACCTCCACTAGCTTTATGCTTGACTTCACACTCCAGAATGTTGGGCTCTGGTGAGTTACCACACCACTGAGGTTATCCAGGTCATTAAGATCTTTTTTGTACAGTTCTTCTGTTTATTCTTGCCATCTCTTCTTGATCTCTTCTGCTTCTATTAGGTCTTTACCATTTCTGTCCTTTATTGTGCCCATCTTTGGATGAAACGTTCCTTTGATAATTCCAATTTTCTTAGAGAGATCTCTAGTCTTTCTCTTCTGCTGTTTTTCTCTATTTCCTTGAATTTTTCACTGCAGAAGGCCTTCTTGTCTCTCCTTGCTATTCTCTGGAACTCTGCATTTAGTTCTCCCTTGCTTTCCACTTCTCTTTCCTCAGCTATTTGTAAAGCCTTCTTCGACAATCACTTTGCCTTCCTGCAATTCTTTTTCTTTGGGATGGTTTGCTTGCTGCTTCCTATACAATATTATGAACCTCTGTCCATAGTTCTTCAGGCACTCTGTTTACTAGATCTAATCCCTTGAATCTGTTTGTCACCTCCACTGTAATCATAGGGGATTTAAGTCTTACCCAACTGGCCTAGTCATTTTCCCTACTTTCTTTATTTTAAGCCTGAACTTTGCTATGATAAGCTGATGATGTGAGCCACAGTCAGCTCCAAGTCTTGTTTCTGTTGACTGTATATAGCTTCTCTATCTTTGGCTACAAAGAATGTAATCAATCTGATTTCAGTATTAACTATTTGATGATGTCCATGTGTAAACTTGTCTCTTGTGTTTTTGAAAAAAAAAAAGTGTTTGCTATGATCAGTGCATTATTTTGGCAGATTTATGTTAGCCTTTACCCTGCTTCATTTTGTACTCCAAGGCCAAACCTGCCCATTACTCCAAGTATTTCTTAATTTCCTACTTTTGCATTCCAATCCCTTATGATGAATAGGACATCTACTTTTGGTGTTAGTTGTAGGAGGTCTTTTAGGTCATAGTCATCAGATCATAGAACTGATCACTTCAGCTTCTTCACCACTGGTAGTTGAGTCATAGACTTGGATTTCTGTGATGCTGAATGGTTTGCCTTGGAAAGAACTGAGATCATTCTGTCTTTTTTGAGGTTGCACCCAAGTACTGCATTTCAGACTCTTTTGTTGATTATGAGGGCTACTCCATTTCCTCTATGGATTCTTGCCTAGAAGATATAATGGTCATCTGAGTTAAATTCACCCATTCCCATCCATTTTAGTTCACTGATGCCTAAGATGGTGATGTTTATTCTTGCTATCTCCTGCTTGAAGTGAAGTGAAGTGAGTTGCTCAGTCGTGTCTGACTCTTTGTGACCCCATGGACTAAACTGTCCGTGGAATTCTTCAGGCCAGAATACTGGAATGGGTAGTGGTTCTCCAGGGGATCTTCTGAACCCAGGGATTGAACCCAGGTCTCCCGCATAGCAGATGGATTCTTTACCCACTGAGCCACCAAGAAAGCCCATTTCCTGCTTGACCACATCCAATTTACCTTGAGTCATGGTCCGAACATTCCAGGTTCTTATGCAGCACTGTTCTTTATAGCATTGGATTTTACTTTCATCACAGACACATCCACAAGTGAGCATCATTTCTGCTTCGGCCCAGCTGCTTTCTTCTTTCTGGAGCTTTTAGTAATTGTCCTCTGCTCTTCCCAAGTAGCATATTGGACAACTTCCAACCTGGGAGGCTCATCTTTTTTGTCTTTTTATACAGTTCACGGGGTTCTCATGGCAAAAATACTGGAGCGGTTTGCCATTCCCTCCTCTTGTGGATCACGGCTTATCAGAACTCTTCACCATGACCCGTCCAACTTGGGTGCCCCTGCATGGCATGGCTCATAGCTTCACTGAGTTACACAGGCCCCTTTGCCATGAAAAGGCAGTGATCCATATACAATTAAGACTATTACTGTTTTACTAATATGTAACTATTAACAATAAGTTGCATTGACATAAGAGAAAATCTGGCAAATGACAGTGATGAGAAAAAACAATGAAAAAGTGCACAAAGATATTATTTAACTTTCTGTTCTGAAGGTAGTTTAACAAACTTAATATCTAACCAATTTAGCCATAAACATAGAGGCAATAGTGGGCTGTTATTGAAAAACAAGCCATGTTTGGTCAAGCCACCATATTCCCTTCCAGTCCTTACCG
This sequence comes from Aepyceros melampus, assembly GCA_006408695.1. Taxonomy (NCBI): domain Eukaryota; kingdom Metazoa; phylum Chordata; class Mammalia; order Artiodactyla; family Bovidae; genus Aepyceros; species Aepyceros melampus. Next base: position 166,785 of record SJXQ01009924.1, read on the forward strand.
AGTGGCTGCTAGACAGAGACTGTAGGTTGGGGTTATACTGGGGATAGTTTACCTCCCCTTCGCCACAGCCTTTGGAGCAATGGCAATGATGATGGTTATATTCTCTAGCTCTCCCTTAAGGACCTACTTACCCCATTACATAGCTGAAATTTTACTCTTAGGAAAACTACTGGTCTGTATAATGGGATACAACAGATATACAGATTAGCGTGACAAAACAAAATTCCTTTGACATATCTAAGTAAAACTATATTCTAAGTAAAACAACGGACTTAAAAATGGAATTACAAATGGACATTGGTGTCAATATCACATGTAAACTCAAAACTGCGAGAGATATTACACATGAATATGTACTTCTGCATTTTACAATTTATATAATATATTCAGACATTGAAAATATGTGTATGGGCATCATGGCATAACTAGGTGTTTCTGTGACAGTAGGTTCATATGAGGTCAAAATAATCAGATCAGGGGAGACTAAATTATACCAAAGATAGAACAGACAAGTTAACCAGTGACCAATGCCTGTTTTAGACTCTTACCTGTCCCTAGAAACTGGGCTCCCTCTTGGAGTGAAGCAGGGCATCCCTCCCAGTCATTATGCACACTGGTTTGCTCTTCAGAACTCTGCCAAACCAGACGCTCCCAAGTAGCAGAGGGATTAAAATTCTTCATAAAATACACATCCTTGAGGCAGCCCACAAAACCCTTTTCGACTATGTCTGCAGGGGTTGATAGATATCCAGAAATAAGTACTGTGAGAAATTTTTTTCAAGCAATTAATTTGATGTATCATTAAAGTAAAAGAAAGAGGCTATGGGTTTCACTGCCTTCTACCTATAAACTTCTTAGTAACTCACATAAACACCCATGCCAAAAGCTATGGTAAGTGCTAATAATTGGTATGCTATGCTCTGGTTCAGTCATCTTATCTGGAGAAAGGATATTTGCACAAAAACTTTGGTTTTATAGTAATAGCAAGATCATTGCCTCTTGAATTAGCAAGGAGATTTCATCTGCTTCTGGTCTTAAAAATAAAAGTGCAATTCTGTTCATGTCTGACTCTTTGTGACCCCATGAATCGCAGCACTCCAGGCCTCCCTGTACATCACCAACTCCCGGAGTTCACCCAAACTCATGTGCATCGAGTTGGTGATGCCATCCAGCCATCTCATCCTCTGTCATCCCCTTCTCCTCCTGCCCCTAATCCCTCCCAGCATCAGGGTCTTTTCCAGTGAATCAGCTCTTTGCATGAGGTGGTCAAAGTATTGGAGTTTCAGCCTCAGCATCAGTCCTTCCAATGAACACCCAGAACAATATAAAACATTTTAAAAGCAAGATTTAAAGCAAGTCTATCTATAGGATCTATATTTTATAATTTAGTACCCTCACTATTATCAAACCAGTCTGCTATACAAGTAAAGCAATGTGTGTGCTTAGTCACTCAGTCGTGTCCAACTCTTTGAGACCACATTGACAGTAGCCCACCAGGCTCCTCTGTCCATGGGGATACTCCAGTCAAGAATACTGGAGTGGGTAGCCATTCCCTTCTCCAGGGCATCTTCCCAAGCCAGGAATGGAACCTAGGTCTCTCATATTGCAGGCAGATTCTTTACCATCTGACCACCAATGTTTAGGCATTAATATAATGTTACACTTAATTTTTAAAGTGAGCAAATAATAGAATTAGAGAGAAAAAAAATAGAGAGAGGGCAAGAAGGCACCTGAAGCTGAGGTTGCATTTTATACAGCAATGTCCTTACAAGTGAGTGCAAAGCTGAATTCTCAGCTTTTGAGTTCACAACCTGGTCTCAGGGAACATATTTACCAGTGATCAGTGTTTCACAAAGTCAATTTATATATACAGTGTCAAAAGATTTATTTATAATGGAGTAATGTCCTCTACAAGAGGGATAGTTGGTACTGGGGTAGGCTCTCCTCCTGGTTCCTACATATACCAGAGCAAGAAGCATGTGTGTGTGTGTGTGTGTGTGTGTGTGTGTGTGTGTGTGTGGCTCAGCTGTGTCCAGCTCTTTGTGACCCCATGGAATATAGTCTGCTAGGCTCCTATGTCCATGGAATTGTCCAGGTAAGAATGCTGGAGTGGGTTGACGTTTTCCACTCTAGGGTATCTCCCCAAACCAGGGATCGAACCCATGTCTCTTGCATCTCCTGCATTGGCAGGCAGATGCTTTACCGTGAGTGTCACCTAAGAAGCATGCTTGATGGGAAAATAACTCTCTCTTTCAGTGTGTGTGTGCGCGCGTGTGTGCGTGAATGCTCTCAGGAGACTTCGCCACCAGTCTAGGGTGACCAAATGAAAACTCTTCACTCTCTACAGGTATTTCTGAGGAGGTAACTATAATAAGTCTTGAGGATTTAAATATATCCCTCTCCAAAATTCAAAGTTTTTCATACCTTTGATCCCCAAATTATAAAACTTTGACTTAAATTAGTATAATTTATTTCAGCAAAAGTTTAATTACCTTCTTTGATAAGAACTGGGTTCTAAGAATTTCAGTACAAGTAATACATGGTTCCTTTAGAAAATAAGAGATCTAAAGGAAATTTTTGACATAGTGATGTAGGAAATACAGTACAAAATAGAAAATAATATAATTATCCATACTTTAAAATGATATAGTTTATTCTATGCTAAATTGTGGTGGTGGTGGTGTTTATTCATTAAGTCATATCTGACTCTTTTACAGCCCTATGGACTGCAGCCTGCTAGGCTCCTCTGTCCATGGGATTTCTCAGTCAAGAATACTGAACAGGTTGCCGTTTCCTTCCCTAGAGGCTCTTCCTGACCCATAGATGGAACCCACATCTCCTAAATTGCAGGAGGATTCTTTACCACTGAGCCACCAGGGAAGCCCCAATTATGGAGACAACATATAAATTCTATACTTTCCCCAAACTCACCAGAATCCTTTCTGAGGATGGTGTAACCCTGTGGCAGCCCACCCACAAACACTCCTGTGTTTCTCCAATAACAGTACCACCATTCATGGTGGCTGAAGAGCCTGTGGATGGAAAAGCAGATGAGAACTTCAACTTCAGCAGGACAATCTAGTCTACAGATTTAACGAATGATTAAACCCTTCCTTGTGCTTCTGGATGCACTTCCCTCTTGGTTCTCTGCTATTGGTTACTTTTCTTCACCGGTTCTTAATCATCATCCCAACATCTTGATGCTAGAATAACCCAGACCTCCTCTGTTCCCAGATCTCCTTACCACCTGCATAAACACCATAAGTCATCTAAAAGGATGAAGAGAGAGCTAGATACCTATGAGAACTCTAAAAGGGCCTGGGTCCCTCCGTGTGCTGCATACCAATGCAAATCTCCTGTTAAAATACATACTACCTGGCTCTTTCCAGAAGTGTTTTGCTAAGCCCTAATGTAGAGCATGACTGCAAGATTTGGGTCTTGAGCAACTGGAAGAATGTAACTGGCATAACTAGGGTGGGCAAGCTAGCTGGAGAAGCAGATTCAGAGAGAAATGTTAGAAATTTAGAAAAGTTAGAAATTCCTAACTAACTCCATCATTCTTTGCGAAAATGGCTTTTTTTCCCCCAGAGCCCAAACCACTCTAATTATCCCTACTTATATCTGGGACTGTGGCTTTAAATACATCCTGAGCTGGTAACTCTCCATTTTTATCTCTAATCTGGAATTCTTCTCTAAACGTACTGGGATCCAGGACTCGGCATGATATTTTCACTTGGATGCCTCATAGGTACCTAACACTTAACATGTTCAAACCAAACTCTGGACATTTTTCTCTGAATCTGCCTCTCCAACTAGCTTACACACCCTAGTTGTGCCAATTACATTCTTCCAGTTGCTCAAGTCCCAAATCTCACAGTCATGCTCTACATTAGGGTTTAGCAAAACTCTTCTGGAAAGAGCCAGGTAGTATGTATTTTAGTCTGTAGACCATACAGCCTCAAGCAGTCACAAACAATACATAACCAATGAGTGCAGTCATCTCTAATAAAATTTATAAAATCCTTTCCAGCCTCCTCCCACTACTCACCAATGGTCTCTGAGGAACTACAGGGGCTCCTCCTAATCCTCCATCTTAATCAGCTTAGGGAAATATTTCTTAAGATTGGGGTTGAATCTCTTCTAGTCTTGACACCAGTCATATACTCTGGGCTATAATTGCCTCACGACTGTAAAGAACCCTCAGCCTCCAAGTCCTAAAACAGTTCAAATAGTGAGGATCTCTAACAAATCTAAAGAGGTTCTTGTCTCTGGGACCTAATCCCCTTTCCTTTAGGCCCTTTGAGAGAGACGCCTTTTTCTCCTTAGTTTCTCTGTCCCTACCCATTTATTAGGGATGATTACTATTGCTAATGTTCCAAAAGGGAGAAATAATTCTTGAATTTCAGAGTAGTCATCAAAATAAACAGCCAGTTGAATTAAATAACCCTTTGGCATCTTTTATTTGTTCTGTCTTTGACAGTTCTAGAGATGGTTTTGGAAACACTGATCATTTGTCCCTACTGAATCAGTCTCCACCATCCTTATGGGCAAAATCTCCAACTGATGTTGGCAAAATTCACAGCTTGCCCCTCCCATCTAGATTCAAGTAGATCCTTCAAAATCTCTTCCCAGAATTAATCAATACCCTATATGTATAGAAGCCCTTCAAGGCGTAAAGTCTATAATAGAAGATTACAAGGCTCAAGGCTTTATTATCTGCATACTAGTTCCTCTAATGATGCTATTTCATCTGTGAGAAAACCTAAGGGCAGAGTGGAGGTTTGTCCAAGACCTCAACACTGTTACTCCCTGACCCCCTGATGTTCCCAACTTTCAGATGTTCTAACATCTATTCCTACTGGAAGCAAATTCTTTACTGCAATTGATTTATTCAGTGACTTCTTCAGTATTCCACTTGATAAACTAGCCAGCATCTTTTTACCTCTACTTGGGAAGAAAAACAATTCACCTGGACAGTAATGCTTCAGGGTTTTACTGAGTCCTTCTTATTTCTTGTAAAACCTAAAGGTTGATCTGATGATATAAAGTTCCCTATAGGTCTACTTTGTTGCATGTATGAATGATTTGCCTCTTTGATCTTCTTAAGCCTGCTCACAGGAAGACAGCAACCATTTACTAAAGCTGTTAGCCTTAAAGGGACATAAGATCACCAAAGAAATATTGCAGTTTGCCCAAAACCAGGTTTGCTATTTAGGGCAACTGATATCGGAACAAGGGCTACACTTAGATCTAGACACACTTAATAGTGATTGAGGAACTTATTTTACTCTCCAAATACTTCACCAAGTCTGTGCTGTTTGGCAGTTTAACAACACTTTCACTGTGCTTACCACTTTCAATTCTTCAGTTCAGCTGATCCCAGTTATGGCATTATTAATACTCAACTGGCAAAATTAGTAGGGGTCCTACAAGTACCTTGGCCCAAAGCACTGCTATTGGTCCCTCTAAATCTCAGATCCACACTTTTTGGAACTCAAAAATTCTCACCCTTTGAAACAGTTGCAGGACACCCAACACATTTGGTTCCTGCTTTTTTTTGGCCTCCAGCTAAAAAGGAGAGATATTCCAATAATGCAAAGGCCAAATTTCTCCTATTAAAAATAACCATGTTTTGGTAGAGCAATCTTTTAGAAATACTGGGCTCTCAAGAGATGAAGACTTTCCAACCTGAAGATTTTATCTATTGGAAAAGATACCTCCAGAAAAACTTTTTTCAACCTCACCAGAGAAGCCCTCATCAGGTATTGCTAAGCAAGCCTTGTGCCACAAAAGTCCAAGGAATAGATTCCTGGACTCAGGTGACATGCCTAACGAAAGCTCCAAATTCTGAAGGAAGCTCAAATAATCTGGTGATATTAAAGAATTATTTCCCATAACTGAAGCAGAAGATGACATCTGATGAGGCAACTTCCTGAAGATGGTTGAACCAGGTCTGCTGGAAATTTATTGCTAAACATTGGTGATGACATAATGCTTCAGATCATCTCTAGTGTCCATGATCTTGATAATAAAGAACAAGGACTATAGATACGAACTGCTGAGAGTTCTCCCTTCTACCTCCCCTTGCTACTCAAATATGAACTCAGTAATTTTCCAATCTGCGCTATTCCCCTCTGATGTGAGACACCATAGCCAGGAAAGGTAGTTCCTGAAGTTAAGGGGAAAAAAGCCATTGAAACTAGAAAACCTGGCTCTTGATCAGTGGTATTCTGAAAGAGAAATCTTGATCAAGGGAGGGGAAATAGAAAAAAATAACAAAAAGAAACCTCAATTAAATAGATCTGGAAGGCCAGAAAGAGGAGCTCTCATGTGATGAGTCTAACAGGAAGAAGACTCTTCTTTCTTGGCAATGGCTTGGCCAATGAAAAGACACATGCTTGTTTGCCACAGCTTTTCAAACTTCCTTTTCCACTCTATGAAAGAGTTTATCTTCCATTGCTGTACGGGGGCTACATATGGCACCAAGATTGCAACCTAGATGCCCATCAGCAGATGAATGGATAAAGAACTTGTGGTACATATACACAATGGAATATTTGTCAGCCAAAAAAGGAACACATTTGAGTCAGTTCTGATGAGGTGGATGAACCTAGAACCTATTATACAGACTGAAGTGAGTCAGAAACAGAAAGATAAATATCGTATTCTAACACACATATATGGAATATAGAAAAATGGTAGTGAAGAATTTATTTACAGGGCAGCAATGGAGAAACAAACATAGAAAATGGACTTATGGACATGGGGAGAGGGGAGCAGAGGGTGAGATGTATGGGAAGAGTAATATGGAAACTTACATTACCATGTGTAAAATAGATAGCCAATGGGAATTGTCTGTATGGCTCAGGAAACTCAAACAGGGGCTCTGTATCCACCTAGAGGGGTGGGATGAGGAGGGAGATTCAAAAGGGAGGGGATATATGTATATCTATGGCAGATTCATGTTGAAGTTTGATAGAAAACAGCAGAACTCTGTAAAGCTATTATCCTTCAATAAAAAAATAAATTAAAAAATATGTTAAAAAAAAAGATTGTAGACTCTGAACTGAAATTCTTTGCGATTCTGAATAAACCCATCTTTGCTGGAGAAACATCTATTTCTCTTAGGTACCTACTTTCATCTTTGTTCCCTGTAAAATTTATCTCCCAAAGAGTACCTAGAGTGTTAATTTTAAAGAAAGAAGTCATATCATGTCATCCTCCTTTCAAAATTCTCCTATGGCTTCCCTCTTTGCAAGTAAAAGTAAAGCAAAACTAAGTCAGAGCTTTGCAAATTATAAAGACCTGAAAATTGATAAAGACACAAAATTGATACTGATGACTTTGCTCTTATTGAACCCTGCATAGAAGAGAAAATAGTTGCCAAGATTTCATCATTTTAAGAACACCCCAAAAGCAAAATCAACAGCAATTTAGATGAAGAAGGTATAAACAAGTGAAAAAAGAGATAAATAAAAACACAGAAGAGGATGGCAACATCAGCATATCAACAGAGGCATTTATATTTGTCAAGGAAGATCTTACCTGTGAACAGCCCATCAAGTGTGATTTGGCCCAAACCTTGATGCCTAATCGCAATTATCTCATGCCATTTGCCATCACTATATTGTTTACCATCATCATTAGCTGTGGTAACTTCCACTGCAGACCCCTTGAGGGAATGAATGAGTGAAAACAAAATCAATGAGTAAATATACATGTTCAGTCAGCTCAGTCAGTTCATTCATTCAGTCATGTCTGACTCTTTGCAAGCCCATGGACTACAGCATGCCAGGCTTCCCTGTCCATCACCAATTCCCTGAGCTTGCTCCAGCTCATGTCCATCGAGTTGGTGATGCCATCCAACCATCTCATCCTCTGTTGCCCCCTTCTCCTCCTGCCTTCAATCTTTCCCAGCATCAGGGTCTTTTCTAATGAGTCAGTTCTTTACATCAGGTGGCCAAAATACTGGAGTTTAGCCTTCAGCATCAATCCTTTCGATGAATATTCAGGACTTATTTCCTTTAGGACTGACTAGTTTGATCTCCTTGTAGCCCAAGGGACTCTCCAGAGTCTTCTCCAAAACCACAGTTCAAAAGCACAATTCTTCATCACTCAGTTTCCTTTATGGTCCAACTCTCACATCCGTACATGACTATTGGAAAAACCAAAAGCTTTGACTAGATGGACCTTTGTTGGCAAAGTAACATCTCTGATTTTTAACATGCTGTCTAGGTTGGTCATAGCTTTTTTTCCAAGGAGGAAGCATCTTTATATACATGTTACTCATACATATATTGTATATTTGTTAGAAATCACTTTACAAATTTCAACACAATCCTGGGGCAAGCATGTACACATTTCAAACAGAACTCAAAGTTAAAGGTGATACATCATTCTGGCATTTCTCTGATGTACTTCTGCATCAGCATGAGAGTCAAATCTGAAAAGAACTTCTCTTCAGAATGAAAATCTAAGTACACTTGGATGTTGAGTAACTATACTCAAACATAAGTAACTATACTCAAAAGGTAATGAATTTTCTATTCTAATATTTTAAATTTGGGGCCAGAAATATAAAAAAGACAAGATTTTGAAACTGATAAAGTGCTATTCAAATGATTCTGCTCTAAAGATAGTAAGATGTGTGGCAAGTTAGTTTCTTTTACCTTCACTACACTATGAACACCAAGAAGGAATTAGATTCACATTAAAAATTAGTTACTAGAGATTATCACATTGAGTGAAGAAAGTCAGATGGAGAAAGAAAAATATCATACAATATCCCTTCTGTGTAGAATCTAAAAAAAAAAAAAAAGATACCAATGAGCTTATTTACAAAACATGCTCTCAGACTTAGAGAATGAATTTATAGTTGCCAGGGGGGAAGCATGAGGGAAAGGGATAGTTAGAGAGTTTGGGACAGGTATGTATACACTGCTGTATTTAAAAACAATAACCAAGGACGTACTGTACAGCGCACGGAGCTCTGCTCAATGTTAGGTGGCAGCGTGGGGTGAGGGCAGTTTGGAGGAGAATAGACAGTATATGTATATTTATGGCCGATTCCCTTTGCTGTCTACCCAAAACTATCACAGCATTGTAAATTGGCTATACGCCAATAAAAATAAAAAGTTTAAATTAGAAAACTAGTTACTAATACCTTTAACATAAGTATTGTGGTTAAACTTAGTACTCAATAATTTGTAGTCTAAAATCAAGCATTTGTACTTTTGCTTAAGGTAATAGTATCAAAGTTAAAAAGGAGTTCCTAAGTGGATAAAATCAGGAAATGGCAGGTATTTAGAGATTAGCTCAGAGGAAGTGAGGGTAAGAAAATAAAGAGAAGAGATCCCCTTCATCCTAACAGTTTGGGACCATGTATATCATGGTTAGCACAGTGGTACGTTTTTAAAGTTTAGTGAACACATAAGACGAAGTAAAAGATATTTCAACATTGTTACCATCATCATTTGGGCTTCCCTAGTGGCTCAGATGGTAAAGTGTCTGTCTGCAATGCAGGAGACCTGGGTTCAATCCCTGGGTTGGGAAGATCCCATGGAGAAGGAAATGGCAGCCCACTCCAGTATTCTTGCCTGGAGAATCCCATGGACTGTGGAGCCTGGTAGGTTACCGTCCATGGGGTCTCAGAGTCGGACACGACTGAGCGACTTCACTTTCACTTTTTACTTTCACCATCATCATTTACAACTACCATGATTAAAGAAAAAAAAAACAGAAAATTACTCTAAACCTTCTAAAGGAAAATAATTTTTGCTTTCTTTGTTAATAAAGTAGATCTCTTTAGCAATAATTGTGTGAGCATCCTCAGTTTCAGTTCAGTTCAGTCGCTCAGTCCTGTCTGATTCTTTGCGACCCCATGAATCGCAGCACGCCAGGCTTCCCTGTCCATCACCAACTCCTGGAGTTCACCCAGACCCAAGCCCATGGAGTCAGCGACGCCATCCAGCCATCTCATCCTCAGTCGTCTCCTTCTCCTCCTGCCCCCAATCCCTCCCAGCATCAGGGTCTTTTCCAATGAGTCAACTCTTCGCATGAGGTGGCCAAAGTACTGGAGCTTCAGCTTCAGCATCATTCCTTCCAAAGAAATCCCAGGGCTGATCTCCTTCAGAATGGACTGGTTGGTCTCCTTGCAGTCCAAGGGACTCTCAAGAGTCTTCTCCAACACCGCAGGTCAAAAACATCAATTCTTCGGTACTCAGCCTTCTTCACAGTCCAACTCTCACATCCATACATGACCACAGGAAAAACCATAGCCTTGACTAGACGGACCTTAGTCATGTCCAACTCTTTGCAGCCCCATGGGACTGTAGCCTGCCAGGCTCCTCTGTCCATAGAATTTTCCAAGCAAGAGTACTGGAGTGGGTTACTGTTTCCTCCTCCAGGGGATCTTCCCAAACCAGGGAATGGACCCATGTTTCTTGCGCCTCCTGCATTGGCAGGCAGGTTCTTTACCAGCTGAACCGCCAGAGATAATTAACTTCAATCAATACAAAATTTTGAAAATAAAACCAAAAACAGACTGGATAAAATAGTACAAAATAAATGTTTAAATTACTTAAAATGTTTCACCAAATTCTAATTATTTTGCTATACTGGTTTTCAAAACTGATAAAACTGACAGTTATCTGATATAATATGGTGATGGTTTAATATCACAAAAGTGCAGTATTAATCACACCATTGTCAGTAAAACATTTGTTTATATTTCTTTAAAATAGCTTCAGCAACAAACCCTGTCCATTCTATGCATTTAATTGGCTCCTGTCAGGCCTCATACAGAGCATGGCAACATGTATGACATACAGGATTTCATATTACCAAAAAAGAGGTTTTCATCTCCCATGAGTAGGGGGGGTTTGCTTCTCACATGGACAATACCCCAACTTTTGTAGGCAACTCAATCAGCTAGAAATATGACCATTTTGATAAGTTCTTGCATCTTTATAAGTTGACTTTCCATATAACTCTTTCTTTCTACATATTCTTTTATTTTCTTCAACCCAATTTCAACGTTTTAATATTTTACAAACACACATTTCATTATTGTAGTTTAATAATTAAAACCAGAACTGGTGTCGTGCCCAATTAATGTGCCCTGGTAGCATGCCCATTAGTTTTTCCATTAGTGAATTCAACAATACTAAGGGATTACTAGCATGGGATGCTAATTGGGCGTGACATAAGAAACTGGCTTACTTCTTAGCATACCCTTGCTAATGATGAAATTAATGAGCATTTTATTAAATGCTGTCTCATCAAAGTGTACTTAGTTAGCGTTAAAATTGTTACAAACGATGCTGCATTCTAAAGATCAGGTGTCTGAGTAAGTGGTTCTTCATAGTATGTTTGGCAACAATCTGAAGCATTAATAGTTCTCTACATCAGAAATCACACTTATTGGTGACACATTCAAGTACATAACAGATAGCCTCACTATGCCAAAGTTTCTTCATACTTAGGGGAACTCAGCATACTATTTTTTTGGATGATAGTTTAAGATATTTCCCCCACCAATTTTAAGAGAATAATTCTGTGGTCCAGTCTGGTGTCAAATCTGGTGTAGTTTGTTCTTTCTATTTGGAAAATATTAGACACGTTACACAGATGCTATTCTGAATTTTTTGAAAGCTTTCACTTCACCACTTCTCTAAGTGAAGTCAGTTTATTATGTGAATGAACATAAAACATTTAAATGACAACCATGTCATTACTAGTCAATAAAATATCATCTGATCAAGTATCTCCAAGTTGAAATTAATCTAATAAAAATGGGATGACTATAGCCAACTTTTTGAGACAATAAAAAATACAGCAGTTAAAAAATGGAGTTTTACTTTAGTGACTCTTAACAATAATTCTAAGTATTCAGTGTATAACATGCAAACATATATCCAGTTTTAAATATTACAAGAAATCTTTTCCCTTTCTCACAAATATGTCTTAATATAGTGAACTGGATTCATTTCATTGAATGAATTCTATGACTTTATGTAGAATTATATTGTTGTGTAAAAATTCATTACTTAAGTTTATTAAGATACTATACAATGACTACTGGAGTAGGAAATGGCAACCCACTCCAGTATTCTTGCCTGGAAAATACCATGGACAGAGGAGCCTGGTGAGCTAAAGTTCATGGGGTCACAAAGAGTCAGACAGGACTGAGAACTGAGCATACACACACAATGACTATAGGTATTTTGAAACTATGTGTTAGAAAGGAGCTTTAAATTCTTACAAAACGCTGTTTCCACAACTCCATATTTAATTATTTTGAATGGATTCAGGAACAGTAATCTGAAAACAACCATTGATATAAGTCAAAGTATCTAACTGACAAAACAAATAAGAACTAAATTAAATTATCATTACAGTCAGAAATTTTATCCTAGAAAATGAGTAATTTTCTTCAATTATGAATACTATTTTACCAATATTTATCAAGCCAGGAAGTCAGCCAATCTCTCAACAGACATTTATGTGTTATTACCTACTGTTTTCCAAGGCTCAGCATGTTAAGAATCTGCCTGCAATGCAGGAGACCCAGGAGACAAGGGTTCAATCCCTTGGTTGGGAATATACCCTGGAGAAGGAAATGGCAAGCCACTCCAGTACTCTTGCTAGGAGAATTCCACGGGCTGAGGAGCCTGACAAGCTACAGTCCATGGGGTCATAAAGAGTCAGACATCACTGAGTGACTAAGCATGCATGTTCCTAGGACTGTACTGAGCCTCAAGGATGTATTTGTCCTGCCCTCCCTAGACTGTACACTGAGATAAAAAAGACACATTGAGTGTCTGATGAGTACAGTAAAGTGTTCATTAGATAACCTTGTATTCTTTAAGACACAAGGAAAAGAAAACTAGCTTAAAGTGGTACCTAAATAATTTATAATATAAATATTTTGAATGTCAGTGACAGATATATAAAACAAACTCTTCAGCTTCTTCAAATTTAGGGTGGCTCTTATTTTGTTCAAGATACCATATTCATAACATACAGAATAGACTTTTAGTTGCCAAGGGGGAAGAGAGTGGAGGAAGCAAGGATTGGGAGTTTGGGATTATCCAATGCAAAGTATTACAGGATGAGTTACCAACAAGATCCTACAGTATAGCACAGGGAATGATATTCAATATCCTGTGATAAACCATAATGGAAAAGAATGTTTATATATATAAATATATGCTTCCCTGATAGATCAGTTGGTAAAGAATCCGCCTGCAATCCAGGAGACTCTGGTTTGATTCCTGGTCAGGATGATGTGCTGGAGAAGGGATAGGCTACCCACTCCAGTATTCCTGGATTCCCTTGTGGCTCAGCTGATAAAGAGTCTGCCTACAGTATGAGAGACTTGGGTTGATCCCTGGGTTGGGAAGATCCGCTGGAGAAAGGAACGGCTACCCACTCTAGTATTCTGGCCTGGAGAATTCCATGGACTGTATAGTTCAAGAGGTCACAAAGAGTCAGAACGACTGAGTGGCTTTTGCTTCACTTCACTTCATATGTATAACTGAGTCACTGTGCCAGACACAGAAACACAACATTGTAAATCAGCTATGTGCTGTTCTGCACTCAGTTGCTCAGTCATATCTGATTCTCTGTGACCCCATGGACTGTATACTTTGATTTTAAAAAGTACAGTTCAGTTGCTCAGCCATGTACAACTCTTTGTGACTCCACGGACTGCAGCATGCCAGGCCTTCCTGTCCATCACCTACTCCCAGAGTCCACCCAAACTCATGTCCATTGAGTCGGTGATGCCATCCAACCATCTCGTCCTCTGGTGTCCCCTTCTCCTCCTGCTTTCCCAGTGTAGGGGTCTTTTCAAATGAGTCAGCTCTTCACATCAGGTTGCCAAAGTATTAGAGTTTTAGCTTCAGCATCAGTCCTTCCAATGAACATTCAAGACTGATTTCCTTTAGGATAGACTGGTTGGATCTCCTTGCAGTCCAAGGGACTCTCAAGAGTCTTCTCTACCACCACAGTTCAAAAGCATCAATTCTTGGGCACTCAGCTTTCTTTATAGTCCAAATCTCACATCCATACATGACCACAGGAAATACCATAGCCTTGACTAGATAGATCTTTGTTGGCAAAGTAATGTCTCTGCTTTTTAATATGCTATCTAGGTTGGTCATAACTTTCCTTCCAAGGAGTAAGCGTCTTTTTATTTCATGGCTGCACCATCTGCAGTGATTTTAGAGCCCAGGGAGGCCTGGCGTACTGCGACTCATGGGGTCGCAAAGAGTCGGACACGACTGCGCGACTGAACTGAACTGAACTGAACCTACCAATTGTACCAGTGACAGACTTTATTTTCTTGGGCTCCAAAATCACTGCAGATGGTGACTGCAGCCATGAAATTAAAATATGCTTCTTCCTTGGAAGCAAAGCTATGACAAACCTAGACAACATATTAAAAAGCAGAGACATTACTTTGCCAACAAAGGTCCGTCTAGTCAAAGCTACGGTTTTTCTAGTAGTCATGAATGGATGGGAGAGTTGGATCATAAAGAAGGCTGAGTGCCAAGGAATTGATTGTTTTGGGCTTCCCTGGTGGCTTAGACGGTTTAAAAAAAAAAAGCCTGCCATGTGGGAGACCCAGGTTCTATCCTTGGATCAGGAGATTGCCTGGAGAAGGAAATTAAAACCCACCACAGCAGTGTTGCCTGGAAAATCCATGGACAGAGGAGACTGGAGGGCTACAGACTTTGGGGTCGCAAAGAATAGGACATGACTGAGAGATCAAATTGCCAACATCCGCTGGATCATCAAAAAAGCAAGACTGTTCCAAAAGAACATCTATTTCTGCTTTATTGACTATGCCAAAGCATTTGACTGTGTGGATCACAATAAACCGTGGAAAATTCTGAGAGAGATGGGAATACCAGACCACCTGACCTGCCTCTTGAGAAACCTATATGCAGGTCAGGAAGCAACAGTTAGAACTGGACATGGAACAACACATTGGTTCCAAATAGGAAAAGGAGTATGTCAAGACTGTATATTGTCACCCTGCTTATTTAACTTATGTCATTAGTACATCATGAGAAATGCTGGGCTGGCTGAAGCACAAGCTGGAATCAAGATTGCTGGGAGAAATATCAGTAACCTCAGATATGCAGATGACACCACCTTTATGGCAGAAAGTGAATAAAAACTAAAGAGGCTCTTGATGAAAGTGAAAGTTGGCTTAAAGCTCAACATTCAGAAAACTAAGATCATGGCTTTGGTCCCATCACTTCATGGCAAATAGATGGGGAAATAGTGGAAACAGTGGAAATAATGGCTGACTTTATTTTCGGGGGCTCCAAAATCACTGCAGATGGTGACTGAAGCCGTGAAATGAAAAGACACTTACTGTTTGGAAGAAAAGTTATGACCAACCTAGATAGCATATTCAAAAGCAAAAACATTACTTTGCCAACAAAGGTCCATCTAGTCAAGGCTATGGTTTATCCAGTGGTCATGTATGAGTGTGAGAGTTGGACTATAAAGAAAGCTGAGCACACAAGAATTGATGCTTTTGAAATATGGTGTTGGAGAAGACTCTTGAGAGTACCTTGGACTGCAACAAGATCTAACAAGTCCATCCTAAAGGAGATCAGTCCTGGGTGTTCATTGGAAGGACTGATGTTAAAGACGAAACTCCAATACTTTGGCCACCTGATGCAAACAGCTGGCTCATTTGAAAAGACTCTGATGCTGGGAAAGATTGAGGGCAGGAGGAGAAGGAGGAGACAGAAGATGAGATGGTTGGATGGCATCCCAACTCAATGGACATAAGTTTGAGTAAACTCCAAGAGTTGGTGATGGACAGGGAGGCCTGGCATGCTGCAGTTCATGGGGTTGCAGAGTTGGACATGACTGAGCAACTGAACTGAGCAACTAACACTTTCACTTTAAGCTGTGGTGTTGGAGAAGACTCTTGAGAGTCCCTTGGACTACAAGGAGATCAAACCAGTCAATCCTAAAGGAAATAAACCCAGACTATTCATAAGAAGGACTGATGCTGAAGCACCAACACTTTGGCCACCTGATTCAAAGAGCTGACTTGTTAGAAAAGGCCCTGCTTCTGGGAAAGATTGAAGGCAGGAGGAGAAGGGGATGACGGAGGATGAGATGGGTGGATGGCATCATCAACTCAATGGACATGAGTTTGAGCAAGCTCCGGGAGATGGTGAGGGACAGGGAGGACTGACGTGCTGCAGTCCATGGGATCACAGAGTCGGACACAACGGAGCTACTGAACACAACCTACCAATTCAAAGCTGGGCCACAAACTCTGCCGAATCCAAACTAGTCCCCTGCCATGCAAGACATACCTGATTTAAAAATAAAAGCAGGGACAAATGTTAATATGTGAAATCTGAGTGGTGGGTATATGAATTTTCATCATATTATTTTCTGTAATTGTATGGCTAAAATCTTTCATGAAAAAAATAATGTATCTAAAATGTCAGTTGTTATGATAAGACCCATAGTTAATCCTTAGTGAGAGACCCTCTCCCTGAATAGAGAAGGCATTGAAGTGTTAACAAATCTCTAAGTATTGTTCTTTTTCTCACTAGAGTCCCACGAAAATGTTCAGTGTCATTTTGTAAAGGATCAGACTGATTATCTCTAAAGTGTAGATTGCAGTTCTCCTTAGAGGAAACAGGTAGTTGCATAAGAGCTGTACCATTCAGATCTCCATTTCTTCCCTTCTCTCCTCCAAATTACTGCAAGGAACATCCAGAAATGGTGACAAAGATAGCCCCAATGTTCCCATGCCTTTTTTGACAAAAGGGCTAGATCTAAAGAAAGCAGACATTAGTCAGACCACATTGGGTGGGCTACAGGGGGAAAAAAGTGCTTCAGGGTGAGGCTTCCTTTGAACAAATCTTTTTGTGGTCTTTATGTCTGAAATGTCTTCCTCAATCTGAGGCTTCGATCTCAACTGGCTTTATTATGAAATGGAAACAGTCAACATCAAAATCATTCTAAATCTTCAGATGAGTTATAGCTCGGCAACCAGCTCTCTGAATGGGATGTGTAGCCTCTCTTTGAGGGGTTGTTTGTTTGGCACTGGAGGCAGCCTGGCTCCACTAAAATGAGCCTCCAGTTGGACCATTGTTTTACAGAACTGGCCAGTTGTTTGATGAAACTGGCTGAACTAGCCTTTTGTTTTGATATCGTGGAAATAGAGTCTAGTTCTCTTCCCAGCTAAGAGGTTGGCTAAAAGCCCAGCTTTAGATATAATGCTGAGACATGGATCCAAATCTTAAGACTCTAGCAACATCTTATCCCTCTCAGTCTTTCTTTTAAATGAGTAAGGATTTTATTCTTTTAAAAAAAGAATGAAAACAATAAATAGATTTTTTAAAATGATTTTGAAGTCTATACTTGAAAGTACAATGTAGCATTTAATAATAATAAAAACAGTAATGCTAATATCAAAAAAAATAGCCCTTCTGGACTAGTTTCATGTGCCAAATATTCTTTCAAATATTTTCCAAACACAAACTCATCCTTATAACAATAGGTAAATATTACCCCATTTTAAAACTGATAGACTGAGTTTTGAAGAAATTAAATTATTTGCTCCAGATAGCAAATCAGTGATGGATCATGTGGGGCTTAGAGATGGCATAATTCAACCCTCTCCTCTTACACAGGAGAGAATTAGAGGTCTTAGCAAGGTGTATTGTCAACATGAGGAAATCTACTTGAGTCCATCCATATTACATTCTTTTCTTTGGGATAGAAGGCGATACATGCCTAGGTCTCCAGCCCAACTAAATCAACACTAGTCTCAAATCTTTGTCTCTAGATGAGAAAACTTAGCACCAGAGAGGCCTAGTAACTTGCTCACAATCAGGCATTAATAAATAGCAGAGCTGAGACATAATAGTTCATATAAATCTTTCTCTAGACACTTAGCCTGGTTTTTCTTGATTTTGAATTTGGATTTCTCTATGAGTTTTTTTTCTATGATTTTAATTTGCTTTATTCTCCATGCTTTTAAGTGTTCATTAGAAATAGATTTGTTCCCACATCCAGCCTCTTTAATTCTCTGCTGAGGATAAATTTTTGGAAGTGTCAAAAATGTATATAATACTTTGATACAAATTGATAAGCTTCTTAATAACTACTATCCCTCTCAAGTGTACTAGTGAATTTAGCTTCTCATACCAAAATATACACAATGTTATTTACCAATTTAATAGATCAAAATAGCACCTTATTTTAGTTTGGCTCTCTATAATAAAGAGTGAGGTTAAGCTTCTTGGTTTCCTTATTTAGTCAATAGTTTTTCTTTTTAAAAATTTTTTGCTGATTTCCTGTTGGCATGTTTGTGTTTTTAAGATTTTTTTTTAACATAGGTAAACATTTTCAATAAAATGACCAATATTAGTCTAAGCTTCTCACATAGATGAAATCTATGTGAATTGGATAAAACATTTGAGAAAGCCTCCAAGCCTTTCCTGAAGAGAACATAAGAGTCTAGGGAGGTCACAGATCCCTCTGCAGGTGCCCAAGTGAGTGAGTTGCTCAGATGTGTCTGACTTTTTGTGATTCCATGGACTGTAGCCTACCAGGCTCCTCTGTTCATGGAATTTTCCAGGCAAGAGTACTGGAAAATCCTTCTTCAGGGGATCTTCCCAACCTAGGGATTGAACCCAGGTCTCCTGCATTGCAGACAGATGCTTTACCATCTGTGCCACCAGGGAAGCCCGAGACCTGCCCCTAACAGGTAGCAGCCACTGAACTGGGGTTTTTGATTGCCTGATGCTGACTCTGAGTAACCTGATGTTTCTTCTTCAAGTGAACGTTTAACACATGAGATTATGAGTTCCCTTTTGTTTTAGGACAAGCAAGCCTCTAGGAGAGTTTTATGACCATTTATCCTTATTAGTTAAAAAAAATCTAGATAAGAAATATCCATATACACAGAATGCTTTGATCTGAGATCCCCTTTTTGACTAAGAGGATAATCCTTACTTATCTCACATTTCTTTGGCAGCTACTAAGAAAAACATCAAGTTCTGTGTGTCCAGATTGTCCACAAGAAAGACCTATGTCAGACCCACCAATGAATATTCTTAAAACATTTCTGTACCTTCATGAGACTTTTCTCCTACACTATGGCCATCTATAAGGAATGAGGTCTATTGCCTGGTGGCTTAGACTGTAAAGAATCCGCCTGCAGTGCAGGAGACACGTATATGATCCCTAGGTCAGGAAGATTCCCTGGAGAAGGGCATGGCAATGCACTCCAGTATTCTTGCCTGGAGAATCCCAGAGACAGAAGAGCCTGGAGGGCTACAGTCCACTGGTCACAAAGAATCAGATTTGACTGAGCAACTATGAACACGCACACATAAGGAATGAGATGAAACTTACCTACAGTTAGAAAAGGAAGCACTACTTCTCCTTGTCCTCCTTTTCTCATAGGAAGAAGAAATTATTTTTTTATAGCTGATTTCAGTTCAGTTCAGTTCAGTTCAGCCTCTCAGTCATGTCTGACTCTTTGCAAACCCATTAATTGCAGCACTCCAGGCCTCCCTGTCCATCACCAACTCCCAGAGTTCACCCAAACTCATGTCCATTGAGTCGGTGATGCCATCCAGCCATCTCATCCTCTGTTGTCCCCTTCTCCTCCTGCCCCCAATCCCTCCCAGCATCAGAGTCTTTTCCAATGAGTCAACTCTTCACATGAGGTGGCCAAAGTATTGGAGTTTCAGCTTTAGCATCAGTCCTTCCAAAGAACACCTAGGATTGATCTCCTTTAGAATGGACTGGTTGGATCTCCTTGCAGTCCAAGGGACTCTCAAGAGTCTTCTCCAACACCACAGTTCAAAAGCATCAATTCTTGTGTGCTCAGCTTTCTGTATAGTCCAACTCTCACATCCATACATGACCACTGGAAAAATCATAGCCTTGACTAGACAGACCTCAGTTGGCAAAGTAATGTCTTTGCTTTTGAATATGCTATCTAGGTTGGTCATAACTTTCCTTCCAAGGAGTAAGCATCTTCATTTCATGGCTTCAGTCACAATCTGCAGTGATTTTGGAGTCCCCAAAAATAAAGTCAGCCACTGTTTCCCCATCTATTTGCCATGAAGTGATGGGACCAGAAGCCATGATCTTCATTTTCTGAATGTTGAGCTTTAAGCCAACTTTTTCACTCTCCTCTTTCACTTTCATCAAGAGGCTTTTCATTTCCTCTTCACTTTCTGCCATAAGGGTGGTGTCATTTGCATATCTGAGGTTATTGATATTTCTCCCAGCAATCTTGATTCCAGCTTGTGCTTCCTCCAGACCAGTGTTTCTCATGATGTACTAATGATATAAGTTAATAAGCAGAGTGACAATATACAGCCTTAATGTACTCCTTTTCCTATTTGGAACCAGTCTGTTGTTCCATGTCCAGTTCTAACTGTTGCTTCCTGACCTGCATATAGGTTTCTTAAGAGCTGATTTACAATATTTTATTAGTTTCTTCTGTACAGCCTAGTGATTTGGTAGTTTTACAGATCACACTCCATTAAAAGTTATTACAATAAAATGGCTATAATTCCCAGTGCTATACAATATATCTTTGTTGGGCATTAATTTTAGACATAGTAGTTTGTACCTTTTACTCCCTCACTCCTAATTTGCCCCTCCCAACTGCCATCTCCCCTTTGGTAACTACTAGTTTGTCTTTTATATCAGCAGGTCTGTTTCTGGAGGAAATCTCTTCTGACTTGCTCCAATTTGGACAGGTTGGTTGCTAACCCATCTTGATGATTGGTTGTCATCCTGGGATTCTGCTTTACATCATCCTAGGAATTTCCTTCACTCCTTATGGTGGATTTTGCTAGCTGACTTTTTCCTTTGGTTTACTCCCTGAGTTTTGTTGGAGCACATCTTCTGAAAGCTTCTTTTTGGACGTGGGTGCAGGGCTTTTCTGGGTCTTTGTCGTAGTGTGCAGGCTTCTCTAGTTGGCATGCCAGCTTAGTTGCCCCATGCATGTAGGATCTTAGTTCCTTGACCAGAGATGGAACCTCTGTCCCCTGGTTTCAGGATCTAATGGAGCTCAGGGAAGAATTCAGTAAGAGACAAAGTGATAGTTAAGAAGTGGATTTATTCAAATTCAGAGAGGCACACTCCACAGACAGAGTGTTGCCCTTTACCAGAGGGCAAGTCTGGCAGCTGGAAGAAGAAATTTTTTAAGGAATTCAAGATCATTTGCCTCTCCAGCTTTTTCTTTTGCCCTCTCATCTGCATCACCTCAAAAAACACTCACAAATAGGTAACTGGAATAGAATTGTCTGTGTTGAGAATTGTAATTAATAAGAAATTACCAGTCCCTCTAACTCAGCCCTGCACTTTATGAAGCTGCTCTCATTCTCTTTGTTGACTTATTCCACACACTAACTTGAACTTATCTTCAATCTCTCCCTCCCTTTCTCCCCATGATTTCTTTGTGGCTTGTTAAATTCATAGACTATCCATTTGGTGATGCCTGCTTCTCTCTCCAAGTTATTGAACTGCCAGAGCATCACCTCTTGAGAATTAGTGACCTACTAATCCTATTCTGGGTTTATTTTAGAAAACCAAGCATAACATATCTGCATCTTCATCACGCAGGAAGTGCCTCCGACTTCAAATGAAACTTCTAAAAGTGAATTCACAGAGTTGTTATTGTAATGGAACAGAAGGAAAAGAATAAAACTTCTTTTCCTTCAGTTCATAAAAGCCAAAAGCAGAAACAAGTCAAATGCCCTGTGACTCACTATGAGTTCTGATTGCCTGCTTCTGTTTCTGCTCACAACCTCAGCCTGGGAGAGTGAGGCCACTGTGTTTATTATATGGTCAACCAGAGACACACATATACCAGGCAGGGTATCTAAAAATTGCTTGCCTCTTAGCTGTCTGAGGTATTGGGGTCTCATAGGATCCTTGTGTCACTATGAGAACCTTAGGAGAGAGGTTGGCCTGGCTCTTTCTTTTCATCAGGATTTGGACTTAAGCCTCTTGCTTTTGGTTTTCAGTCTTATTTTTACAGTAGCCTCAAGACTTCTCCATCTATACAGCACGGTTGATAAAACATCTCCTTTCAAAGACAATGGGCTGCTTTTTTGGGTGCCTGATGGTCTCACAATCTACCCATGAGGAGCAAGACACAGGCTGCCTGGTTCAGCACTGACAGTCACACCCCGGCTCTCACAGCTGTCCTCACCTGCGAGTGAAGTGATCATCTACATCAGGTGACTGTGGGAGTATGGAGCCTGCTCTCCCATATCTTCCTTGACTAATAAGTGATGCTCAAAAATCAACCATCAGAGCTTTCCTTTTGCCACGTAAGATTATGATTACTAGGCAAATGCTCTCAGACAGGAAGAAAGATGGAGTGGGAAGGAACTAACATGTGAAGCCCTACTTTATGCGAAGACTTGTTGGGAGCCTGTTAGAATCTATATTTGCTACATATTTCATTCTCACCCCTCTCTTAGGTAGGTCCTGTCTCTCCTTGGAAGGGAGGCAATTTAAGTCTTAAGGACAATCAGTAAGTGGTGGATCAAGGATTTGAACCCAACCTCTCTGACTCTAGAGTCACTGGTATTTAATAGAAATGCTGATAAAGCTGCTGTCAGAGGAATAGGACAGGAAGACCACTTTCTCCCCCACAAATTCATCAAAAGAACATTTAAATGCTGAGTAAATTCCACAAAACAACTTCTGAATGCCGGCAGAGGACATCAGGCACCCCAAAAAGCAGCCCATTGTCTTTGAAAGGAGATGTTTTATCAACGATGCTGTATAGATGGAGAAGTCTTGAGGCTACTGTAAAAATAAGACTGAAAACCAGAAGCAGGAGGCTTAAGTCCAAATCCTGAGAACACCAGAGAACTCCTGACTCCAAGGAATATTAATCGACAGGAGCTCATCAAATGCCTCCATACATACACTGAAACCAAGCACCACCCAAGGGCCAGCAAGTTCCAGAGCAAGACATACCACACAAATTCTCCAGCAACACAGGAACACAGCCCTGAGCTTCAATATACAGGCTCCCCAAAGTGACTCCAAACCCACTGACATCTCATAACTCATTACTGGACACTTTATTGCACTCCAGAGAGACGAAATCCAGCTCCACCCACTAGAACCCCGACACAAGCTTCCCTAACCAGGAAACCTTGACAAGCCACCCGTACAACCCCACCCACAGTGAGGAAACTTCACAATAAAGAGAACTCCAAAAACTGCCAGAATAAAGAAAGACCACTCCAAACACAGCAATATAAACAAGATGAAGAGACAGAGGAATACCCAGCAGGTAAAAGAACAGGATAAATGCCCACCAAACCAAACAAAAGAGGAAGAAATAGGGCATCTACCTGATAAAGAATTCCAAATAATGATAGTGAAAATATCCAAAATCTTGAAATCAAAATTGAATCACAAATAAACAGCCTGGAGACAAGGATTGGGAAGATGCAAGAAAGGTTTAACAAGGACCTAGAAGAAATTTGAAAAAGTCAATATATAATGAATAATGCAATACTACTACAAAGTCGCTTCAGTCATGTCCGACCCTGTGCGACCCCATAGACGGCAGTCCACCAGGCTCCCCCGTCCCTGGGATTCTCCAGGCAAGAACACTGGAGTGGATTGCCATTTCCTTCTCCAGTTGAATAATGCAATAAATGAGATCAAAAACACTCTGGAGGGAACAAATAATAGGATAACAGAGGCAGAAGATGGGATTAGTGAGGTAGAAGATAGAATGGTAGAAATAAATGAATCAGAGAGGAAAAAAGAAAAACAAAAGAAATGAGGACAATCTCAGAGACCTCTGGGACAATGTTAAATGCCCCAACATTCGAATCATAGGAGTCCCAGAAGAAGACAAAAAAAAAAAAAGAACATGAGAAAATAAGGAGGAGATAATAGTTGAAATTTTTCCTAAAATAGGGAAGGAGATAATCACCAAAGTCCAAAAAACCCAGACAGTCTCAAACAGAATAAACCCAAGGCGAAAACCCAAGACACATATTAATCAAATTAACAAAGATGAAACACAAAGAACAAATATTAAAAGCAGCAAGGGAAAAACAACAAATAACACACAAGGGGAATCCCATAAGGATAACAGCTGATCTTTCAATAGAAACTCTTCAGGCCAGGAGGGAATGGCAGGACATACTTAAAGTGATGAAAGAAAATAACCTCCAGCCTAGATTACTGTAGCCAGCATGGATCTCATTCAAATTTGAAGGAGAAATCAAAAGCTTGCAGTCAAGCATAAGCTGAGAGAATTCAGCACCACCAAACCAGCTCTCCAACAAATGCTAAAGGATCTACTCTAGACAGGAAACACAAAAAGGGTGTATAAACTTGAACCCTAAACAATAAAGTAAATGGCAATAGGATCATACTTATCAATAATTACCTAAATGTAAATGAGTTGAATGCCCCAACCAAAAGACAAAGACTGGCTGAATTTATACAAAAACAAGACCCCTATATATGTTGTCTATAAGAGACCCACCTCAAAACAAGGGACACATACAGACTGAAACTGAAGGACTGGAAAAAGATATTCCACGCAAATAGAGACCAAAAGAAAGCAGGAGTAGCAATACTCATATCAGATAAAATAGGCTTTAAAACAAAGGCTGTGAAAAAAGACAAAGAAAGACACTACATAATGATCAAAAGATCAATCCAAGAAGAAGATATAACAGTTGCACCCAACATAGGAGCACCACAATATGTAAGACAAATGCTAACAAGTATGAAAGGGGAAATTAACAATAACATAATAATAGTGGGAGATTTTAATACTCCACTCACACCTATGGACAGATCAACTAAACAGAAAATTAACAAGGAAACACAAACTTTAAATGATACAGTAGACCAGTTAGACCTAATTGATATCTATAGGCATTTCACCCCAAAACAATGAATTTCACCTTTTTCTCAAGCGCACATGGAACCTTCTCCAGGATAGATCACATCCTGGGCCATAAATCTAGCCTTGTAAATTCAAAAAAATTGAAATCATTCCAATCATCTCTTCTGAACACAATGCAGTAAAATTAGATCTCAATTACAGGAGAAAACTATTAAAAATTCCAACATATGGAGGCTGAACAACACGCTGCTGAAAAACCAACAAGTCATAGAAGAAATAAAAAAAGAAATCAAAATATGCATAGAAACAAATGAAAATGAAAACACAAAACACAAAACCTGTTGGACACTGTAAAAGCAGTGCCAAGGGGAAAGTTCACAGCAATACAGGCATACCTCAAGAAACAAGAAAAAAGTCAAATAAATAACCTAACTTTACACCTAAAGCAACTAGAAAAGGAAGAAATGAAGAACCCCAGGGTTAGTAGAAGGAAAGAAATCTTAAACATTAGGGCAGAAATAAATGCAAAAGAAACAAAAGAGACCATAGCAAAAATCAACAAAGCCATNCCCAAAGGAGGACAAAGCTGCCCACCACACTTAGTTCCTACTCATCACCTCACTAAATCGCAAACCCTCTGGGTAAAGAAAGTGAGGGACTTCCCAGGTGGCTCAGTGGTAAAGAATCTGTCTACCAGTGCAGGAGATGTGGGTTCAATCCCTGGGTCAGGAAGATCCCCTGGGAAGGGGAGTATGCCTGCCTGGGGCAGCCCATGGACAGAAGGGCCTGGTCGGCTACAGTCCATGGGGTTGCAAGAGTCAGGCATGACCTAGTGACTAGACAACAACATGCGCCACAGACTCTAGTGAAGAAAGTGAGGCTCAGAAAGGTTGAACAAGTCACCCAAAGCCACAGAGCCAGTAAGTGAGGTCTGACTCAGGAACTTAACACACACCAAACTCACTTCTGTCCTCAGACTCTGGGCTGGGCCCAGAAGATACAGTGATGAAATATACACAATCTGTGCACACGAGAAGCAGATACACTAGTACACAATTATGATATGATGTGATAACATGTGGTATGATTCACACCAGAATCTGGGAGGTAATAGAACTTCGTAGCCAAGAGATCAGGCTCTTGAGTCATTGAAAACTGGGTTCTAATTCCAGCTCTGCGGCTGATTTCCACATCCGCCAAAAGAGAAGATGGGGAGGGCTGCAGGGATGAAGGCAAAGAAGAGGCAGAGTCGTACCTGTGGAAGTAGGGAGATCAGGGTATACAGAGGAAGCAAACTCTGGTGAGATCCAACAGTGAAGTGTGTGCAACCAGAAGCCAAATGATGAAGAATTTCCATGCCAATACCCAAGATGGTGCGCTCAAGTTCAGCTCCACATTTCCCAGCCTCCAAGCTCTGTATTCCGCACCAGGCAGTGCCAAGTTTTCTGTAAACCCAGGAGGAGCTGGGTAACTTGTAAGGATGAAGTTTCTCAGCCGCTGGCAGCTCTCTTCAGCAGCTGAGCTTGATTCCCCCTGACAGCACAAGCACTTGCCATGCCCAAAATGAAACTGACTGCTTAGAAAGTTCAGCCCCTTTCTGTGCTCTATTTTCTCTCTCCCCAGACTCACAGCCATTCTGCTGGCACAAGCCCAGACCTTCCTCCTCCAGAATCTCCCCACAACGAGTCTAATTGAGATGCTGCAGGAAGCCCCGTGGGGACAGCCTGCCCATCCTCCCTCTAAGCTTCCTTACAAGAAGCTTTGCAAAAATAGGAAGCAGGAGCCAGGAAGACCGGAAGACCTGTTGTGGTAAGCAAGGAGCAAGGAAGCTGGTGGCCTGAAATGCAGTTCAGATAGGACCCACTTGGGACTGAGTGCAGCAAGCAATAATAATAGTGCATCTCCTCCAGTCTAAGACACCTTCGATCCGCAGATCGATCTGCAGATGCATGGAAGGTTCAGAAGCACTTTTCAAGATAAAAGAAACCTAATCACCACTATTGATACTATGTATAAAATAGATTACTGATGAGAACCTACTATATAGCACAAGAAACTCTACTCAGTGCTTTGTGGTGACCTAAATGGGAAGGAAATTAAAAAAAGAGGGAATATATGTATACATATGGGGCTTCCCAGGTGGCTCTAGTAGTAAAGAATCCACTTGTCAATGCAAGAGACACAGGAGACGCAGGTTCAGTCCCTGGGTCAGGAAGATCCCCTGGAGGAGGAAATGGCAACCCACTCCAGTATGATCATCGTGAAATCTCATGGACAGGGGAGTCTGGTGGGCTACAGTCCATGGGGTCGCAAAGAGCTGGACATGACTGAGCAGGAACACACAAATACCTATACGCATAGCTGATTCACACTGGTGTGCAGTAGAAACTAACACAACATTGTACAGCAACCATACTCCAATAAAAAAAAATTTAAATACTTGTATTCAAGGTCATTGCATTTGTACTTTTATGAATATACTTCATCCTTTTAAAATGTGGAATAGAAAAAAGAACCATTGACAGTAAAGAAACTTAATTACTCTGCTAGCTGTACACTCTTACAGTATATTTTTAAAATGTTAATAATATTAAAAACATCAGCATCAAGGAAAGACAACAATTAAAAATAACTTGCTGAGCACAGTATATAAATTGTTCTTTTTCACAAATTCTAATTTTGGTTGCCATGTTTTCTTGATGTTAAGCATTTCTCATGTTCTAACCAATATCTATCTTCACAAAAGCCCAAGGAGGCAGGGCTTATGCCCATTTTATGGAAAAGGAAACCGAAGCTCAATTAAATCCAGCAGTCGACAATGGCATAACTAGTGAGCAATGCAGTAGGAACTCAAATTAAGGTCTGTCTGAATTAGAGCCCATATATTAAAAATCAGTTTCACTGAGATATAATTTACATACCATAAAATTCAGCCATTATAAGTATACAGTTCTATGGGGGGCTTTTAGTAAATCTATAATATTTCAGTCATTACCTCTAACTTTAGATATTTCCAACATCCAAGAAGATTCCTCATGCCTGCTGCTGCTGCTGCTAAGTCACTTCAGTCATGTCCAACTCTGTGCGACCCCATAGACGGCAGCCCACCAGGCTCCCCCGTCCCTGGGATTCTCCAGGCAAGAACACTGGAGTGGGTTGCCATTGCCTTCTCCAATGCGTGAAAGTGAGAAGTGAAAGTGAAGTTGCTCAGTCATGTCCGATTCTTAGTGACCTCATGGACTGCAGCCTACCAGGCTCCTCTGTCCATGGGATTTTCCAGGCAAGAGTACTGGAGTGGGGTGCAAGATGGGATATATCTTACACATAGATTATCTTAAAACAGTCCTATGCCTAACATTTTTCAATATAACCTAATCTTATTGAGAATAAATACCAAAATCTATAAAAGAGCTTCAAAGATTCAACATAATCGTCAATTTTTTCCTCAGCCTCAAATTAAGCTATGCTTCCATTTACTCTGCTTTCTACTTATAGTAACTTTCTTCTTTCGGTTTCATGTATGTATTATAGTCAGTCTCCCTGCTTCCATACTTTGTCATACATTATTCTGCTTTAACTTTTTTTTTCATATTTTTCTATCATGAGAACATACACAAATGCACAATTTGTGTCTATAACTTCTATTAACTAAAAGACAATAAGTATTTAACATGAACTGAATACTACTAATTGTGAAATCTTAGATATGGTTATTTGTCAAGTCATATCTCAATATCACTTTCTTTAGGAAGAATTCTCTGCCCTTTTTATTCTGCCACAACAGAATAAATAAGCTTTCCTTACTATAAATTTCCTTGAAACATGGCTTTTTAATGACTCTTATCCCAAGCTTCATTATTTACTTTGCAATAGATTTCTTCCTCATAAGATTGCAAGGTCAAGCACCACTGTATTCATAACAAAATAATATGTAGACACTTGAAGTCTTTAACTTGGATATAATAACCATAATAAAATAGAATAGTTAAAAGAAAGTAGTGATTATTCTATATTTTTGAAAGTAAATCTAGCATTTAAGAAAAAAATAAATTATGTTATGATTCTTTACAGATTCCCTCATTTTCCTTTGTTGTTTTAATTACCTTAAAAAAAGAATGCAGATTATAATATGTCTGAGCATATTAGCTTGAAAGTATTTTAATCAATTGGATTTCACTGATTAAATGTCTCAGAGCTTTTTAAAAACAGATAGTCTTTAACTTGGATATAATAACCATAATAAAATAGAATAGTTAAAAGAAAGTAGTGATTATTCTATATTTTTGAAAGTAAATCTAGCATTTAAGAAAAAAATAAATTATGTTATGATTCTTTACAGATTCCCTCATTTTCCTTTGTTGTTTTAATTACCTTAAAAAAAGAATGCAGATTATAATATGTCTGAGCATATTAGCTTGAAAGTATTTTAATCAATTGGATTTCACTGATTAAATGTCTCAGAGCTTTTTAAAAACAGACAAAATAGAAATATTTTACATAAATTATGGCATTTCTGTTGACACTATTAAAACAGATTTGCAAACAGTGGATATCAGTTCAGTTCAGTTCAGTTCAGTCGCTCAGTCGTGTCTGACTCTTTGTGACTCCATGAATTGCAGCACGCCAGGCCTCCCTGTCCATCATCAATTCCTGGAGTTCACCCAAACTCATGTCCATCGAGTCGGTGATGCAATCAAGCCATCTCATCCTCTGTCGTCCCCTTCTCCTCCTGCCCCCAATCCCTTCCAGCATCAGTCTTTTGGAATGAGTCAACTCTTCCCATGAGGTGGCCAAAGTACTGGAGTTTCAGCTTTAGCATCAGCCCTTCCAACGAACACCCAGGACTGATCTCCTTTATTATTATTATTTTGTAATAGAATTTTTTTTTTTTAGATTATAATATGTCTGAGCATATTAGCTTGAAAGTATTTTAATCAATTGGATTTCACTGATTAAATGTCTCAGAGCTTTTTAAAAACAGACAAAATAGAAATATTTTACATAAATTATGGCATTTCTGTTGACACTATTAAAACAGATTTGCAAACAGTGGATATCAGTTCAGTTCAGTTCAGTTCAGTCGCTCAGTCGTGTCTGACTCTTTGTGACTCCATGAATTGCAGCACGCCAGGCCTCCCTGTCCATCATCAATTCCTGGAGTTCACTCAAACTCATGTCCATCGAGTCGGTGATGCAATCAAGCCATCTCATCCTCTGTCGTCCCCTTCTCCTCCTGCCCCCAATCCCTTCCAGCATCAGTCTTTTGGAATGAGTCAACTCTTCCCATGAGGTGGCCAAAGTACTGGAGTTTCAGCTTTAGCATCAGCCCTTCCAACGAACACCCAGGACTGATCTCCTTTATTATTATTATTTTGTAATAGAATTTTTTTTTTTTGTCTTGCAAAACTACAAAATTAGAAAGGCAACTGTAGAAACAAATCAAGACCCACTTGATCTCCTTTAGAATGGACTGGTTGAATCTTCTTGCAGTACAAGGGACTCTCAAGAGTCTTCTCCAACACCACAGTTCAAAAGCATCAATTCTTCGCTACTCAGCTTTCTTCACAGTCCAACTCTCACATCCATACATGACTACTGGAAAAACCATAGCCTTGCTAGACAGACCTCTGTTGGCAAAATAATACCTCTGCTTTTGAATATGCTACCCACGTTGGTCATAACTTCCCTTCCAAGGAGTAAGCATCTTTTAATTTTATGGCTGCAATCACCATCTGCAGTGATTTTGGAGCCCCCCAAAATAAAGTCTGACACTGTTTCCCCATCTATTTCCTATAAAGTGATGGGACTAGATGCTAAGACCTTAGTTTTCTGAATGTTGAGCCAACTTTTTCACTTTCCTCTTTCACTTTCATCAAGAGGCTTTTTATTTCCTCTTCACTTTCTGCCATAAGGGTGGTGTCATCTGCATATCTGAGTTTATTGATATTTCTCCTGGCAATCTTGATTCCAGCTTGTGCTTCTTCCAGTCCAGCGTTTCTCATGATGTACTCTGCATAGAAGTTAAATAAGCAGGGTGACAATATACAGCCTTGACGTACTCCTTTCCTATTTGAAAGCATTCTGTTGTTCCATGTCCAATTCTAACTGTTGCTTCCTGACCTGCATATAGGTTTCTCAAGAGGCAGGTCAGGTGGTCTTGTATTCCCATCTCTTTCAGAATTTTCCACAGTTTATTGTGATCCACACAGTCAAAGGCTTTAGCATAGTCAATAAAGCAGAAATAGATGTTGTTCTGGAACTCTCTTGCTTTTTTGATGATCCAGAGGATGTTGGCAATTTGATCTCTGGTTTTCTAAAACCAGCTTGAACATCTGGAAGTTCATGATTCACGTATTGCTGAAACCTGGCTTGGATAATTTTGAGCATTACTTTACTAGTGTGTGAGATGAGTGCAATTGTGTGGTAGTTTTAGCATTCTTTGTCATTGCCTTTTTGGTTATAAACAAATTTTATAATTCAAATTACAATATTAAATAAAAACCAGTAAGAGCTTTTATTTCTCAGATTGCTATAAAAAACATAGTATGCCATCGAGAAAAAGCTAGATATAGTAGAAAAATCACATAATTAATGGTACCAGATAACTGTAGAAACAATAAAGAACAGATGAACTAAATTTCAAAGAAATTCTTACCTGAGCTTATATTGCAAGTTCCATTTCCCTGAGGGCATTGCCAATAGTACCTGCAGACTAAGGAGATGGTAACTGAGTTTAAATAGGGGTACAGAAATCTTTAAAGTGATATTTTTCTTGCTAGATATCTGCTATGTTGGAGGCTGTATAGAAAACAAGTGGAACCAGTCAAGAGACTCTACTGGCATCATGAAATTACCTACAGGTTCTTGGTGCACCAAAAATGTCAAATATATCTATCTATCTATCTATCTATATATATATATATGTATACACACACACAGATATATAATACAGAAATTTAAATATATTGAACAAAATTCTAAGTATATTTAGGTTCTATGCTTGAAAAAGATGGAATGAGTCTTCACTCTCTTATAATGATCAAAATAATTGTTCATATCTTGAAAATAACTTGATATTGAATCCTATATTCTACTAAAATTTATTTAATAAAGACATTTTCAAATATATAAGAAATCAGAAAATTCACCAAGAAAATTCTTCTCGATGATAACCAGAAGACATGTCCTTAAAAATAAAATTAAATCTAGAAGGGAATTGGTAAGATAAAGGCAAAGTTGATGGAAGAGGAATTTCCATATATGGGTAAAGGAAGGGACTGTCAATGCTGCACAGAAAGAGAGAAAGGAAAAAGAGAGTAAAGGAGACAGAGAGAGAAAGAAAGAAGAAAGGAATGAGAGAAAAGGGCAAAACAGGGACACACATGCACACACTCACACACTCACATCAGAAATTATAACGGAAAACAATTGTGGTCAAGAATTTTAGGTCTAGAAATTGACCAATGATAAATTCAATAATTTAATTAAAAGACACTTGCTCCTTGGAAAACGAACAAACAAAAAAGCTATGAAGAACATAAACAGCATTAAAAAAAAAAAAAAACAGAGACATCATTTTGCTGACAAAGATCCATATAGTCAAAGCTATGTATATATAATTTTCCAGTAATCATGTACAGATGTGAGAGTTGGACCCTAAAGAAGGATGAGTATTGAAGAATTGATTTCTTCAAATTGTGGCGCTAGAGAAAGCTCTTGAGAGTCCCTTGTACAGCAAGGAGATCAACCCAGTCAATCTTAAAGGAAATCAGTCCTGCATATTCATTGGAAGGACAGATGCTAAAGATGAGGCTGAAGCTAAAATGCTATGGCCATCTGATGCGAAGAGCCAATGCATTGAAAAAGACTGTGGCCTCACAATTGCTAAAAATCGTAGTTTTACTGCTTGACTGAAAAACAAGGGTTTCTACTGCCAGTGAGTGCAGATTCAACTCAGTATGAGAGTGGGACATAAATACTCAAGGCTTTTTCAACTAAGAGTGGTAAAAGTGATAGGAAATTGTCAGAGAAAACTTTGCACTTTCAAAGTTGTGATCTTGATTGGGGTAAATAATGGGCAAGCCAAAAATTTAAAGTCCTTGGAAATGAGAGAGTCATATTTCAATTTGACTGAATTGTGTTCCCCCATATGTTGAATTCCTAACCCCCAAGAATGTGGCTCTATTGGACATGAGACCTCCTTTAAAGGAGTAATAAGATTAAGTGAGTCCATACAGGCAGTTCCTAAATCAAAATGACATATGTCCAAATAAAGGAAGTTAAAGACACCAGGTATGCACTCCCACAAAGAAAAGACCAGGTGAAGATATGTGAGAATATTACCATCTGAAAACCAAGGAAAAAATGAAACTGCCAACACTTTGACCATGCACTTCTAGCCTCCAGTATTATGAGAAAATTATTTACTGTATTTCATGCCACCTTTAACAGAGTATTTTGTTATGGTAGCTCTAGTTACCTGGTTATCTGAAGAATTACAGTTCCTGAACAAGTTACTAATAAAGAAACCAGTGAATAGTGAAAGTAAAACTGGTTAAATTTTCGATATGCTTCTCAACCTCCACCAGATCAATCAGTGCTTTACAGAAGGCTTTCAGGCTTGAGGAATCTGAGCAAAGCTTCAGCTGAAATCAAGAGTTGGCAATTCAACTAAATGATGAAATATGTGACCCCTCCGGTTTTCTAGGTTAAAAAAAGAAAAAAAAAGTAATAAAATAAGATATATCAGAGGTTATATACCTTTGAGAGGAAGCAGAGTTTGCAGTTTTATTCCAAATCAGTCTCTGCAAATACCAATAAAAATTAGAAACACAATGTAAAAAAAAGATGATTCAACACACTATTTAAAATGTACAATTTTGAACAAAATTATATAAAATAAAGGATAAATCATACTCAAGAATTTGATTATAAGGTGCTCTGATATTGAAATATCTAACAAAGATTTTAATACATGCTTTATAAACCTGCTAAAGAGTTAAAAATCTATGTCTAAAGGAGGGTTTCCCAGGTGGCGGTAATAGTAAAGAATGCTCCTGCCATTGCAGGGGACATAAGAGATGCAGGTTCAATCCCAGGGTCAGGAAGATCCCTTGAAGGAGGGCATGGAAACCCTCTCCAGTATTCTTGCCTGTGAAATCCCATGGATAGAGGAGCCTGGCAGCCAACAGTCCATAGGGTTGCAAAGAGTCTGAAGTGACTGAAGTTCAGTCCTGTGTCACTGTTGAGTTTTCCAAATTTGTTGGCATACTGAGTGCAACACTTTAGCAGTAGCATCTTTTAGAATTTGAACACACAATGAAGTATTACTCAGCCAATAAAAAGAATACATCTGAATCAGTTTTAATGAGGTGGATAAAACTGGAGCTGATTATACAGAGTGAACTAAGCCAGAAAGAAAAACACCAATACAGTATACTAATGCATATATATGGAATTTAGAAAGATGGTAACAGTAACTCTGTATGCAAGACAGCAAAAGAGACATAAATGTATAGGGCAGTCTTTTGACTCTGTGTGAGAGGGAGAAGGTGGGATGATTTGGGATAATGGCATTGAAACATGTATAATATATAATAAATGAATCACCAGTCTAGGTTGAATGCAGGATACAGGATGCTTGGGGCTGGTGCACTGGGATGACCCAGAGAGATGGTATGGGGAGGGAGGTGGGAGGGAGTTCAGGATCGGGAACACGTGTACACCCATGGTGGATTCATGTTGATGTATGGCAAAATCAATACAGTATTGTAAAGTAAAATAAAGTTTAAAAAAAAAAAAAAAGGAATGGAATTCAACTGAAATTCCATCACCTCCACTAGCTTTGCTCTTAGTGATACTTCCTAAGGCCCACTTGACTTTGCATTCCAGGACATCTGGCTCTAGGTGAGTAATCACTCCATTATGGTAGTCTGGGTCATGAAAAGCTTTTTTGTATAGTTTTTCTGTGTATTCTTGCCACGACTTGTTAATATCTTCTGCTTCTGGTCCATACTATTTCCATCCTTTTTGTGTCCAACTTTGCATAAATATTCCCTTGGTAACTCTAATTTTCTTGAAGAGATCTCAAGTCTTTCCCATTCTATTGCTTTCCTCTGTTTCTTTGCATTGATCACTGAGGAGGGCTTTCTTATCTTTTCGTACTATTCTTTGGAACAATGCGTTCAAGTGGGTATATGTTTCCTTTTCTCCTTTGCTTTTCATTTCTATTCTTTTCTCAGCTATTTGTAAGGCCTCCTAGACAACCATTTTGCCTTTTTGCAATTCTTTTTCTCGAGGATGGTCTTGATCCCTATCTCCTGTATAAGGTCACAAACCTGTCCATTCATGACATATACAAAGGTTTAAGGTTGCCAGTCTAAATGTTTTATGTCAAAAAGAGGCAAACATAGTTTTAACAGCAAAAGAGACATAGATGTATAGAACAGTTTGGACTCTGTGGGAGAGGGCGAGGGTGAAATGATTTGGGAGAATGGCATTGAAAAATGTATCATATCATATAAACTTTTTGCTTTCTCTTCTCTGAAAATATTTTTTCTAAAAAACAAAATGAATAAAATATTTGTTACTTTGA
>SJXQ01009925.1:0-51779 GCA_006408695.1 Aepyceros melampus
TGGAATGTGAAGTCAAGTGGGCCTTAGAAAGCATCACTACGAACAAAGCTAGTGGAGGTGATGGAATTCCAGTTGAGATGTTCCAAATCCTGAAAGATGATGCTGTGAAAGTGATGCACTCAATATACCAGCAAATTTGGAAAACTCACCAGTGGCCACAGGAATGGAAAAGGTCAGTTTTTATTCCAATCCCAAAGAAAGGCAATACCAAAGAATGCTCAAACTACCACACAATTGCACTCATGTCACATGTTAGTAAAGTAACGCTCAAAATTCTCCAAGCCAGGCTTCAGCAATATGTGAACCGTGAACTTCCAGATGTTCAAGCTGGTTTTAGAAAAGGCAGAGGAACCAGAGATCAAATTGCCAACATCCACTGGATCATGGAAAAAGCAAGAGAGTTCCAGAAAAACATCTCTTTCTGCTTTATTGACTATGCCAAAGCCTTGGACTGTATGGATCACAGTGAACCGTGAACTTCCAGATGTTCAAGCTGGTTTTAGAAAAGGCAGAGGAACCAGAGATCAAATTGCCAACATCCACTGGATCATGGAAAAAGCAAGAGAGTTCCAGAAAAACATCTCTTTCTGCTTTATTGACTATGCCAAAGCCTTGGACTGTATGGATCACAATAAACTGTGGAAAATTCTGAAAGAGATGGGAATACTAGATCATCTGACCTGCCTCTTGAGAAATCTGTATGCAGGTGAGGAAGCAACAGTTCAAAGTGGACATGGAAAAACAGACTGGTTCCAAATAGGAAAAGGAGTACATCAAGGCTGTATATTGTCAACCTGCTTATGATCAACCTAGACAGCATATTAAAAAGCAAAGACATTACTTTGCCAACAAAAGTCCATCTAGTCGAGCCTATGGTTTTTCCAGTAGTCATGTGTGAGCATGAGAGTTGGACCATAAAGAAAACTGAGCACCAAAGAATTGATGCTTTTGAACTGTGCAGTTGGAAAAGACTCTTAATGGGCTGGTGCACTGGGATGACCAAGAGGGATGGGACGGGGAGGGAGATGGGATGGGGGTTCAGGATGGGGAACACATGTACACCCATGGTGGATTCACTTTGATGTCTGGCAAAATCAANATAGAAGGAACCTACCTCAACATAATAAAAGCTATATATGACAAACCCACAGCAAACATTCTCCTCAACGGTGAAAAATCAAATGAAGTCTTATAGCACAGTCACAAGTAGGCACTGTCCTCCAAAGACTTCAACTCAGCCTCTTTCTCCTCTCCCTCTCTGTTGTTTTTCTCTGCTCCCCAAGCTTCACACTTTAGTGCTGTTCTTCAAATTTAAGCTAAAGTGAATAGAAAGGGAAGATTCTTTTGAGCTAAAGAATAACCATTTACAATAATAATAATAATAATTAAATAATGTTCTAAGTTTTTTTGTACATTAAAGTTACTTGGGGATTTGGCCTAAAGTTTTTGCTTTCTCTTTATCGTATGTATTATAATCATGGGTGTGGTTTAATACACTATGCTACAATTATATATATGGCTTCCCTGGCGGCTCAGACGGTAATGCAGTGTGGAAGACCTGGATTCAATCCCTAGGTTGGGAAGATCCCCTAGAGGATGGCATGGCAACCCACTCTAATAATCTTGCCTCAAGAATGCCATGGAGAGAGGAGCCTGGCAGGCTGTACTCCATGGGGTCACAAAGAGTTGGACATGACTGACTGACAATTACAATTATATATTATGCACCAATAACAATAGCACATAAGAGCAATTGTGGGAATATTAAATTCCATGTTCAATTAGTTTTTGGTTTTAGGCAATATTTGAGGTAGTTGAGACATCATAAAAAGAACAAGAGTGTCCTAATCATTGTTCTTGTACAAAATCATTGGTCTTGTAAACACAAAAACCATTGTGTTTTGTTGAGGATGGTTGTGATAACTTAAATGATAATTTTCTGTTATTAATTTCTCTTCAACATTTTACCCTTGAGAAAAAGCTTTGATTATAGGTTTGATTTTGGGTGGTGTTTCTCTTGGACAAACTATGAATCAGTTTGCATTATATAAGTAAACATCAAGTGCCTGCAGAGGCCACCCCAGTTTGGTGTTGCACAGTCCACAGATAAGTCATACACAAAAGAGATGATAGGACAACTAAACAAGGATGACATATGAAGAACATGTTTGGGGAAAGTACATTTTCAGAAGAGTGAAGTGGATTGAAAAAAGGAGAAAAGCTAGAGACAACACTGTCAGCACCCCCTTGTCTATCAGGGAAGACTTGATAAAGAAGAGAAAGAAAAGCTTACATCCATCTGATCACTCTTCTTTTGGTCATTGAACAATGAGGTTAAGGCCTTCATACAAAGTGAATTTTGATAAAGGTGGAAACCACATTACCAAGAATCTGTGTTTTACCAAGCTGTTGCTATTGGCAGCTTACAATTTGAGCTCTAATTTGGTATTTGATACCCCAAGACCTTTATTCCTTGAAGGAACAGTAGTCAATAAACATTTCAGAATTAAAATGCCAAAGTTAGGAAAGTTATACAGTCTTCTGTGACAACTGAAAAAAGGCAAATAGTGAACTAGAAGAGATTTTATCAGATAAATTAGAAAAGAGAATATGACCCAATGAAAGCTCATTTCTTCCTACTCTGTGACAGAGGGTCCTGAGTCTGCAAAATGAAAATACCAGGAAAAACATCCCAGAAATTCTCATTTTCAGTCCTATTTATGAATTGAGCCATTCACTCATTTATAATAGCTACTATAATGGCCTTCCCTACTCTATTTCCTGTAAAATTGTGTTCTGAACATCAGTCATACCAATTAAAAAAAAAAAAAAAGAATGAATACCACCACCATCCTCTGCAGGTCCCAAGCCAGGAAACTTGAAAACCATTGTTAAACACTTTCTGCATGAGTGCTAAGTTGCTTCAGTTGTGTCCAATTCTTTGCAACCCTATGGACTGTAGCCTGCCAGGCTCTTCTGTCTATGGGATTTTCTAGGTAAGAATACTGGAATGGGTTATTATGCCATTTTCTAAGGGATCTTCTGATGTAGGGATTGAACCCAGGTCACCTGCATTGCAGACAGATTCTTTACTGTCTGAGCCACCAGTGAAGCCCTATTTCTTCCTAAATACTTCCATAACATCAATTGATCTAACCAACTAAGATATGAGATACAAAGATCAGTGGGAAACTTTCATGTGGGAGGCAAATAATTAAAGATAAAATTAGAATTCAAGTTACACAAACACACACAACACTGTTCACTTTTTTTCCTGTAAGATTCCTATTCTCTCCATTTTTCCCATTAATCAAGATTTCTTGAGAATTGTGTTCTGCCAAATTGAACTTTTCCTGTAGTGACCATAAGAATTTTCTCAATCTTTTCTGTGGAGTTTATCTAACACAGAATATTTATATTTTATTTCCTATCCACTAACCATGGACTATATGAAATTTCATCTCATTAAATTTCATCTCTAGAAAATGAACATCTTGATGAAAGAAGCTGATTCTGGCAGAATTCGTACATGCACAGCCGAACCTGATGCAACCGAAAGATTCAGTACATCCCACTCAATATGCCTCCTTGGCAGCAATTACAGGCTATTTCCCTTTCACAGCCAAAATGGGCCTGCTTCGCCAATTGGGGACAGGCCATGAAGTAATAGGAAGGACTGGGAATGGAGACAGGAGAACTGGATTCTAATCCAGCTCTCCATCTTAGCTTGGGGATTTCTGAGCAAGTTGCCTAATCTCATTTAGCCTTAGTTTTTTCACCAGTAAAATAAAGCTAATGGTACCTGCTTTATCTATTTTAAATGATATATTTAAAGTTTTCTGTAATGAAATGAAGTCATAATTATCACTGTTAATATAAGCAATACATCTATAGGATTCTCATGGCATTAAAATAATGAATTAAAATTATTTTTCTCTTTAGCAAACCATACATTTATTACATATGGAAAGAATGAACATTCATTGAGTTGTCTTTGATGTTTAACAAAGTGGGAAAAATAAAGCTGAATAGATTAGTTTAAATATACTATATGCTGACACAAAGACGAGATTTGAAAATCTGTTTTCTACTTTTCAGCTGAAAATGCTTCACCTTCCAAAAATGGTTTGGCCGAGACTTCAAAAGCTTCCCAAACAGTAATTACACAGTAAAAATAAGTAGGCTACAAGGAAAACAAGTAGGAGGGATCCAGATTTTCTACTGTTTAACAGATCAGGAAATGGTGCAAAGGAAGTTTGGGAGGAATTACAATATAGTTTAAAATTTAATATTGATCCTTGGAGTCTCTAATAATAAAATTAAAGTTAATTGAATATATAAAATCCAGAATTTAGTCTGCCAAGTACTTCTGCTAAGTACTTTGCTAAATACAAAGGCATTTAAAATGTGAACTGAGCATTCAAGATGTTTAAAGCTAAAATGGGGCAGAGAGGGGGAACCTATGTATTTAAAAGGTAAATTAGTAGTGAAAAGTGGCAAGTTCAGTAGACCTAAAAATGAAATGGAAATGGAAAGGATCTCTCTGGTGTAGGTTCTGACATACACCTGTGTCAAAATTTTTGTACAAGTTGTGTTAACTTGGACTAGTCCCTCATCTAGTTAATTGTGTGATTTTGTGTCTTCAAACTATTGACTCTGTGATATAATAATGATATGTGTGCTTAGTCACTTCAGTCATGCCTTGACTCCTTGCAACCCTATGGACTGTAGCCCATCAGGTTTCTCTGTCCATAGGACTTTCCTGGCAAGAATACTGGAGGTGGTTGCCTTACCTTCTGATTCAGGTATTGAACCTGCATATCCTGTGTCTCTTGCATTGTACATGAATTCTTTACCACTGAACCACCAGGGAAGCCTCATAATAATGATATAGCTATTTTGTTTTTTTTGGAAGAAATTATGGTGAAGTTAGTAAAGACCTCACATATAAACTATTTCTTTAAAAAATGAATAGGATGGATGGAGACAGAGGAGTTAGATGAAATAACTGAGGAAAAGAGCATAATATGAAAATGCACAATCTTAGTAATATAGAGGATTCTAGAAACAAAAAGCCCATTCACAAGTGCAGAATTCAATGAAAAAAAGAAAGTTTGAAAATTAACCTGAGACCAGAAATATTGCAGGGGCAACTCAAAAGCCTAGATTTTCTGCTGCACACAGTGTGAGAGCTCTGACACTATTAAATACTCTAGTGAACTGTGGTGTTGGAGAAGACTCTTGAGAGTGCCTTGGACTGCAAGGAGATCCAACCAGTCTTTCACAAGTGCAGAATTCAATGAAAAAAAGAAAGTTTGAAAATTAACCTGAGACCAGAAATATTGCAGGGGCAACTCAAAAGCCTAGATTTTCTGCTGCACACAGTGTGAGAGCTCTGACACTATTAAATACTCTAGTGAACTGTGGTGTTGGAGAAGACTCTTGAGAGTGCCTTGGACTGCAAGGAGATCCAACCAGTCCATTCTAAAGGAGATCAGTCCTGGGTGTTCACTGGAAGGACTGATGTTGAAGCTGAAACTCCAATACTTTGGCCACCTCATGCAGAGGATTGACTCACTGGAAAAGACTCTAATGCTAGGAGGAATTGGGGGCAGGAGGAAAAGGGGATGACAGAGGATGAGGTGGCTGAGTGGCATCACCGAACCGATGGACATGAGTTTGTGTGAGCTCTGGGAGTTGGTGATGGACAGGGAGGCCTGGCGTGCTGCATTCATGGAGTTGCAGAGAGTCGAACACGACTGAGCAACTGACCTGAACAGACTGACTGAGTGCCTGAGGGATCTATTGCTTCACACAGCTTCCAAAAAGCATGTATGCTAACTGCCTACAAAAGTTCTTCTTCAATGTAGACTTCTTCCTTAGGTGAAAATTTCCAAATCTGTGGTTAAATTTTCTTTCTGAACACTAACTCAAGTATCTTGGTCTCAACAGGTCTATTTGCCTTAAATGTTTTTTAAAGCAAAACAGAGGAGTTTATTTGTAGAGTAAAATGAGCTTTCCTTGAAATATATTACATTTGCATCTGAGCCTTAAAGGATGAGGGCATAAGTTGGTGGATGGAAGTAGAAATAGGAAAATGCCTTCATGGAGGAAATGGTGGTGGTTTAGTCACTAAGTCGTGTCCAACTCTTTGCGACCCCATGGATAGTAGCTTGCCAGGCTTCTCTACCCATGGGATTCTCCAGGCAAGAACACTGGAGTGGGTTGCCATTTCTGCCTCCAAGGGATCTTCCCAATCCAGGAATCATGGAGGAAATAAAAGCAAAGAAATGGAAACACAAAATCTCACAGAATTTTAGGTGAATAGTGAGCTGTTATGTTGTACACAGATGTACTAAGCATATCAGTAAAATTACAGTGCTCAAGATGGACCTAATCTTGAGACACAAATAAAAGACTAGTTACAAAGTCACTGCCAGAGTATATCCCAGAGGTAATCATGGTCAAATTTAAGGAAATGGTGATTGGATTTAATTAATTAGAAAAAATCATACATATAAACAATCAACTAATTATAGTTGATGACAGGACTCTGTTGTGGTTTAGTTGTTAATTCATTTTCAATCTTTGCAACCACATGAACTGTCCATAGGATTTCCCAGGAAAGAATTCTGGAGTGGGTTGCGATTTCCTTCTCCAAGGGATCCTCTTGACCCAGAAATTGAACCCACTCACCTGTATTGCAGGTGATCTCCTTCACTGGAGGCATATTCTTTACAGATTGAGCCACCAGGGAAGCCCAACAGCCAAAGGAGAAAATAGATTTACTGCAAGATGTAGAACTTGTTTCCTGAGACCTTAAGATTCAAGTAACAGATATCAAAAGATAAGAGTTTGAGTAAAAGGAGGAGCCTGTTCTCCTCTTTCAGTCTGGTTGGCCTGGAGCATTGATGTCATGCAACAGTGAATTTTACATATGTAAATTCGAAAGCAATAGTATATAACATCATAATCTTTATAAAGAAAGAGTTTTTTTCAGCTTATGCTGATCACGATAGTCTTTCCACACAAGATCTTGTCAATAATGAGATATTGAGGATATTCTATTTCAACTATAGAAGCAAGAAATTAAAGAAAATAATATAATGACTTATCAAAAGAAACAATTCTGCAACTTTGAAATCACATTCTTTTTGAAAATTAATTTATGTTCTCATCCATCTTGCCCATACTTTCCATCTATAGTCATTTTGTTGTTTTTGCTTTCTTCTCTAGGCATACAATTATAGCACCTTAGTCCAAATCTGTAATTCTTCACTCTGATGATTGTGTCCTCACCCTTCTTATCTTTATCAAGTTTCTTTGCCTCTATCATTTATTTGTGTCAAGCAATATCAAGAAATCTGTAAAAATCAATACTTAATAAGTTATAGTAATATTTTCAATTTCCTGTAATCTACTTTAATGTACATGTATTCTCTGTAACTCCTCATCATTCATCAAATCCATCTTATGATCAGTTAAATGTAAAGTTAATCCTTTCCTGAGTGACTTCAAATTTTACTGTCTCAGAACTGGGTCTGCTAGACCAGTCATTTGGGGGCAGTTAGGAAAGTAAGGAAGATAACAACAAAGACCACAATCATTCCAGTAGTCACATTTCCACAAGATAGGGTCTGTATTGTGAATATTAATGCAAAATAGAAATAAAAGATTGATCTATAATTCTTCAGTTATTTCTTTACTTCACCAGGGTTGGTATTTGCTCAGCTGTGAATTGTCAGGCTCATTATTTCCACAAAATATAGAGAGAACTGGACACACATTTTCTAGTATTGAAATCCCTTTGAAATAAACTTTATGAAATAATTTTCAAATTAGTACTAGAGTTTCTTAAAGAATCTACTCTACTCATTTTATATTTACAGAAAAACTCTTGAATGTGTTAGAGGAGCTGTTTATATTTTTCAATGTACTGTATATATGCTAGCTTTCTTTTCTTTATTTTAATTTTAATAACTTTTCCCTATCCAACTGTAAATGTAGAATATATTCAATATATAATGTTTGAATAGAGTAATAAAAGTGATTACTTTTATTCTTGTTATTTTATTATATGACTATATTACTAATATGCATGATACTATAAAACAATTTTACTATTTTATTTTTAACAATATATTTTGACCATTTTCTGTGTTATTAAAAATAGACATGTTAAAATGCATTTATTAAACAAAAATATAGTA
The DNA here is from genome assembly GCA_006408695.1 of Aepyceros melampus. Lineage (NCBI taxonomy): Eukaryota > Metazoa > Chordata > Mammalia > Artiodactyla > Bovidae > Aepyceros > Aepyceros melampus. The sequence continues at coordinate 8,211 of SJXQ01009925.1, forward strand.
ACTTAAAAAATCTTCTCTATAAACATCTAAAACATACTCATTAATTACAGTAACAAAAAGGAAAATTAAAATGCATTGCAGAGATTGTATGGGAAATATAGGAAACAAAATATCTCAATAACAAGAAATTCTCAGGTGATAGAATCAAAGCCAGTAAGACCTAGAGAAACTTAATGACCTGAGATGTGGCTGGAAAAATTTAGGACCTTGGGTATAAATGCCTACATTGTGATGCAAGTCAAAACTTTAGATCTAAAGGGTCAAGAACTTAGAACTGTGGGCCCTGGGTGAAATGAAATAAGCAATGAATGAGAAAAAAATAAAATGCATCCATTGCTACAGAACACTACTACAAACTTTATTGCTGCCTGATTCTATCAGTCTTGGACCTCTGTCCCTAAGAAAGGAAATGAAATAAATGAGTCTGGCAAGGAATAATCTAAGATCCCTGACATAAACAAATAAACACCTATGTAAAATAAAGAGTCAAAATTTTCTGTAATTATTTTTGTAAGATCTTTGTTGACTTTTGCTTTCAGGATTATGTAAAGTTTATAAAACAATTTTGAAAGCATTTTAATTTTCTGACGGACTTTTACAGAATTGGTGTTAATTCTTTCTTGAATGTTTGATATAATTCACTGACAAAACTTGTAGGTATAGAATTTAACTGGTTGGAAGTCTTTGATAATTTACTTAAATAGGTATAGGGCTATTTACACTTTTTGTTTCATTTGCATAAATTTTTGTAAGTGGTATTTTTTTAATTTATCTGTTTACATTTTGTCATATATGTGTTAATAATATTTTATCTTTTTAATATATGTAGCATCTATCAGAACCACTCTTTATTCCTAATATTATTTTTATGTTTACTCATAATTGGTAGATGTTTCCCAGGTCCTTGTTTTGTTTAGCTTCTCTATTGTATCAGCTCAGTTCAGTTCAGTTCAGTCACTCAGTCATGTCCGACTCTTTGCAATCCCATGAACTGTAGCATGCCAGGCCTCCCTGTCCATTACCAACTCCCCGAGTTTACCCAAATTCATGTCCATTGAATCAGTGATGTCATCCTACATCTCATCCTCTGTCATCCCCTTCTCCTCCTGCCTTCAATCTTTCCCAGCATCAGGGTCTTTTCAAATGAGTCAGTTCTTCACATCAAGTGACCAAAATATTGGAGTTTCAGCTTCAACATCAATCCTTCCAATGAACACCCAGGACTGACCTCCTTTACGATGGACTAGTTGGATCTACTTGAAGTCCAAGTGTTAGGGTTAGGTATATCTATGCTCAATTTCACTGATTTAAGTTCTTATCTTTTTTAATATAAATTTATTTATTTTAATTTGAGGTTAATTACAGTATGGTATTGGTTTTGCCATACATCAACATGTATCTGCCACAGGTATACACGTGTTCTCCATCCTGAAGCCCCCTCCTCCTCCCTCCCTGTACCATCATCCTTTGGGTCATCTCTGTGCACCAGCTGCAAGCATCCAGTATCATGCATCGAACCTGGACTGGTGATTCATTTCATATATGATATTATACATGTTTCAATGCTATTCTCCCAAATCATCCCACCCTCTTCCTCTCCCACAGAGTACAAAAGACTGTTCTATACAACTGTGTCTCTTTTGCTGTCTCACATACAGGGTTATCGTTACTATCTTTCTAAATTCCATATATATGTGTTAGTATACTGCATTGGTGTTTTTCTTACTGGCTTACTTCACTCTGTATAATAGGCTCCAGTTTCATCCACCTCATCAGAACTGATTCAAATGAATTATTTTTAATGGCTGAGTAATACTCTATTGTGTATATGTACCACAGCTTTCTTATCCATTCATCTGCTGATGGACATCTAGGTTGCTTCTATGTCCTGGCTATTATAAACAGTGCTGCAATGAACATTGGGGTACACGTGTCTCTTTCAGTTCTGGTTTCCTCGGTGTGTATGCCCAGCAGTGGGATCGCTGGGTCATAAGGCAGTTCTATTTCCAGTTTTTTAAGGAATCTCCACACTGTTCTCCATAGTGGCTGTACTAGTTTGCATTCCCACCAAGTGTAAGAGGGTTCCCCTTTCTCCACACCCTCTCCAGCATTTAATGTTTGTAGACTTCTGGATCACAGCCATTGTGACTGGTGTCAAATGGTACCTCATTGTGGTTTTGATTTGCATTTCTCTGATAATGAGTGATATTGAGCATCTTTTCATGTGTTTGTTAGCCATCTGTATGTCATCTTTGGAGAAATGTCTATTTAGTTCTTTGGCCCATTTTTTCATTGAGTCATTTATTTTTCTGGAATTGAACTGCAGGAGTTGCTTGTATATTTTTGAAATTAGTTATTTGTCAGTTGCTTCATTTGAGGGCAGGAGGAGAAGGGGACAACAGAGGATGAGATTGTTGGATGGCATCACCGACTCAATGGACATGGGTTTGGGTGAACTCTGGTAGTTGGCGATGGACAGGGAAGCCTGGAGTGCTGTGGTCCATGGGGTTGCAAAGAGTTGGATACTACTGAGCTACTGAACTGAACTGAACTGAAGTATTAAACTATATGCCTTTAATGAATTGTAAGAATTTGAGATTTTGTTTCAATGAAAGGAACAGAAAACTGTGATTGGGATAGATATGGGAAAGGGCTGGGAGGGAGTTAAAGTAACATATGTGGACACTCAACTAGGGATTATAACATTATATTTGTTAAAGTATACATTTTGTATATTTAAACACCTGACATTAATGCAAATAAAAAAAGAGCCAATGATTTTTACCTGATTAATTAATGAGTGAACCAGAAATAAGTTAAAACCAGTTCAATGAGCATTTGAGGAGCTTGGTCTTCATAAGTAATTTAATAAAGGAATTCTAAACTAAGATTGTGGGGTTAGAGACAAAATTGATTAATACCTTAAGGAACAATAAATGTAATTTTTAAAATGCTCTTTTCTTGAAGTTAAAGGTGAATAATGGTCCAATCAATACAAAGCCAATTAAAGATGAAAGCCTGATACTGCACTGGAAGAACACTCAGTTATCTCTTGCCAATTTTCAATTTCAATATATTTTTTCTAACACTTTGAATCTTTACAAAAAACATATGATATGAATATATTTGAATACATTTATCTTCATTTTACATATGAAAAAACAAAGTTCAAATATATCTAAGTAATTGCACAAAAAATCTCAAAGTAAATAAGCAGAAAATATTGGATATTAATGAGTCAGTCCTCTCTATTCGGAAATTTATTTTCTTTGCATTGCAATCATTTTCTTCTTAGGCAAGCCCTACATGTTAAACAATCATTAAGCAGAAATATATTAGAAAGGAAGCAAATATAACAATGGTAGTCAGTTATTTAACCAATATGTATATAAAGTGAGTTTTATATGTAAATCTTGAGAAAAACTTATTGATATCTACTCCACTTCCCTCATTCTCATCTGATAATTACTATAATAATAATTTAAAAATTGACAAGCTTCAAACTATCCATCTGCCCCATTTCATCCATCTTATCTATGCATATATTCTTGTTTCACTACAGATACTATAAAAGAACTGTTCCCTACTTCAAACAAAGCTCCTTTCTTTGACCTGTGACCTGCGACACCCTTTGTCATGTACTCAAAGATATCCATGCAGATATTCTATCTACTCGCTCCTCCATATTGTTTCTTTCCTTCTTTTTATTCTCATTGCATATAAAGTGAAGTCACTCAGTCGTGTCCGACTCTTTCGACTCTCTGCAACCTCATATATTGATACAGCTTTAGCTCCAACTAGTAATTGGTTCCCTTCTTTCTTTAGAGAAAATACTCTATGAAAATAATGTCTTTGTGGCTTGCACCAAATTTTTTCTTAAGCTTTTGTTGTTGTAGAATTTCATGTAGTGAGGTTTCATCCCCTCTCCACTGAAATTGCTCTTACCAGAGTCATAAATAATGTATAAATGATGAAATCCACAATCCTTTTCTGTTTTAATATTACCTAAAACTCCACCTGTTTGACTCCTAAGATGTAACAGTTTTCTAGCTAAACTCCCATTCACTTGTTTCACTTCTTAGTTTCTATTGCTAATTCTTCCTGTCTCCCTGATTTGTTAATTTTAGGAGGGCTGGAGGGCACATTCTTATAAGAACATTAGTAAGCTGATTCAAATTTTATATTTTCAGCCTGAACTTTTCCTGTGAATTTCAGTCTCATGTATTCAACTTCCTACTCAAGGTACTGGGCTCTTCCCTCATAACTCACTCGGTAAAGAATCTTCCTGCAAGTCAGGAGACCTGGGTTTTATTCCTGGATTGGGAAGATCCTCTGGAGAAGGAAATGGCAGCCCACTCCAGTATTGTTGCCTGTGTAATCCCAGGGACAAAGGAGCCTGGCAAGCTAGAGTCCATGGTGTGTAAGAGTTGGACACAACTCAGCAACTAAACCACCACCACTCAAGGTCTTAAATCTCATCTCAGACCAGCAGCTGAAACATGGCAAATCCAAAACGCAGCTCCACATCTTTTCTTCTGTCCTCCTTGCCATATCTCCATCTCAATTGATGTCAAGACTATTCTTTTAGTAGCTCAGCAAAAATAATTCATCATTTTTTACTTTTTCTCTCCCATAATCTGTACTTAATATTCCAGTAATTCTTTTTTGTTCTGTTTCTAGAATCTAATCATGTATTATAAATTTCTGCACTAGAATCTTGCCAAAGCTACTATCATATTCTCATTAGACTATTCAATATTATCCCAAAGTATCTCTTTACCTCAGTTTTATTCACCTGTTAATTTATTCTCCAGAGAGGCAGCCAGAGAACTTCTACATATAAACTGCCATTTCTCTGTTCAAAGCCCTTGACTAAATTTCTATGTCTCTCTGAGTCTTTACAACAGTTGACTAAATCTTCATATGGACTAGCCTTTAAAAAAAATAATGTATTTCTTTTAATTGGAGGCTAATTACTTTCAGTTCAGTTCAGTTGCTCAATCAGGTCCGACTCTTTGTGACCCCATGAATCGCAGCACGCCAGGCCTCCCTGTCCATCACCAACTCCCAGAGTTCACTCAGACTCATGTCCATCGAGTCAGTGATGCCATCCAGCCATCTCATCCTCTGTCATCCCCTTCTCCTCCCGCCCCCAATCCTTCCCAGGATCAGAGTCTTTTCCAATGAGTCAACTCTTCACATGAGGTGGCCGAAGTACTGAAGTTTCAGCTTTAGCATCATTCCTTCCAAAGAAATCCCAGGGCAGATCTCCTTCAGAATGGACTAGTTGGATCTCCTTTCAGTACAAGGGTCTCTCAAGAGTCTTCTCAACACCACAGCTCAAAAGCATCGATTCTTTGGTGTTCAGCCTTCTTCACAGTCCAACTCATGTCTATAAATGACTTTAAAATATTGTAATCGTTTTTGTCATGCATTGACATAATCAGCCATGGGTGTACATGTTATCTGGAGTCTGTTTCCCACCTCTCTGATTCTCACTGGCTCCATCATCCTATCATATCAGTCTTCTAGTATTTATTAGGAAATTGCAAAAATAACCCAGCTGAAGGGATTAGTACTTGACCTTCTCTTTAATGAAATTTTATGTCCTTAGTTACCTGCATGGTTGACTACCTCACTTAATTTATGTATTTAGTCAAATATTCTTTCTTTTGGAGAGAACTTGCTTGACAACACTATGTTTAAAAAGAAGCATTTTCATTTCTTATACTTTTTATCTGTGTTTTTTTCTCCATTAATTACTACTCACATCCTATACATTTTAGTCAAAAATCTCTTAATAGCTACTTCTGTTATGTGAATATAAAGTGTTTGCATGAAGAAGTTTCCTTTATATTTGCCTCTCCCATCTCAAACTCATAGTAGAGTGACTGAGTGCTTAGCATGTCAGAGGCATTCATTATACAAGTGTTCACTAAGTCAATGAATAATTAATAGATTAATAACATCTGAGTTAATCTTCCCTTGTGGCTCAAATGGTAAAGTATCTACCTGCAGTGTAGGAGACCTAGGTTTCATCCCTGGGTTGGTAAGATACCGTGGAGAAGGGAAAGGAAACCCACTTCAGTATTCTTGCCTAGAGAATCTCAAGGGCAGAGGAGCCGGATTCTCAAAGAGGAGACATAACTGAGAGACTAATGCTTGCACTTTCATGCACCCGAGTCAATAATAACAAATGATTACTGGATAATTTCCCCTTTTCTATTGACCTTCCATTCCAAATCAATCAGCCTTTCTATGTTTCATAGAGTCTTAATATTGTTCTAATTTTCCAAGATCAGAGTGACAATGGATCTAAAAAAGATGCATACATAATCCTCTACTGCAAATTACTTTCCTTATTCTCAATGACATTTATATGCCTCACTATTCTTCAGTGACATGAATCTAAAGGATTTTTTCTCTTAAAGAATGTCATTTAAAATACTATCATTTGTTACCTAGTGATTGATACTACTGGAAAAGTGGGAGAACCTACTATGGGTTCTAAAGTATTTTATTTTCCTTTAAGGAATATGCTTAGGCAGACAGATAATGTGGAACTTTTAAGATGATCTGAAGTATCTAAAGCTTGAGTGATATAAATAATATCTCTAGCTCCAGAATTAGTTGGAACTTTTACATCCCCATTCATTAAAATGGACAACAACAAAAAATGAAGCCCCATAATTCTACAGAATGTCAGTACATATTAATCTAGTAGATAAGCGTATTAGACATTTCTAGGATTGTGGCCAAAGAACAAAGGAAAATTGAAAGTAGGAAGTTTGATAACTCAGAGAAGAAGAGTAACATACAACTCTGTCCAGGAAAAATTTCCAAAGGATAATCAATGGGATAATGAAAGAAAAGGTGATAAGATAGCGTACATAAAATCCATCTTTCTTACCTGTACCCTATTTTATCTTTTGCTTGTATCTATTTACACATCCATACATTAATGAAGATGACCATAGAATGTAGATAGACAAATTATGAAAATATACTACAAAAAGCCAGAATGATGATGATGCCTCTTTCTTAGAAGTATATTCTTTGTTTCTATGTTACAAGGAGGCTTAGCCTCAGGATTTACATATTCATAGAGTGACCAAAACTCCAGGAGTCTGACTGTAGTCACTAGCTTTATGCCAACTTGAAAGAAGGCAGGCATGGAATGGAAAGAGAATGAAGAGATATGTCTGTCATCTCTAGTCAGTACCCTCTAAGTGCTATCCTACCCATTTCTGCCTTTTTTAAAAATTTTTATTTCTAGGTATATGATGTCAAATTGCAACTATAAGGCTAAGCATATCAGGGTTTAAGTTTTGTGATTGCCTAAATTATACGCACGGCTGAAACTGAAGTCACTCAATTGTATCTGACTCTGCAAGCCCATAGACTGTAGCCCGCTGGGCTCCTCTGTCCATGGGGATTCTCAGGCAAGAATACTGAAGTGGGTTACCATTTCCTTCTTCAGGGGATTTCCCGACCCAGGGATCAAACCTGGGTCTCCCCATTGCAAGCAGACACTTTAGCATCTGAGCCACCAGGGAAACTCACACATAGCTATAGGCACGTATCTGTGAGATTTACCTCCACCAGACTCCTTGCACAATTTGTACAATTGTGCAATGGCACACATTGCAATCTTTGTACAATGTGTACATTCCACTGACAATGTCAGGAAGAATCATCAAGATAACAAGATGCAATCAGTGGGAAACCTAGAACATATAACACTTGTTTTCTTTTCATAAAATGATGAAAATTTATTGAATGTTGACAGTCAGAATGTCCAAATACATAGGTTTTTATTACTTACCATTAATTAGCATATTGTAAATTCCATAGCTATGAAAGCCTCTGCATGGATCGATGGCACCAATCCAATGTTAAAAAAAAAAAGAAGAAGAAGAAGAAAGGGTCTTTTTAATTTAATCATCTGACATTTTAACATGGGAAAAATGTAATAAACACAGAGAGTTTGTCCAAATGATATACATTGGAAGACTTCCATGTTAAAATGGCTTTTAATATTTCCCTAAAAGGAAGATATAAAAGGTGTTTTGTTTTCACTTTCTTCTTCTTCTGTTTTTAACACAACTCATCTTCAACAGTCTTCTATGGTTGAATAGATACACTTGAAAGAGTAAAACTGATCATTGTGGGTTATATACCACTATCACTGTTTTAATTAGCAAATTATAATACTGAATATATTAAATACTTTCCAGTAAAGACTACTGATAAATGAGTGCCACCAACATTCTTGAATTCTCTCCAGTGCTCCAAATCATAAGTACATGGATAGAAAATGTGCAATGTCTAAAAGCTTGCTATTCAAAGTGGAGAGCTTCCCTAGTTCCTGAGTGGGAAAGAATCCATCTGCCAGTGAAGGTGATGCAGGTTCAATCCCTGGGTCAGAAAGCTCCCCTGGAGATGGAATGGCAAACCACTCCACAGGAGTCCACTGGGAAATTCAAATTCAAAGCATAGTCTATTTTTTAGTTTTCTCTTGCCACTATAAAAATTATGATAAACTTACTGACAACATGAATTTATTATTTTACAGTTCTGGATGTCAGAAGTCAGAAATGGGTCTCACTGGGCTAAAATCAAGATATCTACAGAGATGCATTCCTTTCTGGAGGTTCTAGAGAAGAATCTATTTCCTTGTTTTCTCCAAGTTCTAGACACTGCTCACGTTCCTTTGCTGATTAACCTTTCCATCTTTAAATACAGCGATGGCCACCCCTGTCTTTCTGATGATGCCATCTCTCTCTTGTTCTGACTCTTCTACCTTTCTCTTTCTCATTTAAGGAACTTTTAGTCACCTTGTGTCAATATGGATAAATACAAATAATCTCCTTGATTTATAGCCAGATGACTAGCAACTTTAATTCCACTTGCAATCTAAGTTTCCTTTTGCCAAACAGCAAAACATGTTCATGTATCCCAAGGATTAGTACATGGACATCAATTATTAATATTAGTAGATAGAATAAACATCAAATTTGAGTTGGCTAGAAATGAAAATTATTGCAACCTATTTAAGGCCTACTCATTCAGAATCTTTTGGAGTAGAGTCCAGGATTCTATATTTTACCAAGATTCTCAAGTCATATACAATAAGCTTGGGAAATGATGGTTTAGGTTTGTGATCGCTGTTGTTTAGTTGCTAAGTTGTGTCTGACTCCTTTGCAACCCCAGGTAGTGTAGCCCTCCAGGCTCCTCTGCCCTTGGGATTCTCCAGGAAAGAATATTGGTGTGGGTTGCCATTTCCTTCCCCACAGGATCTTCCAGACCCAGGGAATGAACCCACATTTCCTGCAATGGCAGGTGGATTCTCTTACCTCTAAGCCACCAGGGAAGCCTAATCATTCAGGATATGAACTTGCTCATTAACAAGTGGCTTTCTTTGTCCAATAAGAACATTATAAACTAAAGATATTTAATGACAATAGCTTATGCATTTTAGATCTGTGTCCAGCTCTCCTTTCCTCCCTTTTGCATTACTAAAAAAAGTTACTACCAAATTTTTGAGTTAGCTGCTGTTGCTGTAGCGTCTTTTTTGCCCACCTTCTGTTCCATGGTTTTCAAACATTTCATTTCTTTCCTTCCTCTCTTCTTAGCCATTTCAGGACCACCACTGGCACTATTCCTACTCTCAAATCAGGACTGCACCATGCCGGTGGCTTTGGAAAATAAACGGTGTCTGAGATTTTTAATAGATAGTCTGCTTGTTACTATTACCTTCTGGATATTGGTGTTGTCATTTCAATCTCTACTGCCAGACAGCTGTTCCATGGTGCATTTTTATGAATTGTAGCTGGGCATATCAATTTTTTTATGATAGAAATATGAAAAATTCAGATGAAATCATAATTCAAATTTTGTAAAAGTTTGTTTTTAAAAAATCTGTTATAAAAATTCTACCGTTTATTATATAAAAAGTGATATATAACTACATTACATCAAAGATCACAGTTTTAAATAAAACTGAAGAAACAAGTTGCCTTCCCTAATTTTCCACTTCCTCTCATGTTATCAGATATTTACTATCTAATTGATTCCATATTAGGAAGCATTATTTTTCTTTTTCATTCAGGTAGGTAGACAGTCATCTGAATCATTTTTCAAGGTAAATTATTATCTATCTGACATCAGGCAAAATGTTTAGCCTCTACAGGAACTTATGAGGCAGAAACCAGGCAATATTTTTATATGAAGCCCTGCCTGTCTCTGAATGATTACTAGATGTCAGGCCAAGTAACATTTGTGAACCTTCCATTGCTGACTGACAAAGAGATATCCACATTTTCATAAAAGCCCAGAACATCGTATCTTGTTTAGCACTCAGTGAAGAAGTATATGTCACAGCCAGTGTGTCTGGATTCCCTACTTGCATTATAAGACAAACTATGTATATTCAATCCATCTATTATTAATTCATCTGCTATTCCTGAAATAAATTTGAGGCCTGATGTAATAGCTAATAAAAATAACATAGAAACGGGAATATTTCTAGCTTGTTTTCCAGAAAAAGAAAATAATCATAATCTCTAATCAGAGAATTGTTAACCCAGGAACACAGATCATGGAATACCTTACTTAAAAATAAAAGGAAAAGGGTGAAATCATTTACCTCATCTAATCTCCACTGGCAAACAAACAAAAAAAATTATGTTCTTGTCTTGAATTTTCCTGTATCTACATCAAATTTCTTAAATGTCCTAACTCCTATTTTATGATATGTAATATAGAATTAATGTTTATTTCATGCAATTATTTTGAAAAAGAAATAATGTAATAAAACCCCCAATAGATTTATTGACATATAAGTAACTACTCAATAAATTGTAACCACAATGATGCATCATGTCACTACTATTTTTGCTATTTTATTTTTAAATGTTTTTATTTTAATTTAATTTTTAAAATAAAAAAAGTTTTTAAAACTGCAGGCATATACATTTATTAGGAGGAAGCAGAATGAACCAAAATTCTTGCTTCTATTATACAGTGCTTAGAACATCTCTAGCACATAACACTATGTAAGTACTAGCTATTTATAATTTTATTTAAAGTGTAAAACATTATGATCATATATATATATGTGTATATATATATATATATATATATATATACATACAGAGTGAAAACTTTAGTAAAGCTGACTAGCATACAAAATCCCATGGACAGAGGAGCCTGGTAGGCTGCAGTCCATGGTGTCGCTAAGAGTTGGATATGACTGAGCGACTTCACTTTCACTTTTCACCTTCATGCATTAGAGAAGGAAATGTTAACCCACACCAGTGTTCTTGCTTGGTGAATCCCAGGGATGGCGGAGCCTGGTGGGCTGGCATCTACAGAATAGCACAGAGTTGGACACAACTGAAGTGACTTCAGTAGCAGCAGCAGTAGCAGCATACTGTTTCACATAGTTACATAAATTGGCTAATGGGTATGTGAATGATGCTCAATATCACTACAGGAAAAAATAACTCAAAACCACAGCAAGACAACAAATCATAATTGCCAGAATGGCTATTATCAAAGATAAATTATTATAATAAAGACGACAAGTATTGTTCAGAATGTGGAGAGAACAGAACACCAATACACTGTTGGTTGGAATGTAACCTGGTACAACCATTATGAAAAACAGTTTGCAGAGCCCTCAAAAAACTAAAAGTTGAACTACCATATGATCCAGAAATCTCTCTTCTGCATATATATATAAAGGGAATAAAATCAGTGCTTCAAAATAATATCAGTTTTATTATATTTAAAGTAGAAGTCTATATTTAATTGCATAATTTCTGTCATTTGATCTTTCTTTCTAGGGAGATTTAGAAAATGAGGTAAAGGAATAATGTGGAGAGATTTAGGAGTAGAAGTCATTTATTTTAACAAATGTATTAAGTCCTAATGTGCCCATTATTCCTTTCCTTTTAATTAAGAACAGGAAAACAAAAGAAAGTTAAAAAAAAAAAAAAGCAATCAGTCTTTTCCTTCTGGTATCTAGGTTGGTCATAACTTTTCTTCCAAGGAGTAAGAGACTTTTAATTTCATGGCGGCAGTCACCACCTGCAGTGATTTTGGAGCCCAAAAAAATAAAGTCTGACACTGTTTCAACTGTTTCCCCATCTATTTCCCGCGGAGTGATGGGACCAGATGCCATGATCTTCGTTTTCTCTATCAACCCTGGGATTTCTTTGGAAGGAATGATGCTAAAGCTGAAGCTCCAGTACTTTGGCCACCTCATGCGAAGAGTTGACTCATTGGAAAAGACCCTGATGCTGGGAGGGATTGGGGGCAGGAGGAGAAGGGGATGACTGAGGATGAGATGGCTGGATGGCATCACGGACTCAATGGACGTGAGTCTGAGTGAACTCCGGGAGTTGGTGATGGACAGGGAGGCCTGGCGTGCTGCGATTCATGGGGTCGCAAAGAGTCAGACACGACTGAGAGACTGAACTGAACTGAACTAAAACCTGATTTTATCTGTCTAGGGTAAGACTCAGACATCTGTATTAATTTCTGCTGTTGTTCAGTCACTAAGTCACATCCGACTCACTGCAATCCCATGGACTGCAAGCACACCAGGCTTCCCTGTCCATCACTATCTTCTGTAGTATGTATCTTCAAATATGTAGCCACTGTTGAGTGTGACCTTCCGCAATTACTCAACCTTTCTGCACCTCAGTAGCCTCACCTTAATAGAAAAAAAAAAATGGTGGGAGTGGTGGAGTACCTAAGTGATAGGCTATTACAAGGATTAACAGATGAACTAATGCGTAATACAAATTAAGTGCTCATAAAGGCCACACCGGGAGGCCTTATCCTCTGAAGATAGAAGCTCACATCGTTGGAGAGCTACTATTAACAGACTCTAATTTTTTAGAAATCCGATTACTCAATAAATAGGTTATTAGGTTATTTAAGAGGCAGCTGCAGCACCACCTCATCTAAATGACACTTGTACCTATTTTGTTTTCCTAGAAGAGCAACATAATTATTTCAAAAGATAGATTTCTGAATGGTATAAAGTTTAAAAAGCACAACCAGCTTAGCATCTTTTAGTAAAGAACTTACCACCTGACAGAGAGAGGGTCTCCCACATGGCTGCTTCTTTTTTGTGCAGGGTGAAAACAACAGTGTTATTCCCAATCTTAGCTTTGCTGCTCTCATCGTCTATAGGAGCATAGAGAAACACCTCAATAAAAATGGAGGGTAGTTCACCTATTCAGAAGGGGGTAAACGGAAGTTAATTTGGCTACACAAAATGAAAAACACACCCCTTAAGAAATAAGCGATGGAGGCCAAAATCATTTTCTTAAATTCCTGCTATAAATTTATTCCCAGGTCACGATAAAAGTAGCAAGGCATACAGAAGCCATGGATAAAATCATCCCTGACCCGATGACATCTATCTACAGACGGTGTCACCTGTATGAGATTCGTATCATTTTGTTTGTTTTGCTTTATTTTTAATAGGACTAATATTTTAGGATGCTCATCTGCAAGGACGCGCCTCTTGCGCGTCCACAGCCATGCCCTCGCAGACGCCTCAGACCACACCCCCGGGGCCGGCTGACACGATTTGCTTTCCTACCTTCAGATAATTTTCGGTGCAGAACACGTCCGCGTCTCGGACGCTGACGCCTCGAAGGGGCACAGAGATGAAGACCGCAGTGCTCGTTTGCTGCCAGCTGTAATTGCTAACCTGCAGCGGCATCCTGGGAGGCAGCCGGCGAGAGTGAGGCGACTCACGCCCGCTCGGTTGCTAGGGAAGCCGGGGTTACCACACGCCAGCCCTTCCGGGTCAGGAGGGCCGGGGCACCCAGCGTTCCCAGCGTGCCCCAGGCGCGCCCCTGCGGACTCCCTGCGGACTCCCCTCGCGACCGCCTAGGCCAGCTTGTGGGAGCGTTCTCGCTGTTTGGGGTCTTATTCTTTCGGGAATCTGCGAAGTAGCAGGCCCACTTCCGTTTAAGCAAGAAAGAAGCTTCACGCCTGAAAATGCAAAAAAGGGACGTAGGAAAGCGTGACCCGCGAGAAGCAGGTGCGACGCCCACGCGCCGTGGCAGCCTGGCCTTTTGTTTGTTGTGACGGAAGCTGTAGAAGTTAGCACCATTTGATGTTCTTGTTCGGGGAATTTCCTGCTCATACAGACGTTCTGGCCTAGAAGCTTGCCTGTCCTGTTATAGTCGTTCAAATCCTGTCAGTCGGAAGCCACTCACAGCTTGTAGATAGGGTTCGCTCCCCGGTTTGAGAACTTATGACCGTATGACTCACCTGAATGCTTGGCAGGAACTCAACTGTAGGATAAGTTAAATTGACACGGATATGTTTTATAATTGCTTAGGGAGACTTGTAACTTTCACGCTGAAAGGAAACTTGAAGACCATGTTAGTCTTCCTACATGCTGTGTTCAGAATCTGAGATCCGTATACCCAACCCTGTTGTCACTTGGATTAGTGTGCCTACACTGTGATTAAGATCCTGATGCCGTAGCTCCCAATGTTCTTTCCTTGGGATGCTTTTTGGAGACGCTTTAAAAATTACCGGACTTGGATTTTTTGTTTTTGTTTTTTAATAACATGAAAGCTAAGCACCTACAAACTTATTTGCCACCTAGGGATAGGGATTTTTAACATTTTATTTTGGAAGTCAGTAATACAAATTTAAAAGCTACTGAAAAAAATCCTTGAGGAAAGCTAAGGAACAACAGACTTGGGAGGGAAAAATATCTTTTACCCTCCAAACAGGCCACCCCTCAGTACAGTTCATCGTCTCAATATATCCTAACTTTGAATACTGGGACCATGTTAGACTTCTTGTCTCTTGTCTTCCCAAGCAGAGAAACCTAAAAATCAATCCTATAGATTCTTTTTCATGTTGCTTTTAACATATTTCCCTCTTGTGTTCAATGCCTACTTTCACCATTTTCTTTCAAACTCTCTTTTGTGTCTTCTAAAGACAGTTTATGTATTCCAAAATTTTAAAGTGTAGATTCTGCCACTATAGAGAAACACAAATGATATAATGTATTTATGGTAAATTAAAAGCATGCTTTGAGCTGTTTGTGAGTTTCAGGGAAATACATTAACAATCACTTTGTTAAGCACATACAAACGTGTGAAATTGTTCTATCAGTTTTATGAAACTTTTTGCACTCGGAATATCTTTTTTAAAACACTTGATCAGTTTTACTGAATCATTACACCAGCTGATATCAATTTAAAACACCATTAATCTTTATATTCAAGACTTAGGCACTTACCTAAAAAGTGTTTCACAAGCCTTGAAATTAATTCAATCTTAGGAGTGTTCCTTATCTGTGTTCCTTAACAGATTTAAAAAGCAAACAAAAAGATCTTAATCTAACCCAAGTGTAGATGGAAACTTGATATATGGCAAAAGTGTGGACATAAATGGGGAAAAGCAAGGAAAGGAATGACTATTGAATACATTGGTGTTAGAAATTGTAACCATATGGGAAAAAAACGAGATTGAATTGCTACATGCATATGGTATCACACACAAAAATGAATTTCAGATGAAGATATATAAATTAAAAATATGTATTTTTATATACACATACATGTTTTATATATGATCTTGTCATACTTAAGCTTTTCTTAAGTATTATATCAAAAAGCACTTATGTTAAAAAAAAAGATTGAAAACTTGAACTAAGATTAAGAACTTGTATTCACCAACAGGCACAATAAAGAATGACAGGCTATATATTTTTCAATATATATTGGACATCTGTAGTTGAATAACTTGTGTTTTATTCAGTCACTGAGCAAGGAAGGATACGTGCCACACTGAGTGTCTCAGTAAGGGGGGTCAGAACTAGGGGTAAAGTCTAAGGGAGGGAGGGTTTCCTCTAGATTGGGTCCTTTCATAAAGAGAGGGTAACTCTATGATTGAATAAAGAAGTAACTGTCCATAGCAGCTTCCTAGCAAAAACCTGAAAACAAGCCAAATATCAGTAGGTATATTCATACAAAAGAATATCATCTAACAATAAAAATTAATTATAACTTTATACTGGGTGGATGAGTGAAAAAAAAAAAACCAAAAACCCTTAAGGAATAATGCCATTTATATAAAACTTTAATGAAAAGCAAATCTGTTGGTTAAGGATTCCTGTATATGTGGTAAAACTATAAAGGAAAGCTAAGATGTCAAAAAGGATAACAGTTAACTCCTAGGTGGAACTCTAGCAAGTGACACTCTTTGTGGCAGCCAAAAGAGCTGATTTCTGCATAGACACATGCATGAATTAAGACAAAGTTGCTCAAAGCATGGTCCCCTGACAACAATGTCAGCATCATCTGGGCACTTGCTAGAAATACAAATTCCCAGACCCCACTGAAGACCTGCTGAACCAGAAAATCTGGAACTGTGGCCCAGCAATCTGTGTTCTAACAGAACCTCCAGGTAATTCTGATACACGCCAAAGACTGAGCCACAAGGGTAAGAGATAGCTTTTAGTAGGGGAAAGGAGAAACTCACAAACCCAAGAAAATAACAACACAGGTTCCCCCATTCTCCCCTCATCCCAAGAAGCATATAGGACCCAAAGAAATATGCTCAATCTGCAATGTAGCTCTGCATTATAGGAGAGGAATTCCATCCCCTTGCTATCCTCCCTTCCGTAAGAAAGGAGAACATACAAGTTTAAAACTTAAATATATGTATTTTTATATACACATACATGCACACGTGTGTGTGTGATCTTGTCATCCTTAAGTTTTTCTGTAAGGTTTTATCTGTAAGGGCAAACATGAAGGAAAACCTTTTCAGGAGGGAAATTCTTGGGACCCAGGCAATTCGTGGTTTAGGTGCAAACTATAAGAATTATCTGAGAAAGCCACCTACCCAGGATCTGGAGACCTTGATTCACACAGAAAGATTAAGTTTGGAAAAAAAAAATTACTAGCACTGGCAAGCAGAGTTCAGGTGCAGCTCCTCCCACTGGAAGACAGGAGGATATTGACTGGTTCCCTAGAAAAATTGAGAGAACACCTCAAATTATTTTTGATTTTGTTCATTATAACAAAGTACACCATCAGAGAGCATCAAAATGCCTCTAGTTTTGGTGATGGATTTGCTTTATTCATCTTTTGATTCATAATGTACATATACAAATCTCTATATTCTGTATATAACAAATATTAGAAAAAGTAAAAATTTAAAAAACAAGTTCTATAATAGAGGCATGTCCTTATTTTCTCCTTACATATTGTCAGGCTTTTAGGGAGTAAAAATGTACATACATTACAAAGCAAAAATAAATCTGATTTATTCTTCACCTAAAATTAATTAACCATAATTTATTCTTTGATCATCAAAATCAAATTTGGCCATAAGGAAAGGTTGATTTATGATTTTTTTTACCACCACCTCAGAACTTTTAAAAAAAACCTTTTGAAAAGCCGTTAGTCTTGCAACAAAATGATTTAGACACACTTGGGATTTTTTTCCTTTTTTACTAGGAAATGGAATCAGTCATTCTCCAAGAAACTTTAGTTCATTGGAAGAACTAATGCTGAGGCTGAAACTCCCAATACTTTGGCCACCTCATGCGAAGAGTTGACTTAATGGAAAAGACCCTGATGCTGGGAGGGATTGGGGGCAGGAGGAGAAGGGGATGACAGAGGATGAGATGGCTGGATGGCATCATCGACTCGATGGACATGAGTTTGGGTAAACTCCAGGAGTTGGTGATGGACAGGGAGGCCTGGCACGCTGTGATTCATGGGGTCGCAGAGTCAGACACAACTGAGCAACTGAACTGAACTGAATGCAGAATAGCTTTCAAGTCAATTCTAAGCACTAAGTTTTAAATGCATTCACTAGTTTACTATTTTAAATTTGGGCTTTAGGAAAAGACAATTTGATTTACAGCTAGACAAAAATATAGGTAGAGCTTGTGTAGAGTGTGTGAAGTGTCCATTTATCCTTTTTATTTTGGGCTGAAATATCTTAGGTTGACATTTACAGAGTATAGATCTTAATGATTTTTCCTACTAGACTTGTTTTAGCATATCAGTTTTTTAAAAAAGAATTTTAAGTGCTTCTAGTTCCTGATCTGGCATTATGGAGCTTGGAAGTCACCACTCCATCCCAACAAGAAAAAGACTGAACAAAATGAAAGAATAACAACTCTTCTTAACTGCACAAGACAAGTGAGGTCACAGGGCAAGCCACTGTCCCCCAAATGGGAGAGAGTGTATTTATAGTGAATCACAACCAATCAGAGCAGAAACATCCATGGGAACTAGTGCCAAGGCAGGAAAACCTGAATGTAGTTACAAATTGCTAGTGGCTCACTGTGGGCAGATCTGAGACAAAAGCTAGTCTAGGGGGACTCAGCCCCCAACATTTTTGTGAGTTTTACTTTCTGAAACTCCACAAGTTTCTCACAGCGAATATTTACACAAAAATATCCTCAAGCTCTCATCAGGGGGATGGGAAATGAATGATTTTGAAATATGCCACAGCATTTATTTGTTCTTAGCAATACCTTACCTTGGAAAAAATTATTTAATCAAAGCCTAAACTGCTAGGGTTTTATCAGTGTTTGACTAGAAAAAAATTTATAGCATTAAATGCATATATCAGAGAAAGATCTAAAATCAATCAGTGTCTGTCTTAGGCAGCTAGAAAAATAAAAGCAAAATAAATCCAATGTAAGAAGTATTTTAAAAGAAATAAAATTAAAGCATAAATCAATGAAATAAAAACTAGGAAATCAATAGAGAAAACCAATAAAACAAATCTGGTTTTATGAAAATAAAATCAACAAGCCTCTAGCCAGGCTACATAAGGGAAAACAGTGGGGGAGTAAGGGGGGTGGAGAGGACACAAACAACATTGCTAATAACTAGCTAATGAGAAATAACTAATATGAGAAATGAAAGAGGTGATATCACTGCAAATACCATGAGTATGAAAAGGATTATAAAGGAGTACTATGAACAATTCTGTGCCTACAAATTTGATAACCTAGATGAAATGGACCAACTTCCTGAAGGACATGATCTGCCTAAACTAACACAAAAAGAAATAGACAACCTGAATAGGCCTATATCTATTAAAGAAATTGAATCAATAATCAATAACCTCCCAAAAGAGAGAGCTCCAGACCCTGATGGGGGTCACTAGTGACAAACATTAAGGAAGAAACTATACCAAGGGATTGGGGGCAGGAGGAGAAGGGGACGACCGAGGATGAGATGGCTGGATGGCATCACGGACTCAATGGACATGAGTCTGAGTGAACTCCGGGAGTTGGTGATGGACAGGGAGGCCTGGCGTGCTGCGATTCACGGGGCACAGAGAGTCGGACACAACTGAGCAACTGAACTGAACTGAATAGTTTCTTTCAGAAGACAGAGGTAGAGGGTATACTTCCTAACTCATTCTACAAAGCCAGACATACCAGCACCTAGAAATCTCCATGACAGGCCAACCTTGTGCCTAGTCTTGAAGTCGGGTAGTGTCAGTCCTCTAACTTTCTTCTTCTCCTTCAGTAATGTGTTGACTGTTCTGGGTATTTTGCCTCTCCATATAAACTGTAGAATCAATTTGTCAATATCTACAAAATAACTTGCTAGAATTTCGATTGGGATTGCATTAAATTGATAGATCAAGTTTGAAGAACAATAATCAATCCAGTGTGGTATTGGTGAAAGGACAGGCAAATAGATCAGTGGAACAGAATAGACAGCCTATACACAGAATATACAGCCTATAGACAGAATATACACCCACAGGAATATAGTCAACTGATCTGTGACAAAGGATCAAAGGCAATATGATGGACAAAAAACAGTTTTCAACAAATGGAACAACTGGACACCCACATGCAAAAAAGTAAATCTAGGCATACTGGTTCTAACCTTCACGAAGTGTATTCAAAACAGATCACAGACCTAAAATTAAAATGTAAACTTATAAAACTCCTAGAAGATAACACAAGAGAAAATCTAGATGACCTTGGATTCGGTGAGAAATTTTATGTACAAAACCAAAAGCATGATTCACGAAACAAAACTGGTAAGCTGGACTACAGTAAAGTAAGTTTTTTTCTGTTCTATGAGTGACACTATCAAGAGAATGAGAAGAGAAAGCACAGAATGGAAGAAAATATTTGCAAAGGATACATATAAAGGATACATATAAAGGATAAAGGACTGTTACCCAAAATACATAAGAATTCTTAAGAAAACAAACAACCTGATTAAAAGATGAGCCAAACCTTAACAGACACCTCACCAAAGAAGATACACAGATGATAAATAAGAATATGAAAAGATGTTCCACATCATATGTCATAAGGGAAATGCAAATTAGGCAATGACATACCACTACTAAACACATATTATAATGGCCAAAATCCGCAACAGTGACAACAAATGCTGACAAGGAGGTGGAACAGGAACTTTCATCATTGCTGGTGGAAATGCAAAAAATTGACAGTTTAGTGGTTTCTTACAAAATGAAACATACTCTATTTGCTGTAGCACCTCACCTTCAGGCTCAGCATTCCCTTTATTTCTTCTTAGCACTTATTAATTCATTTTTAGTTTATTTTCTTTCTCTATAGAATAAAAATTTCATGTGTAGTGAGTTTTGTCTGCTTGATTTACAGCATGCACTGCGATGTTCTTAGCAGAACACTGACTGACATAAACAACACTCATTATTAAATGTTGAATGAATGAATATCTATATATTGGATTTCATAATTTTTGCTTTTTATTCTTTATCTTTCAGGATCCTGAATTGTAATTCTCTTAAAGTCTTTTTCAGGCTGTGCTGTCATTTTCATCGAGTGGATCGAAATTTTAAAAGATGTTTGTTGGCTATTTTTATCATTAGTTTTCTTCATGTTTTGAAATTTTGATTTACAGTGGGTTTTTTTTCTTTCCTTTTTTTTCTTTCTTCTAGGTTCTTCCTTTCCTTTCTGGCAGTTTTAAGTCGTCTCTAACCTGTGTCCTAGGAACTCCAATTCAGCCAAGTGTTACGTCAATTTACTGTTTCAAATTCTTTGGTGATACTGTATACAAGTTACCAACTGAGAAAATTACAAAACTGTGTATTTGTGCCACATTAGGCCTATAAGCTAGAGTCCCAGGTATCAGCTGGAGCCAAGTTTGCTTTTTAACCTTTTTCACATGTGAGGCAGCAGCACAAGTAATCCCAGCTCCCACAAGGCTTAAAGCGGTTATTCCTGTTCTATTGACCACTAAAAAAAATGTTTCACCAATTTCACCAAATTGAGGCTCATCAATTTTATTCACCTTTTAAATAAACTTTTATCTTTTAAAGATTAACCATTTAAATAAATCTTTTAAATATTAAATCTTTTACATTTTTAAATAGCAAATTTGTGGCCCTATTATTCCTTTGTGTTTGTTTTCTATTCTATTTCCTATTATTTCCTTCCTCTACTTTCCTTAGGATTTTTTATTCCTTAGGATTTTATTACTTAGGACTATTTATTTCTTATGCTATTGAGATCAACACTTAGCTCATTATATTTTGGGCTGAAAAATTATCTAAAGCTATACATTTCCCTTTGAAGTGAAGTGAAGTCGCTCAGTCATGTCCGACCCTTTACGACCCCGTGAATTATAGCCTGCCAGGCTCCTCTGTCCATGGGATTCTCCAGGTAAGAATACTGGAGTGGGTTACCATTTCCTTCTCCAGGGGATCTTCTCTTCCCAGGGATCGAACTCGGGTTTTCCGCATTGGAGGCAGACGCTTTAACCTCTGAGCCACCAGGGAAGATGTCATACATTTCCCTTTAAGTTTGCATTATTGCATCTCAAGTTTGGAATGTAGTAGCACTTAGACCTTATTACCCTGCCAGATTAGAGTTTTTGACAGATTCCTGCCTTGGGCTCAGAGTCATGCGGGATGCTGCTTCAGCATAGTTTGTTTTTTCCTTTATTTCTTATCCTGGTGTGTGTGTATATATATATATGTTTTGAACCCAATCTTTTTATATTTATCATTGTTATATGTTTGAAACAAAGTGATACCTTAGAGCATCAATTTCATAAAGTTATTTGATCAGAAGTCTCTCTTACATCTTTTTTCCTACGACAGATGGGATAATTTTTTTTTCCCTTCCACACATTTAAATAAACCTTTGGTACATTCAAATTTTACCTTGATGTACTTTTATCTTATTGTCACCTTTATTACCTCTAATACCAAGTCGCATCAACCGATATAGTCACATTTTATGCATCTTTGTTTTTCTCAAGGCACTTGATTTTTTCAAACAGACTTTGGGTGTCTTCTGTAAACCTAATTTTATGATTCAAGCAAGTTTGTTCCTAATATTGCTACAGTATTAGCAATACTGTAACTCTACTTCAAGGATCACATGCTGCTGAGATTGTAGAACTCCTCTCCAATTAATTTTCTATTAACAAAACTAGACTCCTAATTTGTAACAATCAAAATAGAGCTATGTTCACATTTTCTTAAGGAAACTCAGGGCTCAGTGTTATGTACAAACTTCATAGGGAAGACAACAAAAATCTTGGTTTGCCCCTCAGTATAAAACTAAATTCCTAGTAAGCTGGAACTATCACCTTGCTTAACACTTCCTGGCACATCTCCTACCCACAGCCATGACTATCACACTTACTTGTCTTGATGAAAGTCAAGGATTTAAAAAACAGTTATTTTTCTCTTTAAAAACTAGCTTTATTTAAAAGAATCTAAAGCATAACACTAACAGGAAACAAATTTACAATACATATTGTTCAAGAAAGCCTGCCATACATAATTTCAACTAATAGTAGATCTATATACTTACACAACGCACAAATGACATTTAGCATGATCCCTGAAAAGAACAGCCAACAATAACACAGACTGTTTTGATAGAACTTCTACACATCTTACTACTTACCTATAGAATAAAAAACTAAACTGTGGAAGATAAGTTAAACTCCAATTTTAAAATTCTAGCAGATGTTTAAGGAAAAATAATAAGGAAATTAGTATATTAAAAAGAAAAATGAAAACTGGCTTACCATTATTTACAGTAATTATTAAAAAGTATTCAGAATTGAGAATCATTTGGTTTGCTAGTTGGAAGCCAAACTGCCCATTATCTACTGCATTCAGTTACCAAGCCAATTTTATTTCTCTGAAAACTGTAACCTGCATGTTAACTACATAAAGAAAATAATTTGGAGGTAACGTAGTCATTTCATACTTTACTCAAATTTTTCCACAAAGCAATTCATGAATCATTTAATACGAATACTTCTTTAAAACTCTATGATTCAAACAGAAATAGATCCAGTTCTAAAAGACTGTATATGAAATACCAGGGAAAAAAAACTAACATTAAAACTAAAAAAAAAAAGAAACCCATGAAAACATTGAGCATTCAATAAAATATATGGGATTATGGCACAGTATGGCATCTGGAATTTTTTTTTAAGAACTGAATCAGATTCATTGCTATGTCAGTTCTATCAATAGCAGACAATCAAATGTATGATACATACCAAAACAACCATGCCAAAAATGACAACATCAGTAGACATTAACCTTGTAATATACATCACTGATATAGTAAAATCTTATCAATTCAGGATAGTTTAAATTGATAAAAGTCTGAAATTTTAAATATTTTAAAAAGATATGCAGTTTAAGCACTCACAAGCTTTTTTTTTCTGTTAAGTGTATAATTTCAAATATGCAAATCTGCAAGTATTATCTATTAAAATTCTTTGGGGTACTTGATGACAAAAGAATGCTTTTAAACTAGTATTCTGAAATAAATGCTTATAAAAAGCTAAAATTTTTTTCAACATTAAACATTTTTCATTAAAATCTTATCATTTTCATTAACAAATCTTTTCATCAGAGAGTACAAACACCAATCAAGCCTTGCATCAATGGTTACAAATTCTAACTAGAGGCATTTCATGTTATTTTAATAAATAGTTTCTCAATAAATGAAGCTTACTATTTATTTTGATTATGGTGGAGTGAATATCTTTCTTGGTTGGAAGACATTAAAATAAGTTCAAAGTCTAGTATATAATTTTAATGATATGGGCTAAAAAAAATCTAATATGCACTGTCAGTTAAGATAATTCCTTAGTAAATTATAACTGTAAGAGGAAGATCAAATTTTTAAGAAGTATTTATTATGAGTGCTTCTAGGAACTGCCAACACCAAATTTTACTCCTCTCTTCCATTTCAGACATCAGGCCATCTATTAATACTAACCCATAAATACTGATGTCTCACATACTTCATAGAGTAGCTTAAACATATCAGCATAAGAAATAATTAGTATTACATAGTAATTTCCTTTGCCATAGGAATAAATGTTGGACAAAGTCTGGAAACATTTTATTTTCCAATTTGAATTACAGTAATTTTGCCACAGATCACAGCATAGTGCATGTGTTACTTTAAACACGCTCTAAGAACAAAACAAAAATTTACTGCAAAAATACATGTCACCAATGTGGAACACACTCAGATTTGTATAAAAGTACTGAACTAATATCCCAAAAAGAGGTATATGTAAGCAGTACATAAGGAAGAAATAGTTTTAATATGAAACAGTCATTTAAGTCACATACATCATGATAAGAAGCAGGACTTTCTTTTATAAAAGGTATTTTAACTAACAAGCAACATCATCTACATCACCTTCAGAACAAGAAAAGGACAGGTATTTAGAATTTTATTACAAATAATGAGTTTTGACAAAATATGACATAAGATGAAGCTTATCCATTGGGTTTCATTAAGTTTTCAATGAAAACTTCCTTCCCTTTATTTGCCCTAGACCACCTGTCTTGGCAAATACTAATGCCATTCCTAGTTCCTTTACTCCAGGGGTGCCTCTAAGCTCCCATCACTGTACCAAGAGTTGGAAAAATATAGATGTGACTTCTATACTACTTTATAAGATGAATGGAATACAGGAAATGAGGAAGTTACTGAAATTTGGAAATGAGAAGGAAATCTCTGAGTTCTGAAGCAAAGAAAAAGAAATAGTGAAAAGTCTCAAAGGAAACTGGGAAGTACTCTCAAGGTATCAATCTAATAAAAAATACTGCTTTCTATGGTGCCTGAAATGTGGTCGTATTGCCTGAAATCTAAGATATTAAGATTCATTCTCCATAAAGTCTTTTAAAAAAGAGAAATTTAATCCCACGTTCTTCACTTTGTTCAAAACTTATTGGAAAACATTTTCCCCTTAAAAATCTAGCCAACCACAGCCAACAAAGAAGTGTGACTTCTGAGGAGAGATATGAAATTTTGAAGTACAGAACATCCAGGAAGGGAAAAGGCAGGTTGGTTTCTAGAGCATTTCACTGGAGAATTTAGGATGGTAGGAGGGCAACTGGGAAATACTCACAACAAAGAACGTAACCTTCCTGTGTCTAATCAGGAAAAAGGTAAGACTCTCCTTTCTCCTTCCTACTTAAAGAAGGAGCACTCAGCATGATACTATTGGCTAACTATATGATGATTTAAATAAGCCTTTATGAGCTTCCCTAAGAATCTAGTCATCTTATACAGAGTTCTAAATCACTATTTACAAATGAACTTTGGGAATCTGGATGCTTTTAATTAGAAAGATCTTAAATAACAAAACACTCATGCATATGAAACCTCTATACACTGCAAAAAAGAAATCGAAAAACTCTCTCGAGCTCCCTTTAAAAATCATTGCTTATATATATATATATATATTTACTATTAAATACAATTACTATAGCATGTTGAATAGTAAGTACTAGCACTCAGTTTGTTCAAGACAAACAAATTGGAAAGAGTATTAGAAGAAAACTCCTGATATTTTACCTGGATGATTTAAGTCAGCAGATATCAGGGTGACCTATTATTGCAGTTTTTTTCCTACCACTAGGAAGAACTGGGAATCTAAACACATACACACACAAATTGGATTTCTTATATTGTGTTCATCTAAGAATAAGCACTAGTACAAGAAAATCTTCAGTTTTATATACATAATCTTTTAGTTTGGAGAACAAGAATCATAATAGCAGTACTCTAAAGTATTTCACACAAAAGGAAAACACGGATCACAAATCTAATTCTAAGCACTCTATCTGAAGAATAATTTCTTTTCCTTTTACAAGCTAAATTATTTCTGTATTAGTGTGTCCAGTAGCATCTAGAAGCAAGTGGTTCAAGAATTCTCTAGTGAAATGAACAAAGCAAGTTCTGAGAAACGAACTGATGTTTTAAAACTTTCTATCAGTAACCTAGTCTTGTTGAGGGAGCCAGCTGGTGATAGCGAGGCTGAACTCTGGCAAAACTTAAGAATGTAGGAGAAACCCCAAGATTTCCTGCTCAACTGCACATATGTGTGTCCTTCTATATATGTGTGCATGTGAGATGAGGTCCTTTCCGTGAAGGAAGAGGATTACACTAAAAAAGATGTGATGTTACTAGAAGATATGCAGTTCATTCCCTTTTTAAATATTTTGAAATTTAGGGCAACTCGTCACTTGGATTATGAAAGCCACATCAATTTGTCTAACAGTCTTCTTTGTGTCATATTAGGCAAATTAATATCTGGCCTTCTTAAAATTCATCACTTCCCTACCAAAAAGCCTCTAGAAAACTTCTGACAGTGTTATACAGAGACAAATGTAGAACTAGTAAGAAAATTAATTCAAATAGATGAAAACATTCATCAGTTATGATTACAGTTTGCCTGTAATTCATTGCTGGAATCAACCATGGTTTTTTTCTCTTTTGGATATTTAACAGATTCTTATCTAAGTAAGTAAGGTGTTCTTAAGACCTAAACACAAGAACAAATTCACTTGTTTGTAAAATTTTAAAAACAATTATTTGGAAATGGAAAATAAAAGTCACATTATAAATCAAGTATTTTTAGACTAATTTGAGAGAGGTTATATCCTTTTCACAAAACAACTACTTAATAAAACTGTATGCCACAGAGGGCTTTAGAAACTGCTTCTCACCAGTTTAAGCAATGAGCACAGCGAGTACTACTGTGTTAACTCCCGAGGACACTGGAAGGTTCCACTAAGTATCTAACTATACTCAGTCATTTTTTTTTTTTTTAAAACCATCTGATGCTAGAAATGGGTTTATAGCATGCAGTGCATTATATCTTTAAAAACAGCACTCACTGGGATTTCAAAAACAACACAACTAGATCCTTAAGCATTTAGAAAATAACAAAAGCTACAATGTAAGCAAAATATGATCTTCAAGTATGTTACTGAACAATGTAAGCAAAATATGATCTTCAAGTATGCTACTGAACAATCAAATGTCAAGAGTCAGCCCAATGTACTGCATTTTAATCTGCTTCAACTGGCTAAATGTTCACACAAAGTAGTACCTAGTATGAGAGTTTATATCATTTCATTTCCTAAAACTATAGATATTTATCTTACAGCTATGCTTAAAATATTTTGTACTCACCTCTAACTAGTCACAGGTAATGGAAAAAACCTTATATTACCTTGTACCATATGAAATTGCCATTTTTGTTGGTCACAATTAAAACACTATTTAAAAAAATAAGTTTTATTCAATCAAAATACGCATTATGAGCATTGGTAATTTTCTTCTAATAGGATATTAAACATTTCATTTTTATAAAATTCATCATTTGCTATGTTGCATAAATTGTTCAAACCCTCCAATTACTGTTTCTCAATTGGAGAATATGTAGTTTCTTAGAAAAAGCTCCAAATGATGAAAACTACACCAGTTCATTGGATAAAGTTCTGGTGACTATGCTGGAAACGACAGAATCGAATACTTCAATTAACTTGGAGTGGCTTGTAAAATGTGAGTGATGCCAGTGCTGTCAAGTAAAAGTGTCGGTTTATGTTTACTAATCAAAAGGCATATAATCAGAATTTTCAAGCGTAATTTAAGTTTCTTGGCAATATTGCTGCTGCTGTCATTTCACCAAGGTTTAAATAGTTGTCACTATCCCTTTTGCAGATCACCACATAGTCTTCAGATTTGGTCACAACAGTAATGATGGTTCAAGTTTGGGAGCTTTACCAACAACCAACCATTGTGTAAATTGCTATCAACTGTCATATAGAATTCTTTTTTTGGGTCACAGGTTTTGATCCACTCCAAAAACGGGTTTCTGTTGTTTCAAATCTTAATGAGTGTACCTCCAACCGTCTCCATTCTTGATCTTCTCTCAAGAGAATACCTTTAAGTCTATTTTTACACTCTCCCCAGCCCCAGCAGAAACTTGTGTCTCCTGCAGGGCCTCAAATGGTTGTCAGTAAGGTCTCACCTTGGCTCTTAACTGATCTTCACTTAAAATGGATTTTGAACTCCTGTGAGGCTCATTTTTACATTCAGATCCCAAGAACAAGATTTTTCAAACTACCACTGAGTAGTTCTTCTGCCAGCAGAGCCCTGTAAGGCCAAATTCATTTTTCTATGTCCCAGTTTGAAATGATATTAAGAAAAGTATTCACAAGTCTTCTGAGATACTGTATTATTTATTTCTCTGGAAAACAATAACAAAACAACTCAATAATCAAGGAAAACTGAAGAGTGAAGAGCATAATATTGTTATATTTCTAAATAGCACAACTAAAAACACCCTTTATGACAACTCTACTAATTGTAGTCAATTTTCAACTGATCTTACATTAGCAATTTCATGTGGTACAATCCACAAATTAATCAACAAATACGTATTGAACATCTACTATATGCTAACATCTGTCTTGTATCTGTACAAACAGACATCCTGGAAAGACTGACTTGATAACATGAAAGTCACTAATTTCAGAAACACCAGTAAGGGAAGAATCTGGTGTCATACTCTACTATTTGTTAGAAGATCCATTAAAATGCATGCTTTCATGTTTTAGCTACATATATTCTTTCTGAGAACACATTACATGGATTCTCAAATATTCTTTGAACTAAATGTTTTGATATTGCCAAAGTTCAGCAGTGAAATACACTTGACCCTTGAACAATGTGGGAGCTAGAGGTGCCAATCTCTTCACTGTTAAAACACTGCGTACAACTTTACAGTCAGCCCCCCAAAACTGTGTTTCCCTACCCTAGGACTTAACCAACCAAGGATCAGGTAGTACTATAGTATGCGTTTACTGAAAATCAGTGGATGTATGCAGTTCAAACTTGTGTTCAAGGTCCAACTGACACATTTTTCAATGACTGTAACTTTTAAAAAAGTAAAAACTTGCCTACGTTTGCTATACATTATCTTGAAGCTTCAAGAGGCTTTTATGTTTAACAACAACTAAAATTTATTTGTATAGTACTTTCTAATGCACCCTCATATACATTATTATTTACGATAG
This sequence comes from Aepyceros melampus, assembly GCA_006408695.1. NCBI lineage: Eukaryota > Metazoa > Chordata > Mammalia > Artiodactyla > Bovidae > Aepyceros > Aepyceros melampus. Next base: position 37,614 of record SJXQ01009925.1, read on the forward strand.
CAAACAAGACTATACAAAATATGTACTAGCAATGAAGTGGAGTATTAATAAAAACTAAAAGGTAAATAATCTTTTCATGTATGCATTTTAAAAAAGTATGTAAAACATTAAAATCCTGTGTCACTGTACACAGAGGGTGGGGAAACACGGAAGTGAATGCCTGTTATTAGCCATACTGCCCACTGCAGGTGGACCAAACGCTTCTCTAGTGCGCATTAACTGGACATCTTTGTCAGCCATACAGGTATCACAGCCCCACACTGCTGACGCTTCTGCTGTTAGGAGGCCATAAGCTGTTTCGGTCATTCCAGTGCAGATCCGATGAAACCATTTCTGACAAGAGGCTTCACATAAGATGGCATCCTGATCATCATTCACCTCATTTGTACAAATTCCACAAGGATACACTGGGTCGGAAGAATGCCCGTGGCGGCTTGGGTGGAGAGCAGATTTATTGCTTTTCTCAGTGGTGCACGCATCTGTGGCACCTCTAGGCTGTCGCGGTTTACTCTGTGTCCCATTTGCATGGCTGTTGTTTGTAGCTTCAGTGCTACTCGATCGGCTGTTCTCTTGACTGACGACATTGTTTCGATTCACATTTTTTAATTCAATATTACTCTGATTCACTGTGTCATCCATGTTTAAGTGAGGTGGATGAGCAGAGGAGTTTTGATTTGTGTTTTTGGTAGCTCCTTGATTAAAGTCTTGTTTTGGGGGTGGTGCTTTTGCTTGACCAAAAGTGTTTGGGGGAGGAATAAAAGAATGATTAGATTCTAACGGAGAACTAAAATTGGAATTACTTCCAGGGACAAAGTTAGATGCCAAGTCAGGGTTAGATACTTGGCTAGCATTCTGCGGAGGAATCTGATTGAAGTTTTCAGCAGGATTTTGTCTAAAATGTTGATTAGGCATGTTAACATTCTGAGTCAGTGCATTATTGTAAGATGGATTTCCAAAACTTGAATTATCATGTGGCCCAAAGTTAAAAGCATGAGGTCGATTAAAACCCATGCCCAAAGGATTCTGAGGAAATGGGTGTGGCTGATTCCTGAGTGAGTAAGGACCACAGTATGGGGAAGACATTCTTGGAGGAACGTGAGGTGGCATTCTGAATGTGCTGTAGCCTCCAAAGCCAGGATAACCAGGGCCAAGATACGGATTTGATGAAGGCAGTGGCTTATAGGAAAGAGTATTGTGTTGTCATCAAACGGATTAGCAGCCACTAGGTGGTCAGAGTTTGGATTTGGTGGCGGAGCATACTCAGACAACGGAGGAAAAGAAGGCCCCTGAAATGAGAATGTAAAGTGAAATACATGTTTTTGATCAAAGAAGTCATAAATGTTAACATTTATGAACCCAGTTTTAGTTAAATTTCTTTAGAAATTTATGAAATTTTAATTTATGAAAATTTAATTCTTCACTTGACCTTTTAATTCCAAAAAATGTTTATATTTAATTATATTTAATGATAAAAATGTGTAGGTTTCTTTCATTTAGGAAAGGAAATATGTTATTGTTTTTTTTTAGCTCAAATCAATTATTTCAAACTCTACATGTATTAGTCTTCAAAAGAAGCTTCATTACCATATTTTCATTTAATATGCCAGCCTACAACTATAATCTTTCACTTAAATTTTAACTAAAAATACCTTTACACCTCCAAATAGCAATAACATTAAATAACAGTAAACAGGACCTAAATTTTTTTTCCTGGCTAAACTTCAGGAAGTAGCTACTGAAGTAGTTCCAAAGCACTACATTCTAGACTTCAGACTAGAAAAATTAACTAGTTTTAGTCACACTGCAAGTTCAACAGTGTAGCCAAAATGGAGAAAAGTAAAGTGTACACACTACATACTCACTTGCAGTCTTTATAACAAAAAGAGTGCTTCAAATTTATAGAGGATAAAATCAAGAAAGCCAGTATGTATAAATGTTTATTACGACCAAAGATTATAGACAAAAGATGCTTTTTGCTTCATGTTATGTACATACATATTGATTTATTATAATAGTTGAACGTTACTCCAAGTTAAACTTGTGTCCATATATTTTTAAATCTTTTCATAAAACTACAAGCATCTATTCCTTTAAAGTTAGATTTAAGAATAAGCATTTTAATTTATTTGCCTACATTTCCTTCTTGCAGTATTCACTCTAGGCCTACAGTCCAATAATAGCCATGAGTTGCAGAGTACAAACTAAATAAAAATCACTGAGAATTTACTACTAGGTTCAGAACGAGGATAGTAAACAAAATCCACGACCAAAGTTAAATTTACCACATAGTGTGATCGTATCAGTGAAGAAAAACTGTTAACAAAGAAAATGCCAATTTACCTGTGTATTTGTCTTGCGTTTTTTCTTATCTGGGCTTCCTAGTTGCACACCTGGTCCTCCTAACCCATCCAGTCCACTATCACCACCTAAAAATAAGTAAATACATCCAAATAATATTTCTATTCATAAGTGAAATTTTATATCTTTCATACCATTATAGCTACCTGTTAATATGTTTTCTATTTTTATCAGATGAAAGTAGTATTAAGCTTTTATTATCTTTGTTCTTCAAAAAGCCTTTCCCATAATCTCAGCCAGAGTCACTCACTTCTACTCCCACAGCATTGTTAATTTTTTGTTTTCAGTGAAAAAGTAAGTCTCTATATTAAAACCTTCAGTCATCTGGTTTCCAATTTCTGAAGCAAACACTGTTGCTAGTTTCTCTCCATCTTGCCTAAGATAATCTAGATTAATTCTAGTGTATCTCTAGGGAGTACAAAAAACAATGGCATGTTTAGTATGGAACAATGGTTGTACCTTGCTTTCTTACTTGAAAATCATTCTATGCTGTTACATATAGAACTGCTCCATTATCTAACAACTGAGTAGTATTTCATAGTATGATTATACCATAATTCATTAAACTAGTCTTCTCCCTATTGATGGATTTCAATTGTTTTCAAACCTTTGCTGATCTGCAATGAAAATCCATGTATAAATGTCTTTACACTCATTTATAAGACATTCCTAGAAGTAGAATTATGGCATCAAAAGCATATGCCTTTTAATTCTGAAAGGTATTGTCAAAATACAACAATGAACGTGGGCATGATTTTCTCAATATGATCAATTAAAAGCAAAAGCTTGACTATGTTAAAAAGTAAGTTTATCAATGGAACTTTTTTCCATTAAAAAAGCACATTTTTGTTATAGAGAATTCTGAACATGTACAAAAGCAAAAGAATAAAATTATGCACACATATATATAGCCGTATAATACATATTTATAACAGATTAATAAATTCAATGGGTTGACAGAAGATTATTGGAGACTTGCTCATATATGTGGATTCTAAGAAAGAGAAACTTAAACTGAGACCTAAAAGATGACAAGAAATCTCTCATGTGAAGAGCAGAACAATAAGCCTATAGACAGAGAGAATAAATAAGAAAGGAGCACAAGTGTGTCTGAGACATTTAAAAGAGGCCAGTGTGTTACAGGACTCTGGAGAGTGCCTTCAGAAGAGGCTGAAGAGACAGGCAGGGACCAGATCATTTTAAAGTGTTAGGGACTGATTGCTGTATCCCCCCACAATTCCTACATTGAAGCCCTAACCCTAATTTGAGAGTATTTGTAGAGGAGGGGTTTTGGAAGTAATTAGGGTCATACTAGGTCACAAGGTTTCTTGAGAAACCTGTATGCAGGTCAGGAAGCAACAGTTAGAACTGGACATGGAACAACAGACTGGTTCCAAATAGGAAAAGGAGTACATCAAGGCTGTACACTGTAACCCTGCTTATTTAACTTATATGCAGAGTACATCATGAGAAACATTGCGCTGGAAGAAGCACAAGCTGGAATCAAGCTTGCCAGGAGAAATATCAATAACCTCAGATATGCAGATGACACCACCCTTATGGCAGAAAGTGAAGAGGAAATAAAAAGCCTCTCGATGAAAGTGCAAGAGGAGAGTGAAAAAGTTGGTGTAAAGCTCAACATTCAGAAAATGAAGATCATGGCATCTGGTCCCATCACTTCATGGCAAATAGGTGGGGAAACAGTGGAAACAGTGTCAGACTTTATTTTTGGGGGGCTCCAAAATCACTGCAGATGGTGACTGCAGCCATGAAATTAAAAGACGCTTACTCCTTGGAAGGAAAGTTATGACCAACCTAGATAGCATGTTGAAAAGCAGAGACATTAATTTGCCAACATAGGTCAGTCTAGTCAAGGCTATGGTTTTTCCTGTGGTCATGTATGGTGTGAGAGTTGGACTGTGAAGAAAGCTGAGCACCAAAGAATTGATGCTTTTGAACTGTGGTGTTGGAGAAGACTCTTGAGAGTCCCTTGGACCGCGAGGAGATCCAACCAGTCCATTCTGAAGGAGATCAGCCCTGGGATTTCTTTGGAAGGAATGATGCTGAAGCTGAAACTCCAGTACTTTGGCCACCTCATGCAAAGAGCTGACTCATTGGAAAAGACTCTTGATGCTGGGAGGGATTGGGGGCAGGAGGAGAAGGGGACGACCGAGGATGAGATGGCTGGATGGCATCACTGGCTTGATGGACGTGAGTCTGAGTGAACTCCAGGAGTTGGTGATGGACAGGAAGGCCTGGTGTGCTACAGTTCATGGGGTCGCAAAGAGTCAGACAGGACTGAGCAACTGAACTGAACTGAGGTCACAAGGGTGGGTCCCTTATAATGGGATTAGTGGCCTTAGAAGAAAAAGTGATTGTCCTTGCTCTCTCTCTCTCCCTTCCCTTCCTTCATCCCTCATGTATACACTGGGAAAGACCACGTGAGGACACAACAGGAAGATCGGCATATACCTACAAGCCAGGAAGGAAGCTCTGACCAGGAACTGACAAGCTGGCTGGCACCTCAATCTTGGACTTCCTAGCACCAGACTGTGAGAAAACAAATGTCTGTTATTTAAGCCCACCAGTCTATGGCATCTTATGGCAGCCCAAGCTGACTGAGATATAGAGCCTTGTAGTTTACGATAAAGAATCAGGATTATATTTGGAGAACAGTGAATGATCATTTAAGAATTTCAAACAGGAAAGTAACACGATTTGTGTTTTTTAAAGATTACATTAGCATTTGTGCTGAGAATAAATTGGTGATGAGAATGGGGTCAGGAGCAGGGAGACCTGTAATGATATCTTTACAACAGTAGTTCAGGGAAAGAAATGGTACATGGCAATAAAGAGAAATCAGCATGCTGGCAATAGTCCCACACATAACAAATCGCAAAGCAGATTTCTGTAAGCGCTATTTAGGCAAGTTTAAATACTGTGGAGGTAAAATCTATGACAAATAGTAACAAAATTTTAGTAAAGATTCTGGATGTTAAATTAATATTTAAACACCAAAAGCTTTCATATATAAAAACCATAACTAATTAAAAGATAAAGAAGAAGAAAAGTTTTCATTTTCAGGAACAAAAGTAAACTAAACTAACTAACAATAAATTTAAGAAATGTGCAAAACCAGTATGAGTAAAAACTTTTTAAAAGCCCTATTGAGGGACAAAGAGGAAGTCTTCTAATGAGTGGAAAGGTACTCCCTGTTCTGGCTAGCCATCTAGAACAAAATAACACTGTTTTTCTTTAGAGCACATACTATTCCAGATAGCCTGATTGTGCCCTCCTCAGAGACATCAGCACTGAGTCACTAGTCCCATCCTCTAACCCCATGGGCATTTATACCAGCCTAAGCAGCAACCAATTCTCAGAGACTGGAGCTTAAACTCCACAGGGTTCCTCTTGTGAGTGGACATATTTTTATAATTCCAACATCTTTCCTATGTCCTACAGCCATGAGGACATGGGGAGCTTCTTCCCACAGCTGTTACCTCTGTAAAATCTTTAGTATTCCATTTTGCCAGTTTAATATCTGTTAGCAATACTTTATATCAAACTCTTTATGTTAAAAATAAATGGTATGGTTTCTGCCTCCTGACTAGACCCTAACTGATACACAACTCAAACCCTACCAGCCAGAAACTATCATTACTCCCAAGTTAACATCAGTCCAGACTTTTAGCTTACTATCTACCTACCTACTTTCACTCCTGTGTATAAACAGTGACAGTAATATTTTTACAAAAATGAGATATTTTTAAATAAAAGCATTCAATGTTAACTTATTCAAATTTAATAAGGAAAAAGAAACAAAATGATGAATATGCTAAATGTTTCTTCAACAAAAGAGAATTCTCTAAGGCTAAAACATCAATAAAAACATTAAATAAAAAACATTAAAAACATGGTTTTTATTTTTCTTTAAATAATGTTGACACTTCTGCATTGAAATTTGAGGACTATATAAATTTTTACTTTTTCCTTTTTGTCCTGTAAGTTATTGTTTCTTCATCTTCTGCATGCCGTTTTTCTTTTTCTTCTCTATGTGTGTTAGTTCAATAGTTTACTATAGTATGTCTGAGTAATTATCATGCTTTTATTTTACCTTGTAACTTTGCCCAGACCTTTTAAGCTCTGATTTAATGTATGTGACTTTGACTCCCTTTTCTTTGTATCTAAGGTTCTTTGCCTGGCTTAGGTAGTTTTCTTGGCTTAGGTGGTATGTATCTAATCATATGATGTTTTTCCTTTACATTATTTTAATGTTAAACCTAGCCTGACATTCCTAGAATAAACCCAATATGAATGTTACATTTATTAGACTGGATATTGTCTTTAAAATGTTTGCCTATCTTAGTAAGGTTATTAACCTATCGTGTTTCCTTGAAACATCCAGGCTCTTAATTCTGAGGTTTTGTTAAGTGCATATCTACCTCTTTGTAGGGTGCAGTAATCCACTCACATTAGAGTATTCCCTTGTGTTGTCTTATTCACCTTGTATCCCTGAAGACTTCTTTTCTCTCAGAGAGAGTCCTTTAAAAACAACAAACCTGTTTCGCTCGTTTTTTTCCTCACTCAAAAAAGTAAGACAATAAGAACACTCATTTAATTTGCCTTTCTCCAGACTTGGGGTTACTAGTGAGAATTCTCAAAATTTTGTAAATCATCAACAGCTCCCAAGAGGAAGGGTTGTTTTAGAAGCCTAAAACAGTGATCCAGATTTCAGCCTGTTCCAGATTTATGTTACCAGGCTGTACCACTTGCCTTGTTTGTTGCTGACATTTTTTGCCTTTTTTTTTTTTCAATTGTTTTGGTTCATTTCACTTGAAATTTAAGAAGAAACTCTGTAGTTTTGTTCTAGCATCTTATCTTGGAAGTTTCTATCTAACTATATCTATGTTCCTTCACTTAATTTTCATAACAGATCTATGAGGAAAATCATCCTCATTTTAAAAGGAAACAGGAGAAATGAAATTGTAAAGGTATGGGCCATACCTCTGGTAAAAAGCAGCTCTGAAATCTGAAACTAGGATTTGTTTTCATTTGCTTTTAGGTGTGCAATTCAATGGGTTTTTGTTTTGTTTTGTTTTTAGCTTATTCACTACCACCAAGCAGTGTAACCCTCACCACTATTTAATTCCAGAACACTATCATCATCCCAAAAAGAAGCCACGTACCTGTTAGCCATATAATATGCAGCTCTGTGTTTGGCTTCTTTCACTCAGCATAATATTTTCAAGGTTCAGCCAAGTTATTTTATGTATTACTACTGCATTCTTTTTTATGGCTGAACAACATTCCACATTATTTTTATCCAGTCATCAGTTGGTAAACATCTGGGTTGTTTCTATTTTGGATGCATTTATGTACATGTTTTTTAATGAAAGTGTATTTTCAATTCTCTTGGGTATACACCTAGGAGTGCAGCTGCTGAGTCATGATATCTCTATGTTTAACATTTTGAGGAAACACTAAGCTGTTTTCTACAGTGGCTGCATCACTTTACATTCCCCACCTCTAAAGTCTGAGGGTTCTAATGTCTTCATATTGCCCCCAAGATTTATTTTGTTTTTTTTTTTTTATTTTAATAGTGACTTTAGTGAGTGTGAAGTGGTATCTCCTTGTGCTTTTAATTTGCATTTCCAAAATTACTAATGATGTTGACTACCCTTTCGTGTATTTATTGATCTTCTTTACAGAAATGATTATTCAAGTTCTTTGCCTATTTTTTTTTACTAAGATTGTCTTTTCTGTTTTAAGAATTCTTTACACATATATTAAGGATACTAGAATCTTATCAGATGTAAAACATGTAAGATTTTAATTTTGGTGAAGTCCAACTTATTTTGCTTTGTTGCTTAAGTAAAACTAAGTTTATTTAATTTCTAAAATATAAGTTTGCCTTCCAGAAATCTTATACATATAATGTCTTCCTCAATGGCCCACAAAAGGCAGAACAGTATATACTAACATATTGAATGGGAAATGTGTTGTTCTTAAATCTGAATACCTAGAAATTCTGTGGAAAAGAATTAGCAGTGGGCCTGAGGTCAAATAATAAAGTGACTATATAAAGAAACAAAGGGGCCAAACATCAAAGCACTATCTTTCCTAATGTTTGTTATGGGTACTTCATTATAACAAAGGTGTAAATAGAAAAAGGTAATGCTTAACAATAAAAATTCATTAATACACCCAAAAAAGATGTCCTTTTCATTATAGGGGACTGGAATGCAAAAGTAAGAAGTCAAGAAACACCTGGAGTAACAGCCAAGTTTGGCCTTGGAGTACAGAATGAAGCAGGGCAAAGACTAATAAGAGTTTTACCAAGAGAATATGCACTGGTCATAGCAAACACCCTCTTCCAACAACACAAGAGAAGACTCTATACGTGGACATCAACAGATGGCAAACACTGAAATGAGATTGATAATATCCTTTGCAGCCAAAGATGGAGGAGCTCTATACAGTCAGTAAAAACAAGATGGGAGCTGACTGTGGCTCAGATCATGAACTCCTTATTGCCAAATTCAGACTTAAATTGAAGGAAGAAGGGAAAACCACTAGACCATTCAGGTCTGATCTAATTCAAATCCCTTATGATTATACAGTGGAAGTGAGAAATAGATTCAAGGGACTAGATCTGATAGACAGAGTGCCTGATGAACTATGGACGGAAGTTTGTGACATTGTACAGGAGGCAGTGACCAAGCCCATCCCCAAGAAAAAGAAATGCAAAAAGACAAAATGGTTGTCTAAGGAGGCCCTACAAATAGCTGTAAAAAGAAGAGAAGTGAAAAGCAAAGGAAAAAATGAAAGATATATCCATTTGAATGCAGCGTTCCAAAGAATAGCAAGGAAAGATAAGAAAGACTTCCTCACTGATCAGTGCAAAGAAATAGAGGAAAACAATAGATTGGGAAAGACTAGAGATCTCTTGAAGAAAATTAGAGATACCAAGGGAACATTTCATGCAAAGATGGGCTCAATAAACGATAGAAATGGATGGAACCTAACAGAAGCAGATGATATTAGGAAAAGGTGGTGAGAATACACAGAAGAACTGTACAAAAAAGATCTTCACAACCCAGATAATCATAATGGTGTGATCACTCATCTAGAGCCAGACATCCTGGAATGTGAAGTAGAGTGGCCCTTAGGAAGCATCGTTACCAACAAAGCTAGTGGAGGTGATGGAATTCCAGTTGAGCTCTTTCAAATTCTGAAAGATGATGCTGTGAAAGTGCTCCACTCAATATGTCAGCAAATTTGGAAAACTCAGCAGTGACCACAGGGCTGGAAAAGGTCAGTTTTCATTCCAATCCCAAAGAAAGGCAATGCCAAAGAATGCTCAAACTACCGCACAATTGCACTCATCTCACATGCTAGTAAAGTAATGCTCAAAATTCTCCAAGCCAGGCTTCAGCAATACGTGAACCGTAAACTTCCAGATGTTCAAGCTGGTTTTAGAAAAGGCAGAGGAACCAGAGATCAAATTGCCAACACCGGCTGGATCATCGAAAAAGCAAGACAGTTCCAGAAAAACATCTATTTCTGCTTTACTGCCTATGCTAAAGCCTTTGACTGTGTGGATCACCACAAACTGTGAAAAATTCTGAAAGAGATGAGAATACCAGACCACCTGACCTGCCTCTTGAGAAACCTGTATGCAGGTCAGGAAGCAACAGTTAGAACTGGACATGGAACCACAGACTGGTTCCAAATAGGAAAAGGAGTATGTCAAGGCTGTATATTGTCACCCTGCTTATTTAACTTATATGTAGAGTACATCATGAGAAACGCTGGGCTGGATGAAGCACAAGCTGAAATCAACATTCCAGGAGAAATATCATATCATAATGGTGTGATCACTCATCTAGAGCCAGACATCCTGGAATGTGAAGTAGAGTGGCCCTTAGGAAGCATCGTTACCAACAAAGCTAGTGGAGGTGATGGAATTCCAGTTGAGCTCTTTCAAATTCTGAAAGATGATGCTGTGAAAGTGCTCCACTCAATATGTCAGCAAATTTGGAAAACTCAGCAGTGACCACAGGGCTGGAAAAGGTCAGTTTTCATCCCAATTCCAAAGAAAGGCAATGCCAAAGAATGCTCAAACTACCGCACAATTGCACTCATCTCACATGCTAGTAAAGTAATGCTCAAAATTCTCCAAGCCAGGCTTCAGCAATACGTGAACCGTAAACTTCCAGATGTTCAAGCTGGTTTTAGAAAAGGCAGAGGAACCAGAGATCAAATTGCCAACACCGGCTGGATCATCGAAAAAGCAAGACAGTTCCAGAAAAACATCTATTTCTGCTTTACTGCCTATGCTAAAGCCTTTGACTGTGTGGATCACCACAAACTGTGAAAAATTCTGAAAGAGATGAGAATACCAGACCACCTGACCTGCCTCTTGAGAAACCTGTATGCAGGTCAGGAAGCAACAGTTAGAACTGGACATGGAACCACAGACTGGTTCCAAATAGGAAAAGGAGTATGTCAAGGCTGTATATTGTCACCCTGCTTATTTAACTTATATGTAGAGTACATCATGAGAAACGCTGGGCTGGATGAAGCACAAGCTGAAATCAACATTCCAGGAGAAATATCAATAACCTCAGATATACGTATGACACCACCCTTATGGCAGAAAGCAAAGAAGAACTAAAGAGCCTCTTGATGAAAGTGAAAGAGGACCGTGAAAAAGTTGGCTTAAAACTCAGCCTTCAGAAAACTAAGATCATGGCATCTGGTCCCATCACTTCATGGTAAATAGATGAGGAAACAGTGGAGACAGTGGCAAACTTTATTTTTGGGGCTCCAAATTCACTGCAGATGGTGACTACAGCCATGAAATTAAAAGACGCTTACTCCCCGAAGGAAAGTTATGACCAGTCTAGACAGCAAATTAAAAAGCACAGACATTACTTTGCCAACAAAGGTCCATCTAGTCAAAGCTATGGTTTTTCCAGTAGTGATGTATGGATGTGAGAGTTGGACTATAAAGAAAGCTGAGTGCCGAAGAACTCATGCTTTTGAACTGTGGTGTTGGAGAAGACTCTTGAGTCCCTTGGACTGCAAGGAGATCCAACCAGTCCATCCTAAAGGAAATAAGTCCTGAATATTCATTGGAAGGACTGATGCTGAAGCTGAAACTCCAATACTTAGGCCACCCAATGCGAAGAACTGACTTATTTGAAAAACCCTCATGCTAGGAAAAATTGAAGGTGGGAGGAGAACGGGATGACAGAGGATGAGCTGGTTGGATGGCATCACTGACTCGATGGACATGATTTTAGTAAACTCTGGGAGTTGGTGATGGACACGGAGGCCTGGGTCCTGCAGTCCACGGGGTTGCAAAGAGTCAGAAACAACTGAGCAACTGAACTGAACTGAACTGATTAATACATTAATCTCTTCTAGTACATATAAATTACCTTTTTCCACAGCATTATTGAGACTACTGAATAGCTATAACTTTTTCTATTAAAACACTGTAATTTAAAGATCAACAAAATGTACTCTACCATCTCTGTTCACTTTCAAAACTTTAATAATAATTTCTGTATTTACTATAAGGCAAAACTCTGACATTTGGAATCATTTAAATAAATTCCATATTTTCAAGTAATCTGTGAGCAAAGCCATCTAAAATTCTTTTTTGAAAACTGAATTTTATAGTATTACTTTTTTATTTAAGAGTCTAATATTTTCCTCCATAAAACAATCCTTCACGTTCCCACTGGTCTCTGCTGCCCCACTGATTATTCATCTAAAAAGTTAATGCTGCCATTTCCAATGGCTTGACTCTTGGCCTTGCCTAGGTCCCTCTCATCAGTGTCTGTAATAATGCTGGTTCTGTCATCTCCGTGATGGAGTAAGTCATGTTAAATCAGATTAATGCTCTCTGGGGCTAATTAGAATATAAGCTCCCAAGAATTTCTGTAATTATTACTCCTTAGAAATGAAGTTGCAAGGCCAAAATCCGTAAGAAGGGAAAATACTGGTTATAGAGGTAGTTATTTAGGTTATCTTAATAACTTGATGCCAAAGCTTCTATCTGCGCTATACTCTGCAAGGGAAACCATGACCATCTCAGCCAGAAGTTGAGAGCTGTAGGGCACAGAATCAAGAAAAGGGGAACTTCCAAAGCTTGTTCTAACAATGGCTACTCTCATCCTTTTAATTCTTGAACTTCTTAATCTCATCTCTTTACTCCTACCTCCCAGTGCCCTCTGAATGCACAAGGGGCAGAGAAGTTGGAAGGAGTTATGTCCACAGTAGAGAAAGAAACCTCTCTCATCCTAAAAAAGTAAAGGAATTTAATCTATATATTATCACTCTTCATTATGTCAATCAATCTCAATTAAGCAAAATAAACTTTTACCTTTTACGTAGATCTGGAAGCTTATTTATCTTATCATCTTAGAGGAGTTTCCAATCTATTAAATGAAGCTATTTTTTCCCATCTAAAGACTCTACAAATTAATGATACTCCTACCTGCCCAGTGCCCTCTGAATGCACAAGGGGCAGAGAAGTTGGAAGGAGTTATGTCCACAGTAGAGAAAGAAACCTCTCTCATCCTAAAAAAGTAAAGGAATTTAATCTATATATTATCACTCTTCATTATGTCAATCAATCTCAATTAAGCAAAATAAACTTTTACCTTTTACGTAGATCTGGAAGCTTATTTATCTTATCATCTTAGAGGAGTTTCCAATCTATTAAATGAAGCTATTTTTTCCCATCTAAAGACTCTACAAATTAATGATTTTTATATGAAACTCACTTATAAGGATAAAATCATTTATTTGTGTGTGTTAGTCACTCAGTTGTATCCAACTCTTTGCAACCCCACGGACTATACCCTGACAGGTTCCTCCATCTGCGGGATTTTCCAGGCAAGAATCCTGGATTGGGTTATCATTTCTTTAACCAGGGGTCTTCCTGACCCAAGGACTAAACCCAGGTCTCCTGCATTGTAGGCAGACACTTTACCATCTGAGCCACCAGGGAAGCCAAAGTGAAAGTGAAAGTCTCTCAGTAGTCTCTGACTCTTTGCAACCCCCATGGACTATGCAGTCCATGGAATTCTCCAGGCCAGAATATGGAGTGGGTAGCCGTTCCCTTCTTCAGGGGACTGTCCCAACCCAGGGATCAAACCCAGGTCTTCTGTACTGCAGGTGGATCCTTTATCATCTGAGCCACCAGGGAACTATTTGCAAGCACTTTTATTTCTTAAAGAGTGGATTTTTTCATTTTTTAAAGAGTGGATTATTTACTTTAGGCCTCTTGTGGTTTTTTCTTGGTCTAGGTACAACGTCTTTATTCCTTAGGTTTAAGACTCAATCTATTTTGGCACCAAGTCTTTAAAGGGAGCGAGGACATTATTCTTGTATACTAGATATTAGTGTGCCTCATATATTTTAAATTTTCTTTTATTAAATTCATTTTATTCACAATAATGGTTTGGTATGTGATAGTAACTGTTCTCATAAGTAATGTGACTACATTATTTTAAAACATTTTTGTTGTTCAGTCATTCAGCTGTGTCCACCTCTTTGTGACCCCACGGACTGCAGCATGCCAGGCTCCCTGTCTTTCACTATCTCCCACAGCTTGCTCACATTCTTGTCCATTGAGTCGATGATGCCATCCAACCATCTCATCCTCTGTCACCCCCTTCTCCTCTTACCCTCAACTTTCCCAGCATGAAGGTCTTTTCCAATGAGTCGGCTCTTCACATCAGGTGGCCAAAGTATTGGCGCTTCAGCATCAGTCCTTCCAGTCAGTCCAGC
>SJXQ01009926.1:0-41077 GCA_006408695.1 Aepyceros melampus
TCCTGAAAGATGATGCTGTGAAAGTGCTGCACTGAATATGCCAGCAAATTTGGAAAACTCAGCAGTGGCCACAGGACTGGAAAAGGTCAGTTTTCATTCCAGTCCCAAAGAAAGGCAATGCCAAAGAATGCTCAAACTACCACACAATTGCACTCATCTCACACACTAGTAAAGCAATGCTTCAGATTCTCCAAGCCAGGCTTCAGCAATACATGAACCATGAACTTCCACATGTTCAAGCTGGATTTAGAAAAGGCAGAGGAACCAAAGACCAAATTGCCAACATCTGCTGGATCATCCAAAAAGCAAGAGAGTTCCAGAAAAACATCCATTTCTGCCTTATTGACTATACCAAAGCCTTTGACTGTGTGGATCACAATAAACTGTGGAAAATTCTGAAAGAGATGGGAATACCAGACCACCTGACCTGCCTCTTGAGAAACCTGTATGCAGGTCAGGAAGTAACAGTTAAACTGGACATGGAACAACAGACTGGTTCCAAATAGGAAAAGGAGTACGTCAAGGCTGGATATTGTCACCCTGCTTATTTAACTTATATGCAGAGTACATCATGAGAAACGCTGGGCTGAATGAAGCACAAGTTGGAATCAAGATTGCCTGGAGAAATATCAATAACCTCAGATATGCAGATAACATCACCCTTATGGCAGAAAGTGAAGAACTAAAGAGCCTCTTGAAGAAAGTGAAAGAGGAGAGTGAAAAAGTTGGCTTAAAGCTCAACATTCAGAAAACGAAGATCATGGCATCTGGTCCCATCACTCCATGGGAAATAGATGTGGAAACAACGGCTGACTTTATTTTTGAGAGGCTCCAAAATCACTGCAGATGGTGAATGCAGCCATGAAATTATAAGGCGCTTACTCCTTGGAAGGAAAGTTATGACCAACCTAGACAGCATATTCAAAAGCAGAGACATTACTTTGCCAACAAAGGGGGCCAACTAGTCAAGGCTATGGTTTTTCCAGTGGTCATGTAAGGATGTGAGAGTTGGACTATATAGAAAGCTGAGTGCCAAAGAATTGATCTTTTGAACTGCGGTGTTGGAAAAGACTCTTGAGAGTCCCTTGGACTGCATGGAGATCCAACTAGTCAATCTTCAAGGAGATCAGTCCTGGGTATTCATTGGAAGGACTGATGTTGAAGCTAAAACTCCAATAGTTTTGCCACCTGATTCAAAGAGCTGACTCATTGGAAAAGACCCTGATGCTGAGAAAGATTGAGGACAGGAGGAGAAGGGGACCACCGAAGAAAAAATGGTTGGATGGCATCACTGACTCAATGGACATAGGTTTGGGTGGACTCCGGGAGTTGGTGATGGACAGGGAGACCTGGCGTGCTGCGGTTCATGGGGTCACAAAGCGTCAGACACGACTGAGCGACTGAACTGAACTGAATCTTATTAGAAAGCCTTTAAGTACTAGGAAGCTAACAAGATCACAATCATGGACATAAACTTTCTAAAATTCTAAGTTTTGCATGAAAGCTGTTTTTCCCTTAAATGACTGGCAACAATTAATGTCAGTTGTTTGCCTTGAAGCAGTTAACAGGCTTTGTTCACATTCAAGAAAATGTCTGCCAAATGCTTAACTCTAAATAACTACAGTTTGTCAGTAATCTTTCAAGAAAAATAGTGTTCCATAAAAAAAGCAGCTAGTTTAGGTTTCAACTCAAACACAAGTACAAGTGCTTTTCCTTAAAGTAACCAGAGCACTTCAGTATATGGAAGTGCTTTATGTACACATCCTATTTCATCAAAAAGAATAGTTTAAAAATGTGGGTCAAGATCAAATGAAATTAATTTTTATTGCTTTGCCAAGAACATTAATAAGTAAAATTGTTTTGTTTTTCTTTTTAAACTGCAAGTGTGTATCAGTGAAGAATTCAACAAGTAGCAGCAGTTTGGGTCTATTCTCCTGATTTAATTAAGATGGCAGTAGTTTAACCAATCATTGCTTCTGGATTATCAGCCCAAATGTCAACACTGTGAAAAAGGCAAATAACTAGTTAGTATTATTATGAAAATGGTTTTGTTCTTACAGACCCAGTAAAGGGTATAAGGGACTCTCAGACCACACTTTGAGAAACACACTTTAAATCGATACTCCTCCTAAGAAGAAAACAGTTCTCAATAAACCTTTTCAAAGTTATAATAAGGTCTACTAACGAAAGGTTAAGACTGACTTCCTAACTGTATAAAGTCATTCTTACCCCTCACCCTCATGAAACCAGAGGTAAAAGAAAGTGATGTTTCAAATAGAAACTCTTTCGCTTCAAACAGTAAAACAGCATAGAACCCATTTGCTGTAGTCTTTCCCACACAAAGATCCTGCCTTTATTCCTTGCAATAAAGGAAAGAGAAAGCTTCCAAGGGCATTATTCCTGACCTCCATTACATTTATATGTAAAAAAAAAAGCAGAAAGCACATATTATTCTTCAATATTCAGGTCTTATAGTGCTCTTTCTCCCATCTTTATTTCTGAATCTTCCTCTCATCTTTATTTCTGATGCTGGAGAGTACATTCTTTATTTCTTTCTACAGTAAACTCCAAAGCTGCCAGGTTAAAGATCAATCTTAAAACTCTCAACTATCTGGATTTTTCAAATCAAAAGACATGGTTTATATCATTTTCTTCATCTTTTCCTTACAACTTATTTCTTCTTTTAGCCTGCCTACTGACTTCTTATAGACCTATTTTTTGGCATCACTATTCTCAATATACACAATACATATTTCTATGACTCTGTCTACCCAACCAAATCATAACTTATTCTTCTGGGTTTTGGTTTTAAGTTTTTTTTGCCACACTACATGGCAGGCAAAATTTTAGTTTCTCAACCAGTGATGGAACCTGTGCCTCTAAGAGTGGGACGTGCAGAATCTTAACCATTAGACTGGCAGGGAAGTTCCTTTATCTTCTGCAGTTTTAATATACCTCTTAATGCCTAAAATGTCTGGCTCACAAAAGGTAAGTGCTTGTTAAAATAAAATTATAGGCAACATTGAGCATCTTTTCATGTGTTTGTTGGCCATCTGTATGTCTTTGGAGAAATGTCTGTTTAGGTTTTTACCCATTTTTGATTGTGTTATTTGTTTTTCTGGTACTGAGCTGCATAGGCTGTAGTATATTTTGGAGACTAATATTTTGTCAGTTATCTTGTTTGCAATTATTTTCTCTCATTCTAAGGGTTGTCTTTTAATCTTGTTTGTTTCCTTTGTTGGGCAAAAGCTTTTAAGTTTAATTAAACCTCATTTGTATATTTCCATTTTGCTTTTGTTTTTATTTCCATTACTCCAGGAGGTGACTCAAAGAGGATCTTGCTATGATGTATGTCAAAGACTGTACTGCTGGTGTTTTCCTCTAAGAGCTTTATAGTAATGCAAGTCAAAACTATAATGAGGTATCACCTCACACTGGTCAGAATGGTCATCATTAAAACATCTACAAACAATAAATGCTAGAGAAGATGTGAAGAAAAGGGCACCCTCATGCACTGCTGGTGGGAATGTAGATTGACACAGCCACTATGGAGAACAGTACAGATTCTTTAAAAAAAACTAGGAATAGAACTACCCTGTGACCCAGCAATCCCACTACTGAACATATACCTTGAGAAAACCATAACTGAAAGAAACACATGTACCCCAATATTCAGAGTGAAGTAAGTCAGAAAGAGAAAGACAGATATTGTATATTAACACATGCATATGGAAACTAGATGTTACTGATGAACCTATTTGCAGGGCAGCAATGGAGACACAGACATACAGAACAGACTTGTAGGCACAGTAGAACAGGGCAGGATGAATTGAGAATAGCATGGAAACATACACACCACCATTTGTAAAATAGACAGCCAGTGGGAATTTGCTGTGTGACACAGGGAGCTCAACCCAGTGCTCCATAACTACCTAGAAGGATGGGATGGGGTGGGTGGGAGATAGAGAGGTTCAAGAGAAAGGAGACATATGTATACCTATAGCTGATTCATGATGTATGGCAGAAACCAGAACACTATTGTAAAGCAATTATCCCCCCTACCCAAATTTTTAAAGAACAACAAAAGCTGCCTTCCAATGCAGGGGACAAAGTTCTGTTCTTAGTCGGCAAACTAAGATCCCACATGCCTCGGGGCAACTAAGACCTGATGCAGCCAAATAAATAAATATTT
Organism: Aepyceros melampus; assembly: GCA_006408695.1. Taxonomy (NCBI): domain Eukaryota; kingdom Metazoa; phylum Chordata; class Mammalia; order Artiodactyla; family Bovidae; genus Aepyceros; species Aepyceros melampus. The sequence goes on from SJXQ01009926.1 coordinate 4,193, forward strand.
TTAATAAAATACAATAATAATTTTTGTATTATTAAAAAACTATAATTTTTCTTTAAATCTGATTAAATGTTCTATTTCCTACCGTCTTCTCTATGCACCCTAGACTGATACCATAATTTTTTGCATGGATTAGAGATTATTTTCTCCTTTTTTCAATACAGGAATAGCACTTCTAGAAATAAAAGAGTTCCCTGGTGGTTGAGTGGCTAAGACTTTCCGCTCCCAATGCAGAGGACCTAGGTTCAAACCCTGGTCAGGGAACTAGATCCCACATGCGTCAACTAAGAGCTGGTACAGCCAAATAAATAAATACATTAAAATTAAAAAAGAGTGACGATATAGTGTATCAAGACAATAAGGACATGGCAGTCAAATGGGTATTCAAAAAAAAACAGAGTCTTTTATCTAATGATAGATTTGTTTCCATTATAAGGCAGCAATTCCTTTTGCTCATTTTCCTCCTTTTGACCTTCTGAAACAGCTATCAACTTTTTAATCTGATTCACTCCTCAGAAAGAACCAACGGTGCAACTTGCCTCAGTGGAGTACGGAATTGCAAGGTAAGAACTGACTGTACTTGAAATAATAATCTCTGAGCAAGCCTTCACATCTTTTGATAGCTTCATTAAAATCCTGAAGACAACAATAAAGGCAAATAAAGCTAGGGAAAAAAAGGTAAACTTACCACCAAACAAAGGTTCTGGTTCCACCAGTATTTCTTGCTTTTGAGGAATTGGGGCACGAACTTCCTCTCTATTAAGAAAAAAGAAATAAGTGGGAAAATATCCAAATGAAAACTTTCCTGCTACCTATTCCCACTGTAATTATTATGAATACATTCAAATTAACAAGTAAAATGAACAACAGACTTAGTGACTTTAAGGAATCACATTAAAAGCAATATTACATCACTACTATATCAAATAGAGAATTAAAACACAATATATTAATGTAAGTTTAAACAGGCAGTTAATTTTATGCTAGTTTTGACGAGAGCTAAAGTAAGTAGTTGCTGTTTTGTTGTTTAGTCACTAAGTCATGTCCAACTCTTTTGTGACCCCAAGGACTGTAGCCTGTCAGGTTCTTCCATCCATGGGATTTCCCGGAAATAATACTGGAGTGGGTTGTTATTTTCTTTTCCAGGGGATCTTCCTGACCCAGGGATCAAACTGCATGTCCTGCGTTAGCAGGCGATTCTTTACCACTGAGTCACCAGGGAAGTCCAACCTAGGCAGTACTCTTGATTATTCATTAAAGAGACACTAATAACAGGAAAACACACTCATCTTTTAAAAGCCTATACATTCTTCAGAGTTTATCTCCAGAGGGTTTACTAATAATCCATCTCTTCTAGTGAACAATACTCATTTAGATATGCTGTAAAAATGGTACATATCTCTTTATATATCATTTAGTTATTTTAGCTTTAACTCAAATGCAAAACTCTGTTGATTAATGTTCATAGCATGTAATAAGTTCCAAATTTAATATGTTTCTCTTAAATGTTAATTTAACTTAGGCCAATGTTTTTCATTCAGGTGTTTCTGATACTAATAACTGAGCTTAAGGCTCTGTTTTTGACACTTAAAAGTTGAAACATCAAAACATGCTTTATTTAATGATATATCAATACTCATTTGTCAACAAAAACTAACACACTGTAAATAAAGAAGAACTAGTCAGACCAAGAAATCTACAATAAGCCAAATGAGTGAAGCATAAACGATAATTCAGTATTACTTTAAGAACTCTTTCCTACTGGATTTCCGTCACTGCTCACAAACAAAACTGCAATACTCTGAAGAAATAGACATGTGTCTCTAAGAAGCAGCTCTATTAAACCTCTTTCACCAAAGAATAGGCCATTATCTTAAGAAAAAGAAATCTTAACAGACAACTTTTACCTGAATAGATCTTTCCATTATTGGTATACTTCATTTTACATTTTATGTGAATGTGTGTGGTGTACAGAATTATCTCAATCTAAGGCTTCCTGGTAGCTCAGCTGGTAAAGAATCTGCCTGCAATGCAGGAGATCCCGGTTTGATTGCTGGGTTGGGAAGATCCCCTGGAGAAGGGATAGGCTACCCATTCCAGTATTCTTGGGTGTCCCTAGTGGCTAGGCTGGTAAATAATCCGCTTGCAATGCAGGACACCTGGGTTTGATCCGTGGGTTGGAAGATACCTGGAGAAGGAAACGGCTACCCACTCCAGTATTCTGACCTGGAGAATTCCATGGACTGCATACTCCATGGAGTCGCAAAGAGTTGGACACAAGTGAATGACTTTCACACAGAAGGCAATTTACTCAAGAAACAAGTCTTAAATCTGATGAAATAAATCAATTAGGGCCATGGCTTAATTAGTAGTCCTTATACAGAAAGACATATTTTAGGCCATCTATTCCAAGACTGCTGGCTACCTAATGAAATGGAAGAATGGAACAGAAGGTAAACTGTATAGAAAGAAAACCTGTTTAGAAAGTAGGCTATGGTGTTATTCAGTTGTGCCCAACTCTTTGAGACCCCATGGACCACACCAGGCTCATCTGTTCAGGGGATTCTCCAGGCAAGAATACTGGAGTGGACTGCTATTCCCTTCTCCAGGGGATCTTTCCCACCCAGGGATCAAACCTGGGTCTCCTGCACTGCAGGCAGATTCTTTACCATTTGAGCCACTGACACTGGCTTAGGAAGTAGGTGCCACTATCAAATGCTAATCAATTAGTAAAACAAATAATCTAAGCCAAATTATAATGTAATTCAGTAGGAAAAGATATCCATTAATCAAAAGTATTTTTAAGTACAATTAAGAAAACATGTTTTAAACAGTGAAGACTGGTATGTCCCCCCAAGTCAGCTATGAATACCTGTTATAAACTAAATCATATTTTCATATTGATTTCCATTAAAGATTTGAGTTATGTTGGTGGAGACTGGAATACCGAACTTGAAATACAAAGCCAATACAGATAGGAAAAAACTTATAAGATACAAATAAAAACCTTTAAAGTTCACACTTTGTGGGGAAACAGCATACTACTCGAGAATCTGGAACTAGATTAAAAAAAAAAAAAAAAAGCAATCATGTCCTGGAATGCTTCTGTGGCTTTTTAAATCTAACTTAGTAAATATAAAATCTGCACCTTTGGCCTATTCTATCATTTGTAAACATTAAAGAGTTATAAAGGGCTATCTGTATTAAAATTTTAAGTATCTTTGAAATTTTGATTCAAAAATCAATGTTTTTCATTTGAGGATCATTCATCTCATATTTTCCAAAGACTACTGGAATTCTGCCTAACAGATATTCATTTTAAACTCTCATTGGTATCAAATGAAAAGGGTGGAAAACATCAATGTACTTATCATTTGATAAGTACATTTGATAAGTACATTACTATTCTCCATATATTACACTTCTATATGCTGAAGGTGCTTCTAAACATTAGATACATTAGATTATACATTATAATAAATTATAATAAACATTAGATTAAACATTCTAAACTCTCATTGGTATCAAATGAAAAGGGCGGAAAACATCAATGTACTTATCATTTGATAAGTATCATTTGATAAGTACATTACTATTCTCCATATATTACACTTCTATATGCTGAAGGTGCTTCTAAACATTATATACCTATAGTTATTTAAGGTATAAAGGATTAGAATTTTTTTCAAAAAAATTTCATGATAATTCAAAACCTTCCTGGGACAATGTAGGAAAATCTAAAAATGGGAAATCTGACCTTTATTGGGCTCTACTTGCACATCTGCTACTTAATTGCTGCACAGCTTGGGAAATGGCTACACTTCAGCTTCCTCTGTAAAACATGGATAATAATATCCACCTATAGGATTCTTCTGAGGATTAAATAATAGACTTGACAGTGCTCTAGAGAATTTAAAGCACGTAAATATAAAAACTGTCACCTGATACATTCACATGCTTTCAACTTTTTATTTGTTCAAAATAGAGAATTAACGAATTGACAAAAACATACTGCTGAATGTTGGCAGCAGGTAGCTCCTAATAATAAATATTAAATTCATACTCTGTGTGTGGTCTGACAGTGGAGACACTTGCTGAACTGGTACTGGGCTCTTCAGCGATTCCTCCACCATCCAAAAACATAGTGACTGCCATCTCCAGATTATTGTTGCAGGCTTCAAGCATATGTTTCCCTACACTTTCACTTGCACCTGAAATAGTATAAAAACAATAAAAAAGTTAAACAAAGACATTTTCTTACATTCAATTCACATTAGAAGACAGAATGCCCAAGGAAATTAATAGTATTTTTCCCTCTTTAGAATGTTTTATTAATTTATTTTTAAATTGAAGGATAATTGCCTTACAGAATTTTGTTGTTTTTTGTCAAACCTCAACATGAATCAGCCGTAGGTATACCTATGTCCCTGCCCTCTTGAACCTCCCTCCCGTCTCCCTTCCCATCCCACCCCTCTAGGTTGATACAGAGCCCCTGTTTGAGTTCCCTGAGACATACAGCAAATTCTGATTGGCTACCTATTTTACACATGGTAATGTAAGTTTCCATGTTACTTTCCCCATAAATCTTACCCTCTCCTCCCCTTTCCCATGTCCTTAGGTCTACTCTCTGTTTCTCTACTGCTGCCCTGCAAATAAATTCTTTGGTACCATCTTTCTAGATTTCATATACATGTATTAGTATATGATATTCATCTTTCTCTTTTTGACTTACTTCACTCTGTATAACAGGCTCTAGGTTCATCTACCCCATTAGAACTAACTCAAACAAGTTCCTTTTTATGGCTGAGTAATATTCCATTGTGTGTATGTACCACAACTTCTGTATCCGTTTATCTGTCAGTGGACATCTAGGTTGCTCCCATGTTCTAGCTACTATAAACTGTGCTGCAATGAACACTGATGCGTCTTTTTCAATTTTGGTTTCCTCAGCATATATGCCTAGGAGTGGGATTGCTGGGTCATATGGTGGTTCTATTCCTACTTTTTTTAAGGAATCTCCATACCATCTTCCTAGTGGCTGTATCAATTTACATTCCCACCAACAGTGCAAGAAGGTTCCCTTTTCTTCACAGCCTTTCCAGCATGTACTGTTTGTAGACCTTTTGATGATGGCCATTCTGACCAGGAGAATGACCATTATGGCAGAAAGCAAAGAACTAAACAGCCCCTTGATGAAAGTGAAAGAGGAGAGTGAAAAAGTTGGCTTAAAGCTCAACATTCAGAAAACTAAGATCATGGCATCTGGTCCCATCACTTCATAGCAAATAGATGGCAAATGGAAACAGTGAGAGACTTTTATTTGCTTGGGCTCCAAATTCATTGCAGATGGTGACTGCAGCCATGAAATTAAGATGCTTGCTCCTTGGAAGAAAAGCTATGACCAACCTAGACAGCATATTAAAAAGCAGAGACTTTGCCAACAAAAGTCTGCTAGACAAAGCTATGGTTTTTCCAGTAGTCATGTATAGATATTAGAGTTGGACCATAAAGAAAGCTGAGTGCCAAAGAATTGATGCTTTTGAACTGTGGTGTTGGACAAGACTCTCAAGGGTCTCTTGGACTGCAAGGAGATTCAACCAGTTCATCCTAAAGGAAATCAGTCCTGAATACTCATTGGAAGGACTGATACTGAAGCTGAAACTCCAATATTTTGGCCCCCTGATGCAAAAAACACTGACGCATTCGAAAAGACTCTGATGCTAAGAAAGACTGAAGGCAGGAGGAGAAGGGGACAACAGAGGATGAGATGGTAGGATGGCATCACGGACTCAATGGACATTGAGTTTGAACAAGTTCTAGGAGTTGGTGATGGACAGGGAAGCCTGGCATGCTGTAGTCCATGGGGTCGCAAAGACTCAGACACAACTAAGTGACTAATTCTGACTGGTGTGAGGTGATATCTCATTGTAGTTTTGACTTGCACTTTTCTAATAATGAGCAATATTGAGCATCTTTTCATATGTTTGTTATTCTGAGAGTTGTCTTTTCACCTTGCCTATAGTTTCCTTTGTTGTGCAAAAGCTTTTAAGTTTATCAGGTTCCACTTGTTTACTTTTGTTTTATTTACATTATTTTAGGAGATGGGTCATAGAGGATCTTGCTTTTTTAAAAAATAATTATTTAATTCTACACTGTTGCCTGATTAGTGTGAAATATACAGAACTAGAAAAGAAAGCAGCAACATTAAAATAGTAGTCTTCCCTCATAATAAAACAAAAACTAAATAAAGCATTTATTTGCTATTTCTTTAAATAAACCAACTATATATTCAATATTTAATAAACTGAAAAATAAAGTGAAACATTATATCCTAGAAAGTTAGAACTACTTCATTAGAAAGAATGCAGTTCAGTTAGCAATTTCTATTTCTATCAGAAAGGAAGCATTTTTGTAATAATGGGAGAGAAGAGAGATGCTATATTTTTTGTCAAAGATATCATCAAATGAAATCTGCTACGAAATGTCAATCTTCATCATTTAAAGCTGGTCCTATTACATAGTTACTCATTTATTTGTACAGTAAAGCAAACATAATATTTGGCCCTTTAAGAAATTAATTTAAAAAATATTTATTTGGCTGCACTGGGTCTTAGTTGTGTGACATGAGATCTTTGATCTTTGTTGTGGCATGCAGAATTTTTAGTTGAAGTATACAAACTCTTAGTTGCAGCATTTGGGATCTAGTTCCCTGACCAGGGATCGAACCTGGGCCCCCTACATTGGAAGTGCAGAGTCTTAGCCAGTGGGTCACCAGGGAAGTCCTAAGAAATCAATTTTATAAAATGTTATCAGGAAACATAAAAATACCCTTTACAATTTTTGACCCAGTAATTTGGACTTGTAGTCTAGATAAACCTACATAAATCTATACAAGTCTAAATAATCTATATAAATCTAGTCTAAATAAATCTATATAAAATACATGCATAACCATGTCTATATACATGTTCAATATAACTTTAATACAGAAAAACTGGACAACGTAAATGGCTAACAGCAGTAGAATCTAAATTGTAAACCTATTTGGTGGGACATTCTGTGAGCATTAAAAAGCACTCAGGTCACAAGGAACTATATTCAATATCCTATAATAAACCACAATGGAAAAGAAAAAATAAAGCATCTCAGACTTTCCATTTGAGATGATTTTCTTTCTACCTGAATTTTGTCCCTTAGAGTCTCCTCCAGCCAAGACTGACAGTGTGTTGGTTTTTTGTTTTTGATCTGACAACACCTTTTATTTTGCCATTGTTCCTGAAAGACAGTTTCAGTGGATATTCTATTTTAAGGCTGACAGTTATTTTCTCCCAGTACACTGAAGATAGCATTCCAGTGTCTTCTGGCCTCTGCTACTGCTTGTGGGAAGTAAGCTGCCAGACTAAAGAAAAACATTTTTATAGCAATCTGTTGTTTCTCTCTCGTTGCTTTTAAGATCTTCTCTGTCTTTGGTCTTCAGCAGTTTCAGGCTGATTTGCTGGGGCTGACTTTATTTATCCTTCTTAAGATTCATTGGACTTCAACCATAAACACTTATCTTTTACCAATTCTGAAAAATTCTCAGAGATTTTCTTTTAAGGGTATTAGTTGAGGGATGCATCGACCTTCTGTTGCATTGTCCCCTGCACTGGAAGATGGATTTCTTAACCACTGGACCAGGGAAGTTCCTGCCAATTTCTCTTTCGCCTGTTCACGAGCTTTTGTGTTGTGCTATGAACAGCTGCACTGGACTCTTTACAACCCCATGGACTGAAGCCCGCCAGGCTCCACTGTCCATGGGATTTTTCAGGCAAGAACACTGGAGTGGGTTGCAAGTTCCTTCTCCAGGGGATCTTCCTGACCCAGGGATCAAACTTGCATCTCCTGCATTGCAGGCAGATTCTTTACCATAGTGCCACCTGAGAAGCCCTCACGAACTTTCAGTTTTAATTTTTTATAACTAGAAGTTCTGGGTTTTTTCTCATCTGATTGGTCATGTTTCAGATACCCTTACTTCATCTCTTACTTTGATCTTTTTCATTTATTCTAATATATGAATCAAACTTACAGGAATTACAGAGACAAAAGATAAACTATTTGCGTCTCTAGTGGTCACTGTCTCTTGTTTCTGCTGGCTCTTGCCCACTGTGCCATGGTTTTTTGTGCATTTTGTGATTTTTCTGTGATCTCCAGTGGCTTAAAATTTTAATCTGTAGATTTATGAAGCCTGGGTTGAAGTTACACTCCTTCTCAGAGAAGATAATTTAACAGAAAAGACACTTACTCCTTGGAAGAAAAGTTATGACCAACCTAGATAGTATATTCAAAAGCAGAGACATTACTTTGCCGACTAAGGTCCGTCTAGTCAAGGCTACGGTTTTTCCTGTGGTCATGTATGGATATGAGAGTTGGACTGTGAAGAAGGCAGAGTGCCGAAGGATTGATGCTTTTTGAACTGTGGTATTGGAGAAGACTCTTGAGAGTCCCTTGGACTGCAAGGAGATCCAACCAGTCCATTCTGAAGGAGATCAGCCTTGGAATTTCTTTGGAAGGAATGATGCTAAAGCTGAAGCTCCAGTACTTTGGCCACCTCATGTGAAGAGCTGACTCCCTGGAAAAGACTCTGATGCTGGGAGGGATTGGGGGCAGGAAGAGAAGGGGACGACAGAGGATGAGATGGCTGGATGGCATCACTGACTCGATGGACGTGAGTCTGAGTGAACTCCAGGAGTTGGTGATGGACAGGGAAGCCTGGCGTGCTGAGATTCATGGGGTCGCAAAGAGTTGGACACGACTGAGCAACTGAAGTGAACTGAACTGAAGTGATAAGGTACCTGAGGGCACTACCAAACCGAGGCTATTTAAAATACATTCTTGGCCTAAGGTTTTATATGACCACATGGGAGATGTGACCTTATAAGAACCCTTGCTATAAATTCTCAGTGAAGATTTCTCCCACCACTCCCCAAATGCGATGGTCCCAGTGTCATGAAAGGAAGGGGTATCCTTGCAGATTCTTCTCCTTAGGAAGGCAAAAGGCTTGTTTCCTGTGCCCTGTAAGGCTATCAAAAGAGAAATTCAAAGCCATCCAATTTGGGCAAATTCACCCAGGGTGAAAGCTTAACCTAGCTAACATCTCATTCCCAATTTCATTTAATATTTAAGCTTCTGAATATTCTTTATTTCCTTGCCACCTCAGTGAGGCATATTGAAAGATTTTTTAAAATAAATATTTAAGTCAAGTCTTTAACTCTTCTTACCTAGATTACTACAATAGGCTCCTAACTGATCATCATTCCATCTTCCACCTTGCTGCTGAGGTTATGTTCTAAAATACAAGTGTAATTATCACACATAAATACAAACACAAATACACACAAATGGCTTAAAATTCTTTAATGGCTGACACCTACAGTATAAATTTCAAAGTCCTTATGATCTGGCAAGTCCTTTGTGATCAGACTTCAGCCTATCTCTCTGGCTTTGCCTCTCCTCTTCACCATCCTACAAATTCAGGATTGCCACACCAAATTACATGCTTGGGAAGTCTTTATTCTCCTTATCTCTCCCATCATCCAGTTCATGCACGCTCAGGAATCACTGTAAGCATTACTTTTGTCAATTCCTGTGCTGAGCATTCTCTATACTACCTCCTCCCCACTCTCACTGCTTTGATACTCTACTACATACGTGGATATACTGCTAAGTACTAAATGCTCGTTTACTTTCTGTTTCCTCCAGAAGAGCAGGAACTTCTTGAACACAGGGACTTGTTTCTGTCTCGGTATCCCCAGCCCTAGTACTGTCATTTGCTTGCATGTTACGAACATCCAGCAGGCTTAGAACTATCTCATAGTACTTCAGCTAACCAGTCAGTAAACTGAGAAAGAAGTGTCAGACTTCAATCAAAAAAGCCTTCTATATCCTTTGAATTTTTTTTTTCACGGCCAAGCCAAATGTTTGCAGGATCTAAGTTCCTCAACCAGGAACTGAACAAAGGCCCTGGCAGTGAAAGCACTGGATCCTAACCACTAGACTGCCAGAGAATTCCTCTATTCTTTGAATTTTAAACCACATATATTTATGTTTTAAATTTCCCTTATAAAAGCAATATGGTTACACTGTGGAAATCACTAACAGCAAGTGGTATTTAGGAAAAATGAACTTAAGATAAAAGTTTCACTTAAGCATCACATACAAATTTTTAAAATGGTATTATCTCAATATAAAGTGATAATCATAAACTACAAAAAAAAGTCAGATGATAGAGTAGCTAAAGCTCTGTCACAAAGCTGACAAATACACATCTAAGATGCTAGTTTAAAAAAAAAAAAACTTCCCTGGTGGCCCGGACAGTAAAGAATTCACCTGCAATGCAGGAGATCCGGGTTCAAATTCTGGGTTAAGATGATCCCCTGGAGGAGGGAATGGTTACTCACTCCAGTACTTTTGCCCAGGAAATCCCAAGGACAGAGGAGCTCGGGGGCACAGTCCATGGAGTCACAAAGAGTCGGACACAACTGAGCAACTAACACTTTCACTTTCCCTGGTGGTCCAGTGGTTAAGAATCCACCTGCCAGTGCAGGGGACACAGATTCAATCCCTGGTCTGGAAGGATCCCACATGCCACAGAGCAACTAAGCGCTCTGTGCCATTTCCTCCGGCTGCAGATGTCTTTGTAACCAAGGAAGATCCTTTGGTGGCACTTTGCAGTGCCATGTCTTTGCATGATATGGAGAGTGATAGCAGTCACATCAATCTCCTCATTTTTCTTGACAATATACCAAATACCCACCTGCTAAGTTGTGTGTGACCCCTCTTCCTCACTCTGAAGTAGATATAGGAACAGACACTACTTTTCCACAAGGCTTTATCACTATTCTTGTCTCTGCTAGCTCTTCTATCTTACAGCCTTTGGATACTCACTCAACTGGCCAGTTCTTACTTTTCTCAAACCAGTTCTCTCTCCTTAAATTCTCAGTCAGGCTAAACCAAAAGTTCTCAACTACATATAAAATAGATAAACAACAGGCTTTACTGTATAGCATAGGAAACTACATTCAATATCTTGTAATAAACATAATGGAAGAGAATATGAAAAAAGAATACATATAACTGAATCACTTTGCTGTACACTAACTACACTGCAAAAAATCAACTATACTTCATAAAAAGTAATTTTAAAATAAGTTCTCGGGGATTTCCCTGGTGGTCCAGTGGCTCAGGCTCCATGCTCCCAATGCAGGGGGCCAGGGGTTCGATCCCTGGTCAGGGAAGTAGATCCCACATGCTGCAAATAAGACCCAACACAGTTAAAGAAATAAATAAAAATAAATAAAATAAAATAAAATAAGTTCTCAAGTTCTAATATGTACAGATTTACATTCTCACCATTAGAAAACACTTTAAAAAATGAAATCTCAAAACAAAAACAAATTCAACTTTTTGAGGGAAAAGAGTTCAAATATTCAAATATTCTAGTAGACAACTGTATAAGATAATTAATCCAAACTCCACTCCAGTCCCACTCCAATACTCTGGCCTGGAGAATTCCATGGACTGTATATGTCAGTCCATGGGATCACAAAGAGTGGGACATGACTGAGCAATTTTCACTTTCACTGGGGGCATAAACAGCACAGATTTGATGAAAATTTTCCATGTTATTACTCATAAAACCTAAGGCTTTGTTTCAGTGCTTTTCTAGTATTTTTACATTGTGTCTAGGTATATACTGGGTTATGTTATTCTAAATGCTAGTCTAAAAGTTCAGTGTCTGTTGTACTCCACCATTTTAATTTACTCATCTACACAGCAGTTTCTGAAAATTAAAAGGTTCACATAGGTAAACTACTCTGGTTGTTTATTCTAGCAAGAGATGAATGAACTGTAACTTTTGCCTTATAAAAATAGTTTCTGAATGACATCTACTGATCTTTTTCTTTTCAGAGAATTAAGTGGCTGAAATTTGCACCATTCTGGCTCTTGTCTCTTGAGGTGCTCACCACGTTGCACTAAAGCACCACAAAAAGTACAAAGAACATGCTGATGGGGAACTGAAACTCTCTTCTACTACAACAGCAACCAATCCTGGCTGCTTTCACTCCTTTTGAAATTTTTTCATAAGGAAATTCAGCTTAAAAATGATCACTGCTGGGAATTCCCTGGCAGTCCAGTGGCTAGGACTCACCCTTTCAATACTGGGGCCAGGGTTCAATCCCTGGTCAGGGAACTGAGGTCCCACAAGCTTCGCAGCATAGCAAAACATAAACAAACAAATAAAAATCACCACTGCATTCAAATGGTTATTGTCATCCTTCTCATCCCTCTTCAACTATCTGAATTTCAATACCCCTGTTATGGGAACCATTTAGAACCTGTGAGTTCTGAAGTAAAATAGAAGATGCCATGAAAATCAGGAGCTTTAAAACCAACCCTCAGGCAAGCTGGCCCATCAAAATATGGTCTGCCTATCCCAAAAGTCTTTTCCTAAATGCCTAAGAAATTTTTTCACTTTATGATGCTGCCTAAAATGCTACCACTTAAGGTATCAATTTGGGTAAACAAACACCCTTTTTGAAAGTATAAACACTTAACTGAAGAGTTAAGGATGTATCAATTATTTGTGGAAACAGTGACAGATTTTATTTTCTTGGACTCCAAAATCACTGCACTTGATGACTGCAGCCATAAAACTAAAAGATGCTTGCTCCTTGGAAGGAAAGCTATGACAAACCTGGACAGAGTATTAAAAAGCAGAGACATCACTTCATCGACAAAAGTCCATATAGTCAAAGCTATGGTTTTTCCAATAGCTGTGTACAGATGGGAGAGTTCATAAAGAAGGCTGAGCACCAAAGAATTGATGCTTTCAAATTGTGTTGCTGGAGAAGACTCTTGAGAGTCGTCTGGACTGCAAGGAGATCAAACTAGTCAATCCTAAAGGCAATCAATCCTGAATATTCACTGGAAGAACTGATGCTGAAGCTCCAATACTCTTGCCACCTGATGTGAAGGACTAATTTGTTGGAAAAGACTTTGATGCTGGGAAAGATTGAGGGCAGAAGTGGGTGACAGAGGTTGAGATGGCTGGATAGCATCATCGACCCAAGGGACATGAGTTTGAGCAAACTCCAGGAGACAATGAAGGACACGGAATCCTGACACACTGCAGTCCACGGGGTTGCACAGAGTCGGACATGACTTAGTGATGAAAAACCACCATTATTTTAGAATGTGGATTAACTCAATCATGATGAAAAAAGTGAAAGTGTTAGTCACTCAGTTGTGTCCAACTCTCTGCAACCCCAAGACTCTGGGCTTCCCTGGTGGCTCAGATGATTTAAAAAAAAAAAAAAAACTGCCTGCAACACGGGAGACCCAGGTTCGATTCCTGGGTTGGAAAGATCCTCTGAAGGAAATAGCAACCCACTCCAGTACTCTTGCCTAGAAAATCCCACGGACAGAGGCGCCTAGTGGACTGCAGTCCACGGGGTCACAAAGAGTCTGACTGAGCAACTTCACTTTCTTTGCAACCCCATGGACGGTAGCCCACCAGGCTCCTCTGTCCATGAAATCCTCCAGGAAAGAACACTGGAGTGGATAGCCATTCCCTTTCCAGCAAATATTCCCTACCCAGGGATCAAACCCAGGTCTCCTGCACTGCAAGCAGATTCTTTAAGACCTGAGCCACCAGCTGCTTCTAAGTCACTTCAGTCGTGTCCGTCTCTGTGCGACCCCATAGACGGCAGCCCACCAGGCTCCACCGTCCCTGAGATTCTCCAGGCAAGAACACTGGAGTGGGTTGCCATTTCCTTCTCCAATGCATGAAAGTGAAAAGTGAAAGTGAAGTTGCTCAGTCATGTCCGACTCTTAGCGACCCCATGGACTACAGCCCACCAGGCTCCTCTGTCCCTGGGATTTTCCAGGCAAGAGTACCGGAGTGGGCTGCCATTGCCTTCTCAGAAGCCCCTAAAACCCACTTCCACCTGACATCCAGTAAAAATAAATTGAGAGTTAAGGTAGGGGAGTTGGTTCAGGAAAACAGGGATGTCAGTGGCTTTAGCATCCCAAGTGCCTTTGGAAGGAAAGACAAGAAAGGCCTACATGAAATGCCACATGGTTGGTGGTGGGAAGGAGTAACTCAGGGCATCAAGAAGATACAGAGCTCCTGGGGATAGACACACCAAACAGTTCAAAATAAAGTACCAAAAGTATTGTTCTGGCCAGTCCTTACCCCAAAATGAAGAGAAAACATTCACATTTCCTTCTGTTCTCAGGCGGGGGAGTATAATGGAGCCATTAAGAGCCTGGATACTATCAGATAAACCTGAATTTGAATCATGGTTCTGTCATTCACTAGTTGTGTAACTTTGAGCTACTCACTAATTTCTCTAGCCTTCAGTTTTCTCAGTTACAAAATGCAGATATCACCAATTTCATGAAGTCCTTGTGTGGATTAAGAAAATGCACATTAAAGAATGTGGCACAGCTCCTTATTGGCAAATAGTGGCTGTTACTAAAAATAGGTTGTCTCCAGTTATATGATGTGCGCTGTGTGTTAGTCACTCAGTTGTGTCTGACTCTCTGTGACCCTAGACTGCAGCCTGCCAGGTTCCTCTGTCCATAGGGATTCTCCAGGCAAGAATACTAGGGAGGGTTGCCATGCCCTCCTCCAGGGGATCTTCCCAACACAGGGATCGAACACAGGTCTCCTGCATTGCAGATGAATTCTTTACCATCTGAGTCACCAGTCAAGCTATCCATCAATGAAATAAAATGAAAGATACTGGAAGTATGAAGCATGAATACTTATTTATAGCTATGGAGAACCACATTACATCAGAGAGTAAATAGGCAGAGTAAGACATTTCACTGTTTTCTTTCCCTCGTTCATCTGCTGCTATGAACATATGTTTCATTCATGTTAAACATTCATTTTTTTTAAAGCAGTATAATAGAGGAAGTAAAAACACTACTCTAAAAAAGCGAATGCTATGGATAAAGAATAAAATACAAAAAAGGGATCTGCTCTGAAAAAAATCTGTAACAGCTAGACAACATACCAGTGTGGCTGAGGAGAAGCATTAAAAGCTGATGCAGGGAGTTTCCTGGCAGTCCAGTGGATAAGACTTGGGGCTTTCACTGCCCTGAGCCTAGGTTCAATCCCTGGTAGGGAAACTAAGATCCCACAAGCCAGTGGGGCAAAAAAAAAAAAAAAAAAAGAGCTGATGTAGAGACCAAAGAAACTGTAATAAAGTTTAAGTGAGCATTCCATAGATCTATTGAACTACAGATTAAAACAGAATTTATTAAAAGGGATTAAACCAGGAATGACTTGAAGACACTAAAGCTATAATAAAGGAAATAATAACTGTGACAGCTGGGGACAGAAGGTGTCAACATTCAGGGCTTGGAACTGCTGTTCCTATCTGTAATCCTCACTTGACCATTTCGTGCTAGAATCTAGGCAGTATATCCTAGACAGGGCCCTACTGTAAACCTGTTGACAATCTGACAGGATAACTTCCAACACTGGAGCTTGTCCAATGACCTAAGAGCTTTCCCAAAGAAAGGGTCTCTACCTATTTGATTTTTTCAAGAAGAAGCACATGCTAAATCCTGGCATGACTAAAGAAGGCAGTATTAGAGAGGGACCCAAGAAGCAAAGTACACAATTCACTTTTTTAAAATAAAGTCGTATTATCTGAGCCATCTGTGCTTGTATCTGTGCTTGTATAACCAGGCATTCTAAGTTTTATCACTTGCTGTGTCAAAAAATGTATCCTTTTAGAAACAAAAGATAACTGAAGGATAATTAAAGGTTCTAGTGGTTCTTAAGTCAGGAAGTACCAGAGGGATTTAGAAATGTGAGATACCATTGTTTCATGAGTAGGGGGCTGGGAGCACTACTGGCATTTAATAGAGGAGCCAGGTGTGCCTCAGAAGATTGGAAAATGTCCCTCCTCCCCTAAAGACTGCTCACACCTTCATTTCAGAATTTTGGCCTCCAGAACTGCGAGAGTAACCATGCTAAGCAATGTAGTTTGTATTAATGTGTTAGAGCAGCCACAGGACACTAATACAAGTGCTAAATCTTCTGCAATGAAGAGAACAGACCTACAGAACAAAACACAGTTCTAGCCGAAATGCCAACAATACTTCCACTTAGCTAAACAGCGGAACAGAAAGTTAACTGAGAGGGCAGAGGAAAACTGAGGAGGCCTAAACGATATAGAAGAAAGGAACAGCAATAAAACAAATTTAATCGTTACAAGTTTACCTATATACTTAGAGGTAGTAACAATTTTGATGAGTCAGCAGTAAAAATTTGAACTTCTAATTACATTCAGAATGAAGAACAAATCTTTTTTAAAAGAGGAAAGGGAGACCTTTAAAAGAAGCTTGCAGGGTCTTCCTGGTGGTCCAGTGGTTAAGACTCGGCCCTTCCACTTCAGGGAGCATGGGTTCAATCCCTGGTTGGGAAACTAAGATCCCACATGCTCTATATTGTGGCAAAAAAACAAAAACAACAAAGAAGCTTGCATATTCAAACTATCTATAAAGCTGTTCTGGGCTTAGTTTCAGGTCTCAATATTATAGGTGGCAGCAGGACAGCTTAATCCTGCTGTGTCTTAGTTTGTTCAGACTGCTGTAACAAAAATATCATAGATCGGGTAGCTTAAACAACATACATTTATTTCCCACAGTTCTGGAGGCTGGGAAGTCACAGGTCAGCCTCCAGCAGGTATGGTGTGTAGTGCAGGCCCTCCTCCTGGTTGATAAGACAGTTCTGCTCTCAGTGTGTACCTGCATGGTGGAAGGGGCCAGACACTCTCTGGGGTCTCCAGTTTAAGGAGACTAGTGGTGATGGTTTGGTTGCTAAGTCGTGTCCAGTTCTTTGTGACCCCATGGACGATAGGGCTCCTCTGTCCATAGGATTTTCCAGGCAAGAATGCTGGTGTGGGTTGTCATTTCCTTCTCTGTTAAGGACTAGTCCCATTCATAAGGACCCCACCTTCATGAACTAATCACTTTCCAAAGGCCCCACCTCCTAATACCATGACACTGGGCAAGGGGGTAATCAGGATTTCAAAATACGAATTTGGGGAAGGACACAAACATTCAGTCCATAAAACCCAGTAATCATATCTACAGCAGGAATCTCACTTTACTGTTTCTCACCACTTGCACTCTTTTTACCTATCCATTACCTTTTCCATATGCTTTAGCTTGCTAATGGCACCAAAGGACATTAACCAGCTTTGGCATACAATTTATCAGTGGCCATCTCCTTGTTCTTGATGCCTCTTAGTTCACACCTTCCCTATTAACGACATAATATAGGAAAGAGCACCAAACCTATAATGTAGTCTATGTCTCTACCACAGCTGGAAGGATCAAGAGACATTCTAGTTTAGTAGTCCCTTATACCTATTCTCTACACTATTTTCAATGTCCAAATAGTCTCTTCACTATTATCAAGGAACCTAAGTATAGCAGTCACAGAGACTTTTTTTAAGGAAAAAAAAAAAAAATCCCTCTATAGATCTTTTCTTTCCCAAAGGGTTAGAGCACAGAAATGATAGGGACATAAATTGATTACTTTTTGGTTCTACATTTCCCCTAGAAATGATAACAAAGTAAGCCAGACAATCTACCAAGGAAATGAGAGTCAGTGATAGTTGCAAGAAGTAAAATGCAAGTTCAACCTCCTCATCAGTTTCCCATCCAGGAGTTTTTAAGCATTGAGGAATAGAAAATACTTTTTTTATTTTATATACAATAACTATGGAGAACAGTATGGAGGCTCCTTAAAAACAGAACTACCATATGATACAGCAGTTCCACTCTTGGGCATGTATCCAGAGAAAACGATAATCCGAAAGGATACATGCACCCCAATGTTCACTGCAGCGCTGTTTATAGGAGCCAAGACACAGAAGCAACCTAAATATCCACTGACAGATCAATGGATAAAGAAGGTATGTCACACACACACACAATGGAATATTACTCAGCAATAAAAAAGAATGAAATAATGCCATTTGCAGCAACATGGATGGACCTGGAGATTACCATACCAAGTGAAGTAAGTCGGGCAGAGAAAGATAAATATCATAAGGTATCATTCAGGTGTAGAATCTAATTATTTTTTAAAAGACAATACAAAGGAAGAGATTTACAAAATAGAAACAGATACTGAAAACAAACTTATGGTAACCAAAGCAGAAACGTGGATTGGAGGGGAGCAGGGAATAAATCAGGAGCTTGGGATAAACATACACACACTACTATACATAAGACAGATAACCAACAAGGCCTACTGTATAGCACAGGGAACTCTATACTCAAGATTCTGTGATAACCAATATGAGAAAAGAATCTAAAAAAGAATGAATATAGGGACTTCCCTGGTGGTTAATAATACACCTTACAATGCAGGGACATGGAAACTTTCATAGCAATCTGATTAAGAGTAATTTTATGTCTGTTGTCTCTAATGAAATAAAGTTGGGCTTGAAAGATGTTTGGATGGCAAACTATCATATGAAAAAATAATATTATTAGTCACTAAGGAAATGCAAATTAAAACCACAATGCCATACAATAACACATCTATTAAAATAGTTATAGAAAATTAAAAATACCAGAAGGGCAGCTGGAACTCTTATACACTGCTGACAGGAACGTAAAATGGTTAAGACTCAGGAAAATAGTACAGTAATTCCTTAAAATTACACACGTATCATACAATCTCACTCCTAGTTATTTATCCAAAGGAAATGAAAACTTACATTCATACACTGTACCCTAACATTTTTAGCAACTTTATTTATATAATCTCCCAAACAAGAAACAATTATCCATTCATTTCATCACTGCATAAACAAATTGCAGTATATCCATACAATGGCATATTATTCACAATAAAAAGGAACCACTCATATCACAATGACATGAATGAGTCTCAAACGCAGTATCCTAAGTAAAAGAAGCCAGACTCAGAAGAAACCTGACCACGCATGGTGATTCTATTCATGTCAGGGGTCCCCAGTCTCCAGGCCACAGGCATGAGATTAGAAATATAGTGCACAGTAAATGTGACATGCTTGAATCATCCCCAAACCATTCCTGCTCCCCTCCTGGTCTGTGCAAAAACTGACTTCCACAAAACCAGGCCCTGGTGCTAAAAAAAAGTTGGGGACCACTGATTATATGACATTCTGGAAAAGAAGACAATAGGCAAAAACATGAGGTTACAGGTAAGAAGGGGGCTGACTACAAATGGGCAGGAGGAAATTCTGAGCCTAGAACTGTCCTACATCTTGATTGTGGCTTTAGACTGTATGCACATATAAAAATGTTATACACTAAAAACATTAAATTTTACTGTATGCAAATTATACCTTTTTAAAGAACATAATTTAGGCTTATATTTTGCATGTGTTCTTTTTATTTCAATTTTTAGGCAATAAATTTTTGTTGTAGTTTTACAAAAGTATTGGTCAATGGGGAACTCCCTGGCAGTCCAGTGGTTAAGACACCACACTTTGACCGCTGAGGGCCTGGGTTTGATCCCTAGTCAGGGAACTGAGATGCCGCACGTAGCATGGCCAAAATAATACACTGTTTTATAAAGATTTTTTTTTTTAAAGGAGGAGAGGATGTTTCCTACAAATAAGTTTGAGACACACTGACCTAGACATATAACCTTTAATCGTTTTACTTCTCTGGGCCTTCAATTTCTCATTTTAACTCAGAAATGGGTCAGTATGGTTACAAAGATGTCTTCCAGCCCTAACCAAGAAAAATCTATAATTTCTAGTTTCCTAAAGTGCCTACATACTATCTGAGGTATTACCCTACTCCTGATGTTTGAAATACCACCACAGTCTCCTGGTTTTCCTCCTACATCTTTAGTTTCTTCCAGTCTTTGCACTTTCTTCTTTACTATCTGTTTAATGTGTTTCTTCAGCTTTATAGCCTGTTATAGTCTCACACGACACTCTCCCTACAAGATGCCATCCACTTTTATAGCTTCAGTTGCCATCAACATGACTCATTAGATGTCACTCTTCTTTCTGGATCCAAATATTCATTTCCTTACTGAACAGCCCCAATTAGAAGTCCCAGAGACAGCAACTTATCTAAATCTGAACTAATCATCTCCCTAAACCTCTTCTACTATTCTAAATCTTCACAAATTGTACTAGATATGCTTAGATGTCGAAAACAGAATCCTAAACTTCATTCTGACTCCTCTGACTTCTTTCCTTATCTTACTTCAGGACATCAGTATCTTCAATTATTTTAACAGTCTTCTACTCATCTCTATGCCTAACCTCTTTTCCACTATAGCCAATAGCTCATTTGAAAAACCCCAAATCTGATTGTGTCACTCCCCTAATTAAAACTTTTCACTAACTTCCCACAACATTTTGAATAAAGCTAAGATTTCTTAACATGAGTTGTAAGGCCCTACCTAATCTGGTACCCTCTTATCTCTTCAATCCCATTTACTTCATCTCCCAGGAGCTATGCTCTCTTCATTGGGAATTCTCATCAATTCCCTCAACCATCTCTCCTTTCTTGTTTCTATGTGTATATCTGTGCCTCTCTCATTCAGGTCTCTGCACATGTTTATCTCTCCTCCAGGTTTTAGCTAAGAAATTTTTTCTTCTAGGAAGCCTTTCTTGATCTCCTTTTGTGCTACCTTAACTGCTCCTTACCATGATTCCAATGTATTACAGTACCTATTTATGTGTCTGTATTCCCATTAACCTTTAAGCTTTTTTCAAGGCAGCCTCACCACGTCTTATTCATGGTAGTATCCCCAAGACCTGAACCATGCCTGGCACTTGGTAGCCTATTAATTAAACATTGAGTTTACTAGCAAGAGTCTATTCACAACTCAAAAAAATATATTTCTTCCCTAAATTTCTACTCAAACTTCATTAACATTCTTTGAAATAGCTCTTTAAATTCCAAAAGAGTTTTCTTTTAATATCTAGAACACTGTCAACCACCTTTCTTCAGAGAACTTAAATACTAACCAAGAAAAATATATTGTACAGAATATGAATGGAAATGGACCATAAATCCAAATAATAGGAGAGTTTCTAATTTCTTTAACAAATATGGATTCATTCAACAATTTTAAAGAGTAGAGTAGAGGAAAGTGGCTCTATAATTTCCTAAGGTTGGTGAATGCCTACTATGCACCAAGCCTTATGAAGGAATGCTATACTAGCAACCACCAGTACTCTTCTCAGCCTCACTTTCTATTACCTCACACTTCAGTCTGTTTTTCTGATTGCGTATTTATTTTTACCCACTGTATAGCATCTATATATCCTTTATCTCATGATTTATTCTAGTTACATCATGCATTCTGTATATGTATGGCTGGATCTCAGCCCAAGTTGGTGTTAATGGGATACTGCCATGATTCAAAAACATTTTCAAAAATTGTTTTTTTGGAATTACCTTCAGATCCAGTGACACATTCTTTCCTCAGGTTTTGAGAGTTGATATAACTTCTGAAAGTAGTCAGCAGTCATTCAAAACCATGTATGAGAATATCAAGGGAGATCAAACTGAGCAATTCTATAAAATGTGGTAGACTATAAAAAAAAAGTGGATGGTTTTCTGTGTAGCCTGAAATAATATAAATGGCATCAATAGTAAAGGTACAAAACTGCTCAGTGTGATCACTTTGAAGACCATCATTTCCCTGGCTATTTGCTTATAAAAGTTTAATAGGAAAAATGTTTATGATGTAACGTTAATCAAGTTTCAGGATTCTAAATCATATATATTTTGATCCACAATGTAAGAATAATTTAAAAGTAACTTAAGAAATAAAATAAATATGTAAATAAGAACTGAAAGATAATATGTGAAATAATATTGCTATTTTGAGAATGGATTTTTTTTTTCAAAATTAGTTCATGTTAGATGTCTTTTTAGTACTTTTTAAAAGTCAGAGTCACTATTTCATACTCACATATCATAGGGAGAAATTTGTTCTGTTTAGTGAGAAATAAAACTTAAAATTCTTTCAATTTTCTCTTCTACTTCTAAATGCCACAGAAGAGGCAAGACTCATATTTTTGAAAATGCACTGCTTTTATCAGAATGTTGGGCTTCCAAGTAAGTAAAATCTTTCTGAAATAAAGTATAAGTTCTTAAGGTCCGTTTCATTCATCTAGCAATAAATAAATTTCAAATACCTTTTTGTCATGAATATTACAATCTAAAATATATGTGGACAGATCCCACCAATTTTTTTAAGATATATGAAATGGACTAAAGGGGTCAATTATGTATTTCTAATAATTAATTACAATCTTGTAAAAAATTGTTATTAGAAATCCATAATACATTAAGAACAATCTAAGGTATTTCCCTTTTGCAGACTTCCATATACCACTGTCTACTCAGGGTCTCCAACTTGATTCAGGAGTAGAAAGGCCTGTGACCAGGAAAGGAGCCATGAGGACTAGCAGACAGAAACAGAATTAAAGCAATTATGTGAGTCACTTCATCTCACCACATTTGAGTTTTGTCTACACCTACCAAAAATGCTGCATTAGAAAAAATAACGTAAGTCTAACACAATCTGAGTTACTAAAGTGGTAGTTAGCAGTTAGCCAAAAAACTGGAATAAAATAGGTGGTATCTTAAACCATCTCTAGAAAATCTAAAGAAATGATATCTGATTCACTACAAAGATTTTTCTGTATAAACATAATGTATTATATACAAAATAATTTTTAAAATTTTCCTAATAATGACCTGCTTACACACTGGGAAATGCATTATATCTCTAACATAATACTCCAAACACAATTTTAAAATATTAAGAAAAGTTATCATTCCATTCTTCATCCCAATTTTGTTACAAATTTTATCAACTTTGACCTGATGTTTCATGCCCACAAGCTAGACAATGCATTGAACATCTAGTTATCCTTGCAAAGTGAAAAATAAAACTAGCTTTAACCATGAAACGGCAACTCGCAAACAACCGGCAGTGGTTAAAATATAAAATTTCACTTAACCAGCTTGCACATCAAACGCTGGATACACTAAAAATGGCAATGTTCCTTGCATCTAACAAACTACCAGATAAAGTATAGATCTGCTAACATTCCGACCTCCTTCCAAAAGGACAAACTAGAACGGCAAAATTACACTTCAGGCACATGGAGTACTCTTCTCTCAAATCACTCCACAGAGAACTTCATCATTTGCTCCGCCCTCTAATAACTCATGCAAAAAAAGTTCAGCACCATCAGAGAGAACAAGACACAGAGAATTCATAGAATGGCTTAGGGCCTTTCCTCCAGGCAGTAAGAGGATCTGCGTGTGCCCTTCGCAGGGGTCCAAACGAAAAGAAAAACCGAGGATTAGGGGATACTGACATCAAAAACCGATTTTGTCTCAAAGAAGTTTTTGCCGTCATTCCTATTTTATCAGCAGGAGGCCTGGGCGCCATCGTTTCAGTCTTTATTATTTTATTATGGGGAGGTGGGAAACGCCACCAAGGATTCCTCCAGGTCTTTCCAATTAAGGTTGGGGGGGTTCCCCCTCATTTTTTTTTTAAAACCTCAGTCTGGAGGGTACTCCTCAGCACCCCTGGCTTTCTGGCGGCCTATCCCCGGAGATCGGTAAAGGCGCTGCCGAACCCACCAGCCTCGCCGTTAAGGCGGGAGGGCCCGAACACGCCAGGGCCACAGCGATGGCTCCGAGGGGCCCAGAAAGGGGAAGGGCAGGCCAGGGACGGGTGAAGAATGACCTGGCCATGGAAGAAAGGGAAAAAGAGGTGAGGGGTTGCGCTGCACCCCAAGGCTGCACAGAGATGAGGAGATGATGATGAAGGAGGAGGGCGGTGGCCCGGGTGCGGCCCCCCACCTCTCCCGCCCCCAGGTCCTCGGGCCGGCGGGGGCGGATAGGCTCGGCCCATTCCCCGAGTCTAGGCTGAAAGGGGCTGGGGAGATCTCCCTCCACATTGCGAGAAGACCGAGAATGAAGGCATGGGGTGCACGGGGATGGGGGGGTGTCTCCCGCCTGAACCCGGAGACCCGACGCCGTCGTCGCTTCTTCCTCAGGAGGGAGGACGGGAGCTGTGGGTAAAGCCCGAGGGAAGAATGCATGAAGGTAAAGAGAAGCCCTGGGCACACCGGCCGGCCGCTCCAGACCCCACTCTCCACCTTCCGGTAACCGCGTCTCTTACCGGTGATGGCGGTGAACTGCTGAATTAACCCCTTCAGCCCCGACGCCGCCGCGGAGCCCCCGTGGGCAGCCATCTTACCGCCGCCGCCGCTGCCGCCGAACAACAACACAGACACACACGGAACGCCCTCCCCCAACTCGCCTCACGGCTTGCGCAGGCTCATTGACCACCCCAAGCTCCGCCCCCCCGCCCCGCGGCCCCGCGGCCATCAGGCAGGCGCACTTCCAGACGGTCGGAGCGCTCTCGGCTCTCCCGGTTGGCTCCTCTGTTGCTGCCTGCCGCTGCATCCTTTGCCACCTCTGGTGCCTTCTTTGAGCTCCAAGACTAATCTCATAGATGCGATATCACTTCATAAGTTTCCGAAAGTCCTCGTAAGTAGTAGACGTTTAGCGTCTCAGCTTCACAAGCTTTTTTTTTTTTTAACAGACCAAACTTCGTATGACTGTGTTTTGTTGTTTCTGCAACTCTGGAGCCCTCTGCTAGGTTTCCTGCAACTGGCATCAAAATACATATCCTATATCACTACACCGAAGCGACTTTTGCACCTGCTTCCCAACTTCCAAACTGAATAGTGCGGCAGCCCATCCAGCAGAAGTAAAATACCAGGATCATTAGTGCAAATAAAGTTCTGGGCGCAGAGCCTGACACATTGTAGGTTTTAGTAAACGATTGTCCGTTCCGCTTTCCTTCAATAAATTTGCAACAGGTCTCCCTTCAAGGTCTCAGTTTCCTCATGCAAGGGGAAAAAGTGTGTATATGTGTAGAAAAGAATAGAATAGAATGTATAGAATAGAAAAGAAATGTATAGAAAGGTCACTGGAAAGGTCAAAATATAATAGTTAACTCTAGAGAGGAGGAATGGAGGGCATGGTGAAAGGGACTTTGAAGGTCTTTATTAATCCTTTCTTCTTCTTGTTCACTCAGTCATGTCTGACTCTTTTCGACCCCATGGACTGCAGCAGGCCAGGCTTCCTTGTCTCTCACCATCTACCCGAGCTTGCTCAAACTCATGTCCATTGAGTAGATGATGCCATCTAACCATCCCATCCTCTGTCATCCCCTTCTTCTGCCTTCAATCTTGCCCAGCATCAGGGTCTCTTCTAATGAATCCATTCTTTGAATAAGGTGGCCAAAGTACTGGAGCTTCAGATTCAGCATCAATCCTTCCAATGAATATTCAGGATTAATTTCCTTTAGGATTCACTGGTTTGATCTCTTTGCAGTCCAAGGGACTTCAAGAGTCTTCTCCAACACCACAGTTCAAAACCATCTATTCTTCGCCACTCAGCTTTCTTTACACATCCATACAAGACTACTGAAAAAACCATAGCTTTGACTCTGAGGACCTTTGTCAGCAAAGTAATGTCTCTGCTTTTTAAAATGCTGTCTAGGTTGGTCATAGCTTTTCTTCCAAAAAGCAAGCGTCTTTTAATTTCATGGCTGTAGTCACCATCTGCAGTGATTTTGGAACTGAAGAAAATAAAGTCACTGTTTCCGTTGTTTCACCATCTATTTGCCATGAAGTGATGGGGCCAGAAGCCATGATCTTCATTTTTTGAATGTTGAGTTTCAAGCCAGCTTTTTCATTCTCCCCTTTCACATTCATCAAGAGGCTCTTCAGTTCCTCTTCACTTTCTGTCTTAATCTGCATATCTGAGATTATTGACATTTCTCTCGACAATCTTGATTCCAGCTTGTGCTTCATCAGCCTGGCATTTCTCATGATGTACTCTGCATCCTTTATTTTTAAGCAAAGGTAACATTATTTTGTTAATTATATGACTTAAAGTATGTTTAAAAACAATTATAGGAGTATGCTTAAATCTAATGATCCCTTGCCTTGAAAATAAAGTCAAAAAGACTCAATTTAGGCTCTTAAACTACCTCCCAACTACATATTTTGCATCTACACAGAAAAATGACCCAATAAAAGAGGAGATGAGTCATCTGGAGAATTGACCCATCCTAAAAGTGTGTAAATGTGCTATTGAGATGAATTTTAAAAACAAGTCAAATCACAGTAACCATAGGGTTATATGATTGGTCTATACTCCTAATCAAGAGTATTGTCAGTTAAATGACACACCTCCCAGGTTGCTACAGTTTCTAGGTGGGTTGAGGAAGCCCAGGAACCAGTCGTGGATTTGGGAAACTGGTTCACATTCACACAAAGGGGCAAAAGAAGGAGAGGAAAAACCAGAGCAAGAAACAGTGTGACCTCTTCCTTCCTAAAGGCCTTAATCCTAATGTCTGTGTTCTGAAGCCACCATGCAAAATCAGGTTCCAAATAAGTTAGTCCAACACCACTGACTACAAAAACTATCTGCAATTATTTCTATATCTTCATTAAATGCAGAGGCTAACAATGAGATCTGTAGGTTTATTTCCAAAGTCTTAGGGTTCAGATATCATGATGTCATTTTTAAATAAATCTTATGAAAAAGTGGTAAAGATTGTGATATCCATGACTCTATAAAAGATTTTGTAGAAATTTAAAAAATAAGCTAAAAGAAAAGAGACAGGAAATTAATAACAAAACCTGATAGTTTTTTTTTATTTTTAAAGAATATGAAAGTTCTTTAGAATCACAAGAAAATATATTTAAATATGTCCCCCAAATCATGGAAAATACATTTTTTAAAAAACATGGATTATGCTCAAGAAATTAAATTGCAAAAATATTGTACATTGAATAATGGAAAATTAAAGTTTTGGATGACAAAGAGCAACTATCCCAAACTTAAACATCAGTATTAAAAGGCAAAAAGATATGATACTGAAAGATAAACTCCCCAGGTCAGTAGGTGCCCAATATGCTACTGGAGAAGAGTGGAGAAATAACTCCAGAAAGAATGAAGGGATGGAGCCAAAGTGAAAACAACACCCAGGTGTAGATGTGACTGCTGATGAAAGTAAAGTCCAATGCTGTAAGTATCCAATGCCAATATTGCATAGGAACCTGGAATGTTAGGTCCATGAATCAAGGTAAATTGAAAGTAGTCAAACAGGAGATGGCAAGAGTGAATATCAACATTCTAGGAATCAGTGAACTAAATGGACTGGAATGGGTGAATTTAATTCAGATGACTCTTATGTCTACTATTGTGGGCAAGAATCCCTTAGAAGAAATATAGTAGCCCTCATAGTCAACAAAAGAGTCTGAAATGCAGTACTTAGGTGCAATCTCAAAAATGACAGAATGATGTCTGTTCATTTCCAAGGCAAACCATTCAGTATCACAGTAATGCAAGTCTATGCCCCAACCACTAATGCCGAACGACTGAAGTTCAATGGTTCTATGATCTACAAGACTTTGTAGAACACACCAAAAAAAGATGTCCTTTTCATCATAGGGAACTGGAATACAAAAATAGGAAGTCAAGAGATACCTGGAGGATCAGGCAAGTTTGGCCTTGGAGAACAAAATGAAGCACGGCAAAGGCTAACAGAACTTTGCCAAGAAAACACACTGGTCATAGCAAACACTCCCTTCCAACAACACAAAGAGACGACTCTACACATGGACGTCACCAGGTGGTCAATACTGAAATCAGATTAATTATATTCTTTGCAGCTGAAGATGGCAAAGCTCTATACAGTCAGAAAAAACAAGACTGGGAGCTGACTGTGGCTCAGATCATGAACTCTTTATTGCCAAATTCAAGAAAATTGAAGAAAGTAGGGAAAACCCTAGACCATTCAGGTATGACCTAAACCAAAGCCTTTACTATTATACAGTGGAAGTGACAAACAGATTCAAGGAATTAGATCTTAAAGACAAAGTGCCTAAAGAACTATGGACAGAGGTTTATGACATTGTACAGGAGGCAATGATCAAGACCATCCTCAAGAAAAAGAAATGCAAAAGGGCAAACTGGCTGTCTGAGGAGGCCTTCCAAATAGCTGAGAAAAGAAGAGAAGTGAAAGGCAAAGGAGAAAAGGAAAGTTATACCCATCTGAATGCAGAGTTCCAAAGAATAGCTACACTCAGTATGCCAGCAAATTTGGAAAACTCAGCAGTGGCCACAGGACTGGAAAAGGTCAGTTTTCATTCCAGTCCCAAAGAAAGGCAATGCCAAAGAATGCTCAAACTACCGCACAATTGCACTCATCTCACACGCTAGCAAAGCAGTGCTCAAAATGCTCCAGGTGAGGCTTCAATAGTACGTGACCCAAGAACTTCCAGATGCTCAAGCTGGATTTAGAAAAGGCAGAGGAACCAAAGATCAAATTGCCAACATCTGTTGGATCATCGAAAAACCAAGAGAATTCCAGAAAAACATCTACTTCTGCTTTATTGATACACTAAAGCCTTTGACTCTGAATCACAACAAACTGTGGGAAATTCTGAAAGAGATGGGAATACCAGACCACCTGACCTGCCTCCTGAGAAACCTTTATGCAGGTCAAGAAGCAACAGTTAGAACTGGACATGGAAGAACTGACTGGCTCCAAATTGGGAAAGGAGTATGTCAAGGCTGTATATTGTCATCTTTCTTATTTAAACTTATATGTAGAGTACATCATGGGAAATGCCGGGCTGGATGAAGCACAGCTAGAATCAAGATTGCCAGGAGAACTATCAGTAGCATCAGATATGCAAATGACACAACCCTTTTGGCAGAAAGAAAAGAACTAAAGAGCCTCTTGATGAAAGCGAAAGAGGAGAGTGAAAAAGCTGGCTTAAAGCTCAACATTCAAAAAAATGAAGATCATGGCATCCTGTCCCATCACTTCATGGCAAATACATGATAAAGCAGTGAAAACGGTGACAGACTATTTTCTTGAGCTCCAGAATCACTGCAGATGGTGACTGCAGTCTTGAAATTAAAAGATGCTTGCTCCTTGGAAGAAAAGCTATGACCAAGCTAGACAGCATTTTAAAAAGCAGAGACATCACTTTGCTGACAAAGGTCCTCAGAGTCAAAGCTATGGTTTTTCCAGTAGTCATGTATGGATGTGAGAGTTGGACCATAAAGAAAGCTGAGCACCAGAGAATTTTGCACTGTGGTGTTGGAGAAGACTCTTGAGAGTCCCTTGAACTACAAAGAGATCCAACCAGTGAATCTTAAAGAAAATCAGTCTTGAATATTCATTGGAAAGACTGATGCTGAAACTGAAGCTCCAATAGTTTGGCCACCTGATTAGAAGAACTGACTCAATGGAAAAGACCTTGATGCTGGGCAATATTGAAGGCGTGAGGAGAAGGGGATGACAGAAGATGAGATGGTTGGATGGCATCACTGACTCAATGGACCTGATTTTGAACAAGCTCAGGTAGATGGTGAGGGACAGGGAAGCCTGGCGTTCTGCAGCCCATGGATCGCACGGAATCGGACACAACTGAGCAATTTCACTTTCCCTTTTCACTTTCATGCATTGGAGAAGGAAATGGCAACCCACTCCAGTGTTCTTGCCTGGAAAATCCCAGGGACAGGGGAGCCTCGTGGGCTGCTGTCTATGGGGTCGCACAGAGTTGGACACAACTGAAGCAACTTAGCAGCAGCAGCAGTAAGTATATCACTATAAGACCAGGAAAATAAATACCCTAACCTCACTCTCCTCCTCCTCTACCATATCTTGCCAGGAATCTCTACTAGCAACCCGACTGGAAGACAGCATGCGGGCTAAGTGTTAAGTTGCTTCAGTTGTGTCTGACTCTTTGCAACTCCATGGACTGTAGCCTGCTAGCCTCCCTCTGTCTATGAGATTTCCCAGGCAAGAATACTGGAATGGGTTGCCATTTCCTTCTCCAGGGGATTTCTTGGACCCAGGGATTGAATCCATATCTCCTGCATCGCAGGTAGATTCTTTACAGTCTGAGCCACCAAGGAAACCCTATTAGTCATTCAGTTCAGTTCAGTCGCTCAAGTCGTGTCCGACTCTGCGACCCCATGAACTACAGAACGCCAGGCCTCCCTGTGACAAATACAAATTAAAATTGCAGTAAAATACCATGCCGCACTTACCAGAATGATTAAATGACTTACTATACCAAGTGTTAGAGAGTATGTAAAGCAAATGGAACTCTTAAATCTAGTTGATGAGAATGTCGACTAAAAAAAGATGTACAACTTGAGAGTTGTGAGTTAAGTTTTATTTGGGACAAAATGAGGACTGCAACCTAGAGGCAGCATCTCAGATAGCTCTGAGAGACTCAACTG
Source organism: Aepyceros melampus (assembly GCA_006408695.1). Classification (NCBI taxonomy): domain Eukaryota; kingdom Metazoa; phylum Chordata; class Mammalia; order Artiodactyla; family Bovidae; genus Aepyceros; species Aepyceros melampus. The sequence goes on from SJXQ01009926.1 coordinate 34,592, forward strand.
GAAGACAGAGAACACAACAGCCTGTGGGGCAGAGAGTAGAGTGGAGAGAGAAGACAGTGAGTGGGTCTGGAGAGCCAAAGGCAGGTTGTTAGGCACAAATAGAAAGTGAAAAATATTTAAGACTAAATTGTTGAGAAAATACATATCAGAATCTGTGAAATGCAGTTTTAAGAGTACCTAAGGACAAGTTTCCAACCTTAAATTGTTATATTAGAGAAGGTTAGAAAATGAGGACCTCAATAATCAAGAGGTTAATGAACAACAAAATTAACCCAGGGAAAGTTAAAGGGGAAAATGCAAAAATCAATAAAATAGAAAACAAAATACAAAAGCTAGTTCTCTGAAATAACAAGTAAAATCGAAATCCTTTTACAAATTATATTAAGAAAGAAAAGGGACATAACAGATAGAGCAGTGATTTTTAAAATAAGAGAATATTATGAACAACATTATGCCTATGAATTAGGAAATAGATGGCAGTTTCCTGAAAAAATATAATTTACCAAAATTGACTCAAATATGAGTAGACTTATGACAATTAACAAAATTGACTTAACTACACAAATAATCAACCAGACCCAGATGGCTTTACAGGTGATTTCTACCAAAGAGAAAGAAAGAAAAAAGAAATAGAAAAAAAAAAGAAGAAGAAGAAAAGAAACAGGTGGTCCTAAACTTATGCAGATTATTCCAGACAAGGAACAATAGGGACAAATAACTCCTTCTGAAAACAAAGCAGTAAATGGAAATTCAGCCTCACTCATGGTTAATCAAGATAAAAATGCCATACTAAACCAAAATTTAGAACTCCAATAAGACACACACATATATGCATTACTTTTAAACTAAATTTATTCAGGAATGCAGGTATAATTTTATAACAAAATTTTTTTCAATGTAATTTTGATAGTAGAATAAATTAAATATAAGAAACCATTTGATCCATTTGATCAGAGACAGAAAAAACATTGATGTAAATCAATATCCTAACACAAAACAAAACTAAAAACATCCTTAATGCTCTAGGTAGAGGAAAAAGCTTCCTTAACTTAATGAAGTATATTTACTAAAAGCACAGAGTAAACAGTGTTATAACTAATAATAAAGCATTTAAAGTAAAAAACAAGTATGTACCCTAACACTATTTCTATTCAGTGATATACGAGAAGTCCTAGCCATAGTAGTAAGACAAGAAAGAATATTTAAAAATCTTTTAAAGAAGAAAAAATTGTTATTGTATACTATATGATTATTTGCACAGAAAATCCAAGCAAACTAACAAATTTTAAAATCAACAGAAAAGTTCAAGGATAGTTCTGGATATAAAACTAAAATGCATATTTTAAAACTGTATTCCTAAAGATGAACAGCAAATAGTTTGGAACTGTAATCTTAAAAATATCCCATTCATGATAGTGACTAAAAATATAAAATATGTTTAAGTATAGATTTAACAAAAATGCAAAAGGCTTTGTAAAGAAAACAATAAACTTTATTGATAGGCATTAAATGAAGAAATCTATATTCATGTGTAGGAAGACCCAATGTTATAAAGATGCTAATTTTCTATACAATAATTGATAAATTCAATGTCATTCCAGTCAAAATGCCACAGAATTTCTCCAGCATTTTACTAAAGTGATTTTAAAATTCAAAACCAAAAAATCAATAATAAGACACTTTTTAAGTAGAACAGGTGGAAGTTTTGCCTACGAGATACCAAGACATAAGGTACAGTAACTAAGACTGTATGGTATGGGTGGAGGATAGACAGAATACAGAACAGAGAGACCATACACAAACACAAAGGTATATGGACACCATGACAGAGATGAGGTCATGGTGATTAGTGAGGGAAAGGATGGACTAACCAATCAATAACCCTGGGACCTAAATACAACTAGATCCTAACCTTAGAGCCAAAAATAGATTATAGATTCATTAAGATTTAAGTAAGAGAAGCAAAACTTTGCAACTTTCATGATAGCATATTTATAGGGGCTTCTCCTACAGACTCTAAGTCACACTGCCTTGCAAAACTTAAGAAGGGAGTGCTATGTGCTTAGTGCTCCAGGGGGCACCATTCATATAGGCCAAAGGGTGATTCAGTTCAGACAGTTCAGTTCAGTCGCTCATTCGTGTCCAACTCTGCGACCCCATGAATCTCAGCACGCCAGGCCTCCCTGTCCATCACCAACTCCCGGAGTTCACTCAGACTCACGTCATTGAGTCAGTGATGCCATCCAGCCATCTCATCTGTCGTCCCCTTCTCCTCCTGCCCCTAATCCCTCCCAGCATCAAGGTCTTTTCTAGTGAGTCAACTCTTCGCATGAGGTGGCCAAAGTATTGGAGTTTCAGCTTTAGCATCACTCCTTCCAATGAAGACCCAGGACTGATCTCCTTTAGGATGGACTGGTTGGATCTCCTTTCAGTCCAAGGGACTCTGAAGAATCTTCTCCAACACCACAGTTCAAAAGCATTGATTCTTAGGCACTCAGCTTTCTTCACAGTTCAAGTCTCACATCCATACATGACCACTGGAGAAACCATAGCCTTGACTAGATGGACCTTTATTGGCAAAGTAATGACTCTGCTTTTCAATATGCTGTCTAGGTTGGTCATAACTTTCCTTCCAAGGAGTAAGCGTCTTTTAATTTCATGGCTGCAGTCACCATCTGCAGTGATTTTGGAGCCCAGAAAAATAAAGTCAGCCACTGTTTCTCCATCTATCTGTCATGAAGTGATGGGATTGGATGCCATGATCTTAGTTTTCTGAATGTTGAGCTTTAAGCCAACTTTTTCACTCTCCTTTTACTTTCATCAAGAGGCTTTTTAGTTTCTCTTCACCTTCTGCCATAAGGGTGGTGTCATCTGCATATCTGAGGTTATTGATATTTCTCCAGGCAATCTTGATTCTAGCTTGTGCTTCTTCCAGCCCAGCGTTTCTTATGATGTATTCTGTATATAAGTTAAATAAGCAGGGTGACAGTATACAGCCTTGATGTACTCCTTTTCCTATTTGGAACCAGTCTGTTGTTCCATGTCCAGTTCTAACTGTTGCTTCCTGACCTGCATATACAGAAGGCCCTAAAGTTGTGGATCAGCAGGTTTTGATCAAGGAAGTGAAAAAATTATTAAAACATAAAATCATAAACTATGAAGGCAAAAAGTGATAAATTTGACTATCCTATAACTAGAAATGTCTGGACTTCTCTGGTGGTCCAGTGGTTGAGAATCCACCTGTTTCAAACATCACATCCAGATACAATAACATCCAGAGGAAGAAAAGCCAGCTCATCTCTTCTGCCTTTTTCTCTTTTTTTTAATTGAGAAAGGAAATGTTTCCTAGAAGTCCCTTGAGAGACTTTCCTTCACATTTCATCGGTCTGGATTGAGTCACAATTCTGTTCCTAAAGCTGTCCCTGCCAAAGAATGTGAGATAAACATAACTGGTTTTTAGTAAAGCATATGGCTTTGTGGAGGAAGGTGGATACCTCCTTGAAGTCTGGTCCTTTTAGGAAGAAGGAGGGGAATGGGTGTTAATTAGGCAATTGTCAAAATCTGCTCCATTCATAAAGCTTCACTCTGAGCCTGTTGAATTACCCCTGTACTCCTTTGTTCTGATTTTACCTTTACCTAGAATCCTTCCCAATGATATTTTACCTTTCTAGGTTCCTTCATACCAGGAAAACAGTGTGTGAGTATGTTGGTCATTGGAAACTTCTGTCTTTCAATATGAGATTTAAAGACTGGTACTTGGTTTAGAGTTAGAGTTTCCTGTTCCTACTTTTTTAATATTTCCAGAATGTTAGGTAAATAGAATATACACAGTGGAGCCTTTTGAGTCTGGCATCTTTCACTTAGCATAATGCATTTAAGATTCATGCAGAACTTCCCTGGTGGTCCAGTGGTTAAGAATCCACCTGCCAATGCAGAGAACATGGATTTGATCCTTCGATCCTTGATCCAGGGAAGATCCCACATGCCACAGAAGAACTAACCCCGTGCGCCACAACTACCAAGCCTGCACTCTAGAGCCCATGCTTCACAACAAGAGAAGCCACTGCAGTGAGAAGCCTGCACGTCAAAATGAAGAGTTGCCCCCACTGGCTGCAGCTAGAGAAAGCTCGCGTGCAGCAATAAGGACCCAATGCAGCCACAAATAAATTTTAGAAAGAGTCACCCATATGTTATCTATATCAGTATTTCATTCCTTTTTACTGCTAAATAAGATTCAGTTGTAAGCATGTACTACACTTATTCACTCACAGTTGAAGGGTATTTGGGTTGTTTCCAGTTGCTATTATGAATAAAGCTACTACCAACTCATGTAGAAGTTTTTGTGTGAACATAAGTTTTCACTTCTCTTGGGAAATACTTGGGTGTAGAATTGCTGGGGCAATGGCACCCCACTCCAGTACTTTTGCCTGGAAAATCCCATGGACGGAGGAGCCTGGTGGGCTGCAGTCCATGGGGTCACTAGAGTCGGACATGACTGAGCGACTTCACTTTCACTTTTCACTTTCATGCATTGGAGAAGGAAATAGCAACCCACTCCAGTGTTCTTGCCTGGGGAATCCCCGGGACGGGGAAGCCTGGTGGGCTGCCATCTATGGGGTCGCACAGAGTCGGACACGACAGAAGCGACTTAGCAGCAGTAGCAGCAGCAGCATAGTGAATGTATGTTTAACTTTATAAGAAATTAATAAACTGTCCAGATATTTTTAAAATTTCATTTTGGGGAAGATGTCTGGCAATCATTTTCTCAACCAAATCATTAAAGTTAATTAATATTACTAAGAATAAGACAGAATATTGTATTTGTTTTTCTTTTGACTGCACAGCATGTGAGTTCCCCGACTAGGGATGGAACCCATGGCCCTGGCAGTGGAAGTACAGAGTCTTAACCACTGGACTGCTTGGGAAGTTCCTAACATGATATGTTAGAAATAAACAAGCATTACCTGTGACATATTCTTGGCAAAACTTAAACTTCCAGGCTTAATTTCCAGGATATAAGACAAATCAAAAAATAAGTTAATTCTATAAGGAAGCACTCAGGTAGATCCAGAATGTAAGCATTCACCATGCTAGTCTCTTCAAAAGAATCAGTGTCATAGGTGGGGGCAGGCAGGTAGTTGGGGAGGGAGAAGGCAAGAGGATTGTTCTAGATGAAAAGGAAATCACCAAAATCAGTGCCTTCATTGGATGCTAGTTATAAAATAACAAAAAAGAAAGCAGCTATAAAAAACATTTTTTGCAGACAGAATTTTAATATGGGCTCAATATGGATAACATTAGGCAATTATTAATTTTCTTAAGACAATGACATTGTAGTTATGAAAAATATTTTTATTTCACAGAGGTACATTCTAACATATTTAGGGGTAAACGATTATGATGTCTGCAATTTACTTTTAAATGGTTCAGCAAATTTAAAAATATGTAACATAGCTATAATGTTAACAATTATTGAGTCTAGGTAGTAGTGTACAGGTTTCTTTCAGATTTTCTGTTTATTTAAAACTTGTATGAAATAGCTGGAAAAATCAAATTATTCTATTTTTTATTTCTATAAGTTCTATTTGTATTTCAAATCTGATTAAGTATTTAAAAATTTTCTTGTTACTTGCAGGTGCTTTCAAACTTTCATTTTATTTCTTTAAACATGATGGTCGCAGTTATTTTTAGTCCTTGTCTGGTAAATTCAGTTTCTGAAGACTTTGCATGTTCGTTCATTGTTATTTATCCTGCTTCTCATACATGATGCCTGGATCTCTCTGTGTGTGCTTCAGTTCAGTTCAGTTCAGTCGCTCAGTCATGTCTGACTCTTTGCGACCCCATGGACTGAAGCACTCCAGGCCTCCCTGTCCATCACCAACTGCCAGAGTTGACCCATACTCCTGTCCATTGAGTCGGCGATGCCATCCAACCATCTCATCCTCTATTGTCCCCTTCTCCTCCTGCCTTCAATCTTTCCCAGCATCAGGGATTTTTCCAGTGAGTCAGCTCTTCTCATCAGGTGGCCAAAGTATTAGAGTTTCAGTTTCAACATCAGTCTTTCCAGTGAACACCCAGGACTGATCTCCTTTAGGATGGACTGGTTAGATCTCCTTGCAGTTCAAGAGACTCTCAAGAGTCTTCTCCAACACCACAGTTCAAAACCATCAGTTCTTTGGCACTCAGCTTTCTTTATAGTCCAACTCTAACATCCATACATGACCACTGGAAAAACCATAGCTTTGACTAGACAGACCTTTGTTGGCAAAGTAATGTCTCTGCTTTTTAATATGCTGTCTAGGTTGGTCATAATTTTCTTCCAAGGAGCAACCATCTTTTAATTTCATGGCTGCAGTTACCATCTGCAATGATTTTGGAGCCCAGAAAAATAAAAGTCAGCCACTGTTTCCTCTGTTTCCCCATCTATTTACCATGAAGTGATAGGACAGGATGCCATGATCTTCATTTTTTGAATGTTGAGCTTTA
>SJXQ01009927.1:0-67501 GCA_006408695.1 Aepyceros melampus
CACCAGAAATGATAAATACAAAGACTTTTAAACTCAAAAATAAGTCTCTTTTAAATGTAATGATCAGTGTAAAGTCAATAGCATATGTAGAAGTAAAATGCTTGATGAACATAGCATAGCAGCTGAGATGGGGGAAATGGTTCTAAGTTTCTGTTACCATAGTTGACATAGTATTATGTTAACTTAAGGACACTTATTAAGTTAATAAGTGTCCCATAAACCCTAAAGCAACCATTTAAAAATTATGCCTAATTAGTCAAAAAGGGAAATAAGCCATAAAAAATACTCATTCACCCTGATTACCAAGATTAACAAAGATAGTACAAAAAAAAGAAAATTACAGGACAATATCTTTGATGAATATAAATGCAAAAAATTCTCAACAAAATATTAGCAAACCAAATCCAACAACAGATAAAAAAGATCATATAACATGACCAAGTGCTATTCATCCCAGGTTCACAAGGATGGTTCAACACACATAAATCAATCATCATGATATACCACATCAACAAAAAAAAAGACAAAAACCAAAAAATCATCTCAATAGATGCAGCAAAAGCATGCATTTGATAAAATTCATCATTCATTCATTACAAAAAAAAAACCCTTATGAAAGTAGGTATAACGAGACTATAAAAATAAATAAATAAAAGCTATTTATAATAATAAAAGCTATCTATGATAAACCCACGGTCAACATAATACTGAACAGTGAAAAGCTGAACGCCTTCCCACTAAAATCTGGAATGAGACAAGGATGCTCACTCTTACCATTTCTATTCTGCATGGTACTCGAAGTCCTAGTCACAGCAATCAGACAAGAAACAGAAATTAAGTATTTTAAATTTTTAGGGAAGAGGTAAAACTGTCATTTTATGCAGATGACATGGTACTATATAGTAGAAAATCCTAAAGACTGCACACAAAATCTACTAGAATTGATAAATTATTTCAGCAAGGTAGCAGGATACCAGATTAACGTATAGAAATTGGTTGTTTCTTTACACTAACAATGAAACCTGGAAAGAGAAAATAAACAATCTCTTAAAATCATAGCAAAAAAAACCCATCACCACCACCAAGTAGGATTTCTATCAATATCAGTAACCAGGCATTTTATAGAATTTCATAAATAACTGAATAAAGATCTCACAACTCAATGGGCGTTTTGGAGGTCCAAAAAAAATTTCTTCCTTGAAAGCTTTATTAAACATTTAAAGAGTGTTTAGTTTAAAATTTCTACATTGGTAGGTAGATCTAGAGGGAGATGAGGAAAATCTGTTTCAATGCTAGGCAACAGATGGCAGATAAAAGATATTATCATATACTTTCAACCAGGCAGGATAAATTGTTCAAATATATTTTGGCAGCTGCTAAAGCAAGTAGGAATACAGAAGAGGTAAAGCAAATAAACAAACAAAAGAATTTCAAATGATCCTATGGAGACTAATTAACGAATTGTGCAGTTTTACAGCTATATATTTCTGGAAATTCCAGTCTTGCCTAGGTTCATAATTGGCCTCTTTAAAATTTTAGCACATCTGAGAACAATTATTCTGTGTCCTGGTGCTCTGCCCATCTTAAAGAACTACCCAAAAGTTCACAGGAATCTCCTAGGGAACGGGAAACTCAAGATATCCACAGCTAAGTTGATTTCTAGCTAGAGAACTGACTGTTCTTAACACTGAAATATATATCCTAATTGACTCATGGAACTTACTCTGCAGGCTGTAAGGTTTGAAGTCACACCGAATGACAGGGTGATGTGCTAAGACAAGTAATGGTCCAGGAGTGAGGAGACAGCTCTTTGTTATGGTAGTAACAGTTATGGGAGTCTTGATAAGTTACTCAGCATCTCATGGCTCCATTTCCTTATTTATACATATGGGAAATCATTCCTGCCCTGCCGATCTCAGAGGCCTTTTAGATGCACCAAATATTATAAATTATATAAAACACCTGGTAATAGTATATAGAACAAAAGAAGAAATGGGCAATTTATTTAAGGAAAATTATTCATGAAGTATTCTAAAATTTTTTAAGTTTCTGTCATAAATTTGAGATATATTTTAACATTGTATTATTTGTGTTATTTTAATCACTTATTTTATTATTGAAACCACCCTGTGAATTATACATGGACAATATTCATAGTTTTCTACAAAAGAGACTGAAAAAGTGGTTGCCCAAGTTAAAAACCTAATTTATAACATAGTCATCAACCTATCTTCTGTGTAAAGAAGACTTTTCTCAACAATTTGAGCTGCCCAGAAAAAGGAGTAATCTGTCTTCTAATGTAATGAGTTCCATTTCTGTAGATAAAAGAATTATTCCTGCATTGAAAGGAAGGAGATAAATGAATATTAAATGAAACCCAGGCTGACAAAAGTGTCCACGTCACAAAAAATGCTAAAGAACCCTAGGGTCTAGTGATTCTCCTGTATAATGGGGCTTGTAATACCTACAGGGATAGGTATCTGTGGGTGACAGAAGGGGCTCTGCATGACCTGTATTTTTCTGTAGGATAGTAAAAAGCAGTGCATTACACCAATCCTCTCGATGTCATATGTCAACAGTGTCTCTCCCAGTAAAATGCTATGGAAAAGCCCAAATAAACTTTTGGGCCAACCCAATATTATCATTATCTCCATTTCAAAATAGGAGCTTGAGATTTAGAGAGATTAAAGTATTAATACTTTCCCAACATTCCAAAAGTGGAGAAGCCTGGATCTGAAACAATTTATTCAGAACTAGATCATAGCTGCATGTGATGACAGTATGGTGGGAACCATGGTTAAGGAATTAGCTTATCGTGTTCCATTAAATCCTCATTAATTTAGTACTACTGTGATTCTCTTTCCAGATTGGCAAACTGATATTAGTGAGATCTAGAGTCTCTCCATTAAGACATTCACATCTAGGATTCTCCCCAGGCAGTCCATCACCACAGCTTATGTGTTTATTTTGGATATTCTATTGCTTTTGCAAAGTAAAAGAGGTACTTAAACTGACTTGTGCGTAGAAATGTTATGATCATCTTATCCTTGATTACAATGCAGGAACTATAAATCCTTCCAGTTCTTCAAACTTTAATCTCCTTTTCATTTGTATGAAGTTACTTTCTTAGGAATGTGGTACACAGTAAGAATTTTAAGAACATCCACTCACTTGAGCATCGTGTTGGGTTATGTAGACCTAACTTCTCTCAAAATGTGAGCACAACACCCTTTAAGATGGAAACCTTTGTGCTGTTAAATAGAACCACAGGAAAAAGCTCTCATGTTTAAAGAGAAAAAAAATCCAACTACTTACAAACTAAAAGACAAGTAAGTTGCAGAAATGCATTTTCACAATATTATTTATCCTTATATAATTTCTTCAAAAACAAGGAGGGGCCATCACTTGGCATTTCCTGAAAGCCCCAAACACCAGTGTATCTAGTAATTGCTTCTTCTAAAATGTGTATCATACAAAATCACTTCTGTGGTATTCCTGACAAAAGTGTACAACCTGACAAAAATGCATAACCTGAAACTAATCATGAAGAAATATCGGACTAACTTAAACAGAGGGGCATTCTACAAAGTAACTGCCAGTACTCTTCCAAAATGTCATAGTCATGAAAGGCAAAGAAATTGCAGACAACTTTAAAGTTCTAGATGAAAGACTAAGACACTTCCTAGCACCATACATAAAAATATAATCAAAATGGTTTAAAGACTTAAATGTAAGGCCAGAAATGATAAAGCTCTTAGAGAAAAACATAGGCAGTACACTCTGACATAAATGACAGCAAGATCCTCTTTGACCCACCTCCTAGAGTAATGGAAATAAAAACAAAAATAAACAAATGGGATCTAATTAAAAACTCTTGCATAGTAAAGGAAACAATACACAAGATTAAAAGACAACCCTTAGAATGGACAAAAATAATTGCAAACAAAACAACTGACAAAGGATTAATCTCCAAAGTGTATAAGCAGCTCATATAGCTCAATATCAGAAAAACAAACAGCCCAATTAAAACCGAGCAGAAGACTTAAACCAACATTTCTCCAAAGAAGACATTCAGAAGGCCAATAAACCATGAAAAGATACTCAACATCGCTCATCATTAGAGAAATGGAAATCAAAACTACAGTGAAGTATCACCTCACACCTGTCACAATGGACATCATTAAAAATCTACAAACAGTGAATGCTGGAGATGATGTGGAGAAAAGGAACCCTCTTGGGATGTTGATAGAAATGTAAGTTGATACAGCTCCTATGGAGATTCCTTTAAAAAACTAGGAATAAAACTACCATAAGACCCAGCAATCCCACTACTGGGCGTATACTCTGAGGAAACCATAATTGAAAAAGACACATGTACCCTAATGTTCACTATAGCAGCACTATTTACAATAACCAGGACATGGAAGCAACCTAGATGTCCATGGACAGATGAATGGATAAAGATGTGGTACATATATTTGCTGTTGTTCATTCGTTAACTTGTGCCCAACTCTTTGTGACCCCATGGACTGCAGCATGCCAGGCTTCCCTGTCCTTCACTATCTCCCAGATTCTGCTCAAATTCAGGTCCATTGAGTGGGTGATGCTATCTACTCATCTCATCCTCTCCCACCCCCTTCTCCTTTTGCCTTCAATCTTTCCCAGCATTTAGGTCTTTTCCAATGAGTCAGCTCTTTGCATCAAGTGGCTAAACTATTGGAGCTTCAGCTTCAGTATTAGTCCCTCCAATAAATATTCAGGGTTGATTTCCTTTAAGATTTACAATAGACTATTACTCGGCCATTAAAAGAATTAATCTGAGTCAGTTCTAGTGAGGTGGATGAACCTAGAACGTGTACAGAGTGAAGTAAGTCAGAAAGAGAAAAACAAATATAGTATATTAACGCATATATGTGGAATCTAAAACAAATGGTACTGATGAACCTACTTGCAGAGAAGGAATGGAGACGAAGATATAGAGAATGGACTTGTGGACATAGTAGAGGAAGGAAAGAGCGGGATGAACTGAGAAAGTAGCATCAACATATATACACTACCATGTGTAAGATAGATAGCTGATGAGAAGTTGCTATATAATACAGGGAGCCAACTGTATTATGGCGCTCTGTGATGATCGAGGGGGAGGGAGGGGAAGGAGACTCAAGAGGAAGGTGATATGTATATCATTATGTCTGGTTTACATTGTTGTACAGCACAAACCAACACAATGTTGTAAAGCAATTTTCCTCCAATTAAAAAATAACTTGAAAAAAAGAAGACTAAAAATATATGACAACTGACACATGTGATCCTGGATTGGATAATGGACCAGGGAGAAACTTTTTTTCTGAAAAAAGTATTGTTGGGACAATGGGAAAAATTTGAATCAGACCTGTAAATTAGCTGATAGTGTATCAGGGTTAATTTCTTGATTTAAGTAATTATACTGTGATAATGTATTCTTGCCTGGAGAATCCCATGGACAAAGGAGCCTGGTGGGCTATAGTCCAGAAAGTCACAAAGAATAGGACATGACAAAAGTGACTCAGCACTGTGATGATGTAAGAGAATGTCTTTCTTAAAGAACGTATTAGAGGTAAAGAGATACTATTTTTGCAATTCTCAAAAACATCAGAAAAAATATATCCCAAGCTACTGCTTTTATGAAACCAATTTTGGATGCTTTAACCCTCTATTAAATTATACATGGATTCAATGAATGCCAATTTGTTCACATTTGAAGCACTGGGCATGCATTAGCATTTCAGAAGACATGAATACAATATTGGCAATGGTGTTTCCTATACTCACTTTATGAAAAATCTGGCTTTGATTCATTACCTCTCTATAAGCCATATCTGTAATTTGAAACCATGTTATAGCCTGTAAGTTGACTTGGCTTTTCCAAGCAACATGAGAAAGGTAGTCTGGGTCTGATGATATTCAGTCAATATAGTTTGCCTCTCAGCTATCATCCTTGTCAAGTCTAACTCCTAGCTTCATCGGTCATTTCTTAGTCAGCCCTGAGTATCCTGGAAAGTCCATCTGGACTTTGATCCCTAGATGATTTACTCTGTCAATATATTAATGTTGATGTGTCTTCTACCTCATTTTAAGTCTGATATTCTTAAAATCTCCAACTATGACCTCCAAGAAACCTATGATAGACTCTCTACAGGAATATATGGATCCTCAGATTAAAAGAAACACTCTGCTCTTAACTTTCCAAATCCTCATCTAGTTTTAAACTAAACATTTATAATTCTCACTTTTTTCCTTTGATGTTTAAAATGCTAGATTGAGCCCTATGTACTGAGAGTTTCTGACAGACAATTTTTGAAAGAAATATAGAATATTTGATCAAATTAAACATCCTAAATCATAACATAAAATTATTGGTAAACAAGGAGCTTATATATTATCATATGTGGTAAGAACTGGACATAGAACAGACTAGTTTCAAATCAGGAAATGAGTACGTCAAGGCTGTATATTGTCAACACACACGTTTAAATTATATGCAGAGTACATCATGCAAAATGCTGGACTGGATGAAACACAAGCTGGAATCAAGATTGCCGGGAGAAATATCAATAACCTCAGATATGCAGATGACACCACACTTATGGCAGAAAGTGAAGAAGAACTAAAGAGCCTCTTGATGAAAGTGATAAAGAGTTGAAAAAGTTGGCTTAAAACTCAACATTCAGAAAACTAAGATCATGGCATCTGGTCCCATCACTTCATGGCAAATAGATGGGGAAACAGTGGAAACAGTGAAAGGCTTATTTTCAGTTCAGTTCAGTTCAGTCGCTCAGACGTGTCCAACTCTTTGCAACCCTATGAACTGCAGCACATCAGGCCTCCCTGACCATCACCAGCTCCTGGCATCCACCCAAACCCATGTCTATCGAGTAAGTGATGACATCCAACCATCTCATCCTCTGTCATCCCCTTCTCTTCCTGCCCTCAATCTTTCCCAGCATCAGAGTCTTTTCAAATGAGTCAGCTCTTCGCATCAGGTGGCCAAAGTAATGGAGTTTCAGCTTCAGCATCAGTCCTTCCAATGCACACCCAGGACTGATCTCCATGCAGTCCAAGTGTCTCTCAAGAGTCTTCATCAACACCACAGTTCAAAAGCATCAATTCTTCAGGCTCAGCTTTCTTTATAGACTTATTTTGGGAGAGCTCCAAAGTCACTGCAGATGGTGATTGCAGCCATGAAATTAAAAGATGCTTATTCCCTGGAAGAAAAGCTATGACAAGCCTAGGCAGCGTATTGAAAAGCAGAGACGTTACTTTACCAACAAAGGTCCATCTAGTCAAAGCTATGGTTTTTCAAGTAGTCATGTATGGATGTGAGAGTTGGACTATAAAGAAAGCTGAGCACCAAATAATTGATGCTTTAGAACTATGGTGGTGGAGAAGACTCTTGAGAGTCCCTTGGATATCTTGGAGATCCAACCAATCAATCATAAAGGAAATCAGTCCTGAATATTCATTGGAAGGACTGATGCTGAAGCTGAAACTCCAATTTTTTGGCCACCTGATGTGAAGAACTGACTTATTTGAAGAGACCCTGATGCTGGGAAAGATTGAAGGTGGGAGGAGAAGGGGATGACAGAGGATGAGATGGTTGGATGGCATCAATGACTCAATGGACATGAGTTTGAGTAAACTCCGGGATTTGGCGATGGAGAGGGAGGCCTGGCCTGGTGTGCTGCAGTCCATGGGGTCAAAAAGAGTCAGACATGCCTGAGTGACTGAACTGAACTGAATGTGAAATGGATTTCCACCCCCCTTGAGGAGGAAAATCTATTCTCAAAGTGATCCTCATATTTGTTCACTGTGAAATTGATTCCTCAAATAATGTGAGTACAGATAAAAGAGAATTTTAAACACTTCCACCTTGTTTCTTGGGGGAAATATTCCATTTCACAATATGCTACAGAGTTCAAAACACTTGACTGCACTTATTTTGAAAAGCAGAGATCTGGTTATCTTAACACTTGGTTGATAAGGGCCATTAAAAGACCACCAACTAAAGCAAACAATAAAAATGCAAGAACAGACAAGTTCTGTTGAAACACTCCAAATACATGGTAATTTCTTATTTAGTAGAAATCTTTACTGTTTTTACAAGTTTTTACCAATGCTTTTCTAAAATACAACTCAGTAGACCTCAAGCCTAGTACCATTTCAGTCTCAACAACAGCACACACTTTTCTTTATTCCATCACAGTTTCTAAACATCTTATATCTTCTACACCTTCATACCTAGTATATCTTGCTTACTTTGGTCCCTCAGTCTTTAATTCTTTGATCAATTACAACCTCCCTACTCAAGCATCAGGTACTCTATCAACTTCTAACTCATCACTCTCACACCCAATATAAAATTAAATTTTTTCTTATGGGCAGGCCATAGTATTTTCACATATACAAGCTATGTGATATCTCACATGACTTTTATTAATATTTGGTGGGTGTGATGGTTAATTTTATGCATCGAATTGACTAGGCCATGGTGCTCAGATATTTGAGCAAACATTATTCTAAATGTTTCTGTGAAAGTAGTTTTGTGCTATATTAACATTTAAACTAGCCAACTTTGAAGAAAGCATGCTGCTGCTGCTAAGTTGCTTCAATTGTGTCCGATTCTGTGTGACCCCATAGACAGCAGCCCACTAGGCTCCTCTGTCTCTGGGATTCTCCAGGCAAGAATACTGGAGTGGGTTGCCATTTCCTTCTCCAATGCATGAAAGTGAAAAGCGAAAGTGAAGTCGCTCGCATATTATCCACCATAATGTGGGTGGGTCTCATCTAATCAGTTGAAGGCCTTTATAGAAAAAACCTGACCTTCCACTAGGAAGAGGAAATTCTTCCAGCAGACTGTCTTTAGACTTGAAGTGCATCATTAGTTCTTCTTTGGGTCTCTTGCATGCTGGCTCAACCTGCAAATTTTGGACCTACCCTCCTCTACAGTTTTATGAGCTAATTTCCTTAATTTCTCTCTAGACAGACACAGACAGATAAATATATAAATAGGTGGACATAGATATCTATGTATCCAAAGAGATATATAGATTAACATCCTATTGGTTCTGTTTCTTTGGAGAACTCTGATTAATACAGTGGAGAATACTGAAATGGTTGGTTTTCACCTTATTTTCTGTTACTTTAAATTTTTCCATAATTAGATCCCACTGAGGGACTTCCCTAGTGGTCCAGTGGCTGAGACTGCACTCCCAATGCAGGGGGCCTGGCTTCAATCCCTGGTCACAGAACTAGATCTCACATGCTGCAACTTAAGGGTTCACATGCCATAACCAAAATTCTTGCATGCCACAACAAAGATTGAAGATTCTGTGTGCCACAACTAAGACACAGCACAGCCAAATAAATCAATGTTTTTTAAAAAAGATCCCACTGGAATTTAGATACCAAAAAAACCACAAAGAGCTTTTTTGTTAAATTAGATGCACATACACTAAAATGCCTCCCAGGTGGTGCTAGTGGTAAAGAACCAACTGGCCAAAGCTGGAGACATGAGATGTGGGTTCGATCCCTGGGTCCGGAAGATCTGCTGCAGGAGGGCATGGCAACCCACTCTAGTATTCTTGTCTGGAAAATCCCATGGACAGAGGGGCCTAGTGGGCTCCAGTCCATGGGGTGGCAAAGAGTCAGACATGACTGAGTGACTTAGCACACACACACACTAACACGCTAACAGTTGTTATCTAAGGGTGACATTCATATTTTTTTTTCCCTTGGTATTAGTCTCTATTTTCAAAGTCTTCTATAAAAAATTGTATTACTATGTTAAACAGAAGGAAAAAAAGCCACATTCTGTGATAAAAGCATCAATGCTCCCTTTAAGTTAATAGTAGATTCCATTTACCCCCAGGGCTACTTGCACTTCGATTTGAAAGCAGGTGAATACAATACACACTTGAAGTTGGTCCTGTTGGAAGGTCAATAGGAAATGGTAAAAACCATGGTGAACTGGAGAATGTGTACCGCATCTGTAAATGGTGGTGGCTGTGGGTCCAGTAGGCCACAGCTTAAAAGTTTTAAAAAATATATCAGACTTTTGTTTGAAATACAATAATTTTTAAACAATGGCAACTACCTAAAAAACACAAACAAAAAAACCCAATTTGCTATCCAAACAAACAAATCACTGAGGACTCTGGTTTATGGTGTCGGATGATACTCTTAAAAATGATTTAACTTCTCACAATTAAATTGATTTTTAGCACAACCCACTGAGAATATCATCTTTCAGAGTGGTACATGCTTCTACAAGTTGCTGACTATGAATTTCAGGGGCAGAATTAGAGAAATGCTAATACCCACTGGTGAATGACAATTTACTTCATTTAAAGCAGAGTCAGTTAGCTCAGTTCAGTTGCTCAGTCGTGTCCAACTCTTTGCGACCCTGTGAATTGCAGCACACCAGGCCCTCCTGTTCATCACCAACTCCCAGAGTTTACCCAAACTCATGTCCATTGAGTCGGTAATGCCATCCAGCCATTTCATCCGCTGTCGTCCCCTTCTCCTCCTGCCTCCAATCCCTTCCAGCATCAGGGTCTTTTCCAGTGAGTCAACTCTTCACATGAGGTGGCCAAAGTATTGGAGGTTCAGCTTCAGCATCAGTCCTTCCAATGAACACCCAGGACTGATCTTTAGAATGGACTGGTTGGATCTCCTTGCAGTCCAAGGGACTCTCAAGAGTCTTCTCCAACACCACAGTTCAAAAGCATTGTTAGGTAGGTAGAACAGGGAAAAGGAGTCCAAAATGGTGGTGGCTACAAGACAAGGAAGGGAAAAGCCCATGAAAATGGAACAAAAGAAGGTCTGACGACCAGAGTGAAGACCTCAGGTAAAACAAACAACACTCCTGGCTGGCCCAATTTACATAGGACAGGCCCAAGGAGAGATAAACATATAAACAGAGGAGCCAAAGCTATCTCTCTCTCCCCCACGCTGGGGCACTCTTCTCTTCGTGTCTTTGGATCAACATGCCCTCATGCCTCAAAGATGGATTTTCCTGCTATCTTCTAAATAAAATAGAGCTGTAACACTGAACTGTAACACTGATTTGTCTAAGAGCTATATCATGGTCCATTTGAGACCTGAGAGCTATAGCATGGTCTATCCAAGACCTGAGAGCTGTGACACCCTGAGGGGGCTTTAATGTCCATCACTCCAAATCTTTGTTGTGACGAGACAAAGAGCCAGGAACATACACTCGAGTGACAGCATCAATTCTTCAGGGCTCAGCTTTCTTCACAGTCCAACTCTCACATCCATACATGACCACTGGAAAAACCATAGCCTTGACTAGACGGACCTTTGTTGGCAAAGTAATGTCTCTGCTTTTAAAAATGCTGTCTAGGTTGGTCACTAGTTGGTCACTTTCCTTCCAAGGAGTAACAGTCTTTTAATTTCATGTCTGCAATCACCATCTAGAGTGATTTTGGAGCCCCCCAGAACAAAGTTTGACACTGTTTCCACTGTTTCCCCATCTATTTCCCATGAAGTAATGGGACCAGATGCCATGACGTTAGTTTTCTGAAAGTTGAGCTTTAAGAATGGTCCTATGATAATCTTCACCTATCTCTCTTAGGTCAACACCAGGGAACTCCCAAACTAAAAATTACTCATTCACGTAAGTTTTGGTTATTTTAAAAATATATATGGACAATAAATTTAAGAAGTCTCAAGGAGATCTCTTGATGACATAGTTTTTTAAATCAATGATTTTCTAAGGGGGTTGGTATCATTCACTCCAGGGGAACATTTTAGGTTACCGGAGTGATGCGGTTGGAAGTTACTAAAATCAAGTAGGCAGAGGTTCAGATATGCTCTAGATTGTCCCAAATGTAAAGAATTATTTTACCCAGCCCCATGACTTTCAAACATCCCCAGTGAATGTTCATGAACATGTAAAACCTCATCTGTGAGGACAGACAGCCTCTTTCTATTTTACATAGAATCACAAAGCATATGTGTAAAGTTTAAAAATAACCTGACTTTTCTAGAGATGCAACTTCCATGTAGACTGAGGACAGTTGTTCTTTACTCTCTTTAGAATGTTATCAAGAGTTGCTCACTCTTTCAGACAATTACGTCAGTGCCACTCACAGTGTTTGAGTAGCCCGCACTATATAGCTGTATCCATCTGTATTCACATCTGCCACAAGTCCAGTGATTCTATGGAGAGGTACAAGCATTAGGTCTTCTAGGATGGTCGTGCTTAGTATTTACATACTGAGATACCTTGTTAAAAAAAATAATAAAGTGCTTGGCATTTATGTCTCCTTTGTATTAAAGTTAGAGTATTAGAGTGCTTTTAAAAAATTTATGTTTGTCATTAAGTTCTATTATCTATAAATTTTATTTCAGGATATTAAATGATGCATTGAAATATTTATTATTAAAAGAGATTGTTAGGTTCAACTGAATTGAGAAACATTAACTTAGGATCTATCCTGACTGATGAGCCTAATCCATATTCATGTCCTCAAGCTTAAAAATGCAGCACTGTCATTCCATCTCTGAAATGAAATGTTTCATTTTAGCCAAATTATGAACGAATCACAGGATGCAGCATCATTTCTTAACTCTTGAAGAAAGCCTTCCTATTAAAAATTCAAGGCCCAATTTCCCACTTATTTCTTTTATATAATTATTGCACAGAATTCAGGTCCACTGATTCTACCACTCTTCACTGTTATAACTTGTATTATTTCAAAGAAGAAATAGTTAAAACATGTATAGTATGTTCATTATGTTCACTGTAAAATGTGATTTATATTCACACTTTTACTAGAGATCCTCAGTTATTAATGATGTTTTGAAGACTACTCCAGTGTATTGCTGAAATCAGAGCTCTGTGATCTATGGTCCCTTACTCTAATTTTTAGATTGTTTGTTAAACACTCGGTACCCCAAGCTTAAAATGTGAGACTCTCATTGAGATTTAATAAATAATCCCATTCTGGGGGTAATAAAGAAGTCCTTGTTATTACTGACTTCTCATGTGTACTCACTCATGTCTGACTCTTTTGCAACCCCAGGGACTGCATTCCACCAGGCTCCTCCGTCCATGGGATTCTCCAAGTAAGAATACTGAAGTGGGTTGCCATTTCCTTCTCCAGGGGATCTTCTGAACACAGGGATCGAACTCATGTCTCCTGCATTGGCAGGCGGATTCTTTACCACTGACCCACCTGGGAAATGATTAATGACATATGCTAGCTTAAATTCTCCTTTAAAATACCTTCAGAAGTTTTTGGAGGTTCTACCTGGAAGTCAGATTCAGGTATATACTTATCAAAACCCCTTAAGGAAGTCATCTTCTTAAATGAAGCATGAAACTTCAGAAAGAAAATAAGACGAGGGGTAAATATAGGAAGGGCCACCCACCTGGCCAGCCAAATCAGCTAAATTAATTCTGGATGAATCAATAGGCTGAAGCAGCTTTATGTAACCTAGTTTCATCTGCTAGAAATATCTTCCCACAATGTCATCTGAATCCACCTAAGCTATTCAAGTCTACCACAGACATTCTCCTCACTGTGTTGTCATGGACTCTTGAAAACCTAATTAGAATGTGACACAATAACTAACCAACCAACCAGGAAATGAATTAAAAATTTCTCCCTCCAACATTGGTTTTCTCAATACTGCTATCACCAGTGACCTAGTAACTTTAGAGCAGAGTGTAGTGCTCATTTCTATGTTATCATGTCACATAACACCTACCTCATTACTATTTTCATTTAGTTATTTAAACAAAAAAGCCCTTTCTCATTTCCTCCTTTAAATTTATCCTCTTACATCTCCAAATAAATCTCACATGTGTCACTTTTCTGGCACCTACAAAGTCAAAATTTCCAAAACAGACATTAGTGAACAAGTTAGACTCACTGGGTTGACATCCTGAAACAGCTTTATTTAACCTATACTGTTTTTTTTTTTTTTTTCCTATAGCATTATTGAAGTTTAAGTCACATACCATAAAATTTATTTAAAGCAAGGGTCCCCAACCTCTGGGATCCAATGCCTGATGATTTGAGGTGGAGCTGATGTAATAATAATAGAAATAAATGTAATGTACTTGAATCATCCCCAAACCATCCCCCTCTACCCAGTCCATGAAAAAAAAATATATTTCATGAAACTGGTCCTTGGTGCCAAAAAATTGAGGACCACTGATTTAAAGCATATTATTAAACCCTAAAAGAGACCTTATACCCATAAGTAGTCAATCCAAATCCTTCCTCTTAACCCCAGTCCTAGCAGTACTAATCTACTTGCCATCTCTATAAATTTGACTATTCTGGACATTTAGTATAAATGCTGAGTTTTTCACTTAACATAATATTTTCAATATTCATCCATGTTGTAACATGTATTGGTACTTTATTCCTTTTTCTAGATAAATAATATTCTATTGTATGGATATAACACACTGCTTATCCATCGATTAACTGATGGTCTTTGGGTTGTTTCCACTTTTGACTTTTATAGATAATGCTTCTCTGAACATTTATGTACAAGTTTGAGTATGGATATAAGTCTTCATTTTTCTTGAGTATATATCTAGGATATGCTGCTGAGTCATAAGGTAACTCTACGTTTAACTAGTTGAGAAACTGCCAAAATTTTTTCCAAATATTGTGGCACAATTTTACATTCCCACTAGCGATGTGCTAGGGTGCTAATTTCTATACATCCATGCCAATCTTTGTTACTGTCTTTTTATTACAGTGAGCACAGAGGAGTAAAGTGGTATCTCATTGTGGTTTTGACTTTCATTTCCCTAGTGACTAAGGATGTTGAGCATCTTTTCATGTACTTATTGGCCATGTGTACATCTTCTTTAGGGCTTCCCTGGTGGTTCAGCAGTAAAGAATCCACCTGCCAATGCAGGAGACATGGGTTTGATCCCCGATGTGGGTAGATCCACTGGAGAAGGAAATGGCAACCCACTCCAGTATTGTATTTTTGCCTGGGAAATCTCATGGACAGAGGAACCTGACAGGCTACAGTCCATGGGGTCTCAAAGAGTTGGATACAACTTAGCAACTAAACAACAACCACAAATTCTTCTTTGAAAAAATACCTACTGAAATACTTTTCTCATTTTTTAATTAGGTTATTTGTCTTTCTAATGAGTTGTAAGAGTGATTTATAATATTCCAGACACCAGATCCTTATCAGATAAATGAATTACAAACATTTTCTCCCATTCAGTGGATTTTCTTTTCACTTCCTTTATGATGTCCTTTGAAGCAAAAAAAAAACTTTTTTTTTTAAGTAGTCTAATTTATCTTTTTTTTTGGTCATTTGTGTTTTGGTATCATAGCTGAGAAACCATGACTGAATCCAAGTTCATGAATATTTACTCCTATCTTTTCTTCTAAGAGTTTCATAGTTTTATCTTACATTTAGGTCTATTTTGAGCAAATTTTTTGTGTGCTTTATTCTAAAAGCAGTCATACTTCCTTCAGGGGAGAAAAAAATGTAACAGTAAATTTAGCATCCCTTAAAAGTGCTAATAATGCTGTGTTAAATTCAATGTTTGCCTTAAGTGCCTAATTTCATGGATTCTATTTTTTTAATGCCAGAGATATTTTTAGGAATCATGATAGTGGCCACTAAACTCCACATGGTTATGTGGTTGGTGCGTTAAGAGGAATCATTGAATATCTATGTATTAGGCAAGTCATTCTTTGGATTTAGTAAAATGATCGTATGAAATGATTTAAAGAGGGCTCTTAAAGGGTTATAACAGAAAATAAGTAATAAAATGCATGCCAAATGCATTTTACTTGGCACATCGTAACCATATTACATCTCTTTAATAATAACATTCTTATTAGCTGTTTTATGAAAATTATTTTTACTATCTCATTTAACATCCACCACAAACTCTCTTGCAGCCAGGTTGTATCAGTCAGATTCTAGTTAGGAAAACAAGTATTTCAATAGAAGTAATTTCACACAGGGAACTAGGCACAGAGGTATTAGGCGAGGTGAGGAACCCAGAGAATAAAAACTATAAAAAGCTCCTGCAACTCTAAAACTGGAGGAATTAAAAGGAGAAATTAGTTTATCTCAGAAAATAGGGTTGGTAAGAGAGGTTGGCAGCTGGGCATAGGTGATGTCTGAGAGGCTATACAGGCAAGAACTGGAGACCGGGGGGAAGGTGGCTACCATGGAAGGGAGGGTCCAGGGAGAATTGGAACCAGAAGAAAGAACATGCCCAGCAGAAGCTGCAACAAGAGAAGATATGAAGGCTCTACTGGAACCACCACCCTAAACAGAGAATGAGCTTTTCCCCTAGCCCTGTTGTCCAGGGTCTCATCAATGCTACCCACCTGGCTAAACCTCATCAGAAGCAAGGTTGCCTAGGAGATGTATCCAAACATAGTATGCCAAGGTCAGGCCCCTGAGAAACAGAGGAAGGAAGGGCAGAGAATGGGTCTGAGGGCAAACGTGCAGACAGCTGGCAGAGAGACTGCATATATAAGAATTGAGTTTCCTATCACTGCAGAGTCAGGATGAAGCTAGCTAATACTCTCTATTATAATTTAAAATTGCTCTAGAATCCTTAAGGCAAAAGGCACTGGAACCCCAGGAACAGTCATTCAGAGAATAATTAACTTAGTCATTTAGGCAGCACTCTATACTTTCTCTTTAATAGAGGCTCAGATTGTTTTACTAGTTCTCAAATCATACAAATTATGCAACTAACCTGATTATTTTTGTTGTTGCTTAAAAGTTCCAATTATAGTTCCAACGACATGTACACGGGGAGAGAAACAAACAGAGGGAGAGAAACCTGGCATATACTGAGCTGAGCTAATCCTTTCACTCAGTTTCTGGTACATTATTCCACTGGGGTGGATTTGCCTTCCCTTTCTCCAGGGGATCTTCCTGACTGAGAGATCAAACCTCGGTCTCCTACATTTCCAGGCAGATTCTTTACCATCTGAGCCACCAGGGAAGCCTCAACATTATCCCACACAAGGACCCAGTTTCGTCTTTATTAAGTGAATTCTTGAACAATACCCACTTTTCTGCATACCCTACTCTCACTTTTCTCCTCTTGCCTTAGGTCTCCATTGAAATTATATTTTCATATATGTTCTTGCAAAATGTACACTGTTTTGTTCGTATACATTTTTAATGCATATAAAAGTAGTACGTTTTATTTCTGTTTCTGTTTATTAATCTTTGTCTCCAACCTCCACTGATGTGTTTAAGATCTATCAAGTTGTTCTTTGTACATCAAACTGTTGCTTCTAACTAGTCACAGTACTTTAAGTTGCACATCTTCCACATTTTACCTCAAGCACTCCCCAGGATAGACATGGAGATTACCTGCATTTTCTAGGCATACAGTCAACACTTCAAGAAACATCCTGTACACATACCCTTATGTGCCTTTATGAAAAATCCCCTGGAATACAAATGCACTTGCAAAACTGTGAAAACTTAGGTATGCATATATTTAATTTTACTAACTAGTGCAGGTTTCTCTCCTGAATGGCTGCACTGGTCTACAGTTTCAAAAGCAACGGTGAGGATTTCTATGTCCCCAAATATCTGACTCTACTTGGCATAATCCAGCTTTCTAATTATGGCCAGTATAATAAGTGTACTGGAGAAGGACATGGCAATCCACTCCGGTATTCTTGCCTGGGAAATCCCAGGGACAGAGGAGCCTGGCAGGCTACAGTTCATTTGGTTGCAAATAGTCAGACACAGCTTAGCAACTGAGCACAATAGTTGTACAGTGTACCTATTTTCTATTTATTTCTATTTTTCTAACTAACAATAATTTAGACAATCTTATCACATGCTTGTTACTTTGAGGGCCTTCTCTTTAGTAAATGACTTAAGTTTGGGGTCCATTATTTTTTATAAGTGGCATTATCTTTTCCTTCTTCATTTGGAGATCATTTTATAGAAAAGATAAAACCCATTTTGATTTCAGTTATTACAAATTTATTTTCCATTTTTCCATAGGTGAATTAAATTTGTTAAGTGTTCTCTGAATAGAAATCCTTAATTTTAATATAATCAGATTCATAAAATGTTTGTCTTACTTTTGGGATTTCTGAAGTTTTAAAGTGTCCTTACTTGCCACTGAATTCCACCCATCTACCTATTCTTCTATTATTGTTTTTACCAATCAAACCTTGGCCTTTATTCTATCAATAGTTATAATCCACCTTTCCATGTGGTAGGAGATCATAATCCAGTTTTATTTTACTCTATATAGTCACCTGCCTTGCCCAACACCATTTACTGAAGAATCCGTTTTCCCTGTTGATGTGCATGTCACACCTACATCAAGTTCCTGTCTTTGTTTCTGACCCACTTTGGTGCTTCATATGCTGAGCTTTTCTTGCTTGGACAGCATACTGTGTTTATTTCTCTGACTTTCTCTCTTAGTATCTACTACGGAAGTCCTCCATTTTATTTATGTCCTTCCTATTAACTAGGAAGACTAGCTTAGTTATTCCTGGATGTGCATTTATCCTGGAAAGTGAGTTTATCACATTTCTCAACAAATATATGGTGATTTTGATTGGAATATTATTGAATTTATAAATAAATTTGGGGACAATGAGTATCTTCCTAATACGTCATCCAGTCAAGAGTGTGGAATATTTTGGTCCTTTTTTAGTTTTAAAGTTCATTTATAGATCTTGTCTTTTAAAGCTAATTCCAAGATTATTAATGGAAAATTATTTTATCATATGTTGTAAGAAACTACTTTTAATAATTTTTATGGAATGATTTTTTTAATCAGCAACACAGAAGCTGAACTTTCTAAAAATTACTAATACTGACAGTCTGCCTGGAGTCTGTTGATTCTTCTAGTTAAATCATCATTTCATGCACCAAAAATATCGGTTTTACTGTCCTGTCTTCCAATCCTTACATCTATTTTTTCTATATTATTCATATTCTCTATATTTGGTGATTTTGATTGGAATATTATTGAATTTATAAATAAATTTGGGGACAATGAGTATCTTCCTAATACGTCATCCAGTCAAGAGTGTGGAATATTTTGGTCCTTTTTTAGTTTTAAAGTTCATTTATAGATCTTGTCTTTTAAAGCTAATTCCAAGATTATTAATGGAAAATTATTTTATCATATGTTGTAAGAAACTACTTTTAATAATTTTTATGGAATGATTTTTTTAATCAGCAACACAGAAGCTGAACTTTCTAAAAATTACTAATACTGACAGTCTGCCTGGAGTCTGTTGATTCTTCTAGTTAAATCATCATTTCATGCACCAAAAATATCGGTTTTACTGTCCTGTCTTCCAATCCTTACATCTATTTTTTCTATATTATTCATATTCTCTATATTATTTTTCTTTAATATTAAATTGGCTAGTTCTTCTTGTACTAGAGTAAAATGTAGCAGTAATAGTAGACATCCTTGCCTTGTTTCAAACCATAAAGAAAATGCATTAAAGTTACTTCCATAAGTATAATATTTGCTGTAGAATGTTGGAATACAAATTTACTAAGAAAAGGAAGTTCCTTTATATTCCTGGCTTGAAGAGTATCAACTTTAAGTTTATGAAGAACTGTATTAAATATTTATTTTGTATTGTTTGAGATAATTGTATGACTCCTCCTTTAATCTACTAATGTGGAAACAATACTGATAAATTTTCTGATGTCCAGACAGTCCTACATTTCTGCAATAAACTTACTTGGTAATGTTGTATTATTTTGATATATTATTAGATTTAATGCTTTATTTGGGATATTAGCATCTTTATAAGGAAAAGGGAAATTGATTTTATCAGATTTTGGAGTCAGGATTGCACTATCATCATAAAATTACCTGGGCCTAAGTGCTCCAATTTTTGTACTGTGGTCCATGAGACAAGAGGAGAAATAACTAATCTTTAAATGGCAGTAGAATTCACATGTAAAAACATCTGGTCCTGGAGTTTTTCATCAAAGACAAAGGCTAAACAACCATTTCTATTGCTTTGATTCTTACTGACCCATTGAAAATTCTCTATTTCATCTTATACCAATTTGTACATTTTTCTAAGAAATAATACATTTACACCATACTTTCAAGTGTATTAGCATATGTGTGTACCTGCAGTTATTTTCTAACCTATTTATTACATATAGATTTTTTTCTCATTATATATTTTGTTTATTTATATCCTCTTTCCCCCTCTTGACTGCTTTGCCAAAGGTTTGCCTACTTTATTCATAGTTTCAAAATATAAGCTTTGATTATGTTTATCTTCTGTATTGATGTTGTCATTATTGATTGATTTCTACCCTTTTCCTTCCGTTTTCATTTTAATTTTACATCTTGCTCTCAGTAAAATATTTGAAGCTACATTTTCAGTTCATTAGTTAATATTTTAAATTTACCACAAAAAAGTCAAACTATAAAATTCCCTCTGTACATATTTGTAGCTGTGTCCTATTCACTGTGATATGTGCTATTTTATTTTGGGTTTTTTTTTTTTTGGCAGGGGCGGGGGTTGGCTGCTGTGTGGCATGTGGGGTAGTTTCCTGACCAGGGATGGAAACTGTGCCCCCTGCAAGGGAAGCGTGGAGTCTTAACCACTGACATACACTGTTTTGACTGTCATTCACTTCTGAGTATTTCTTATACCCTTTTATCATTTCATTTTATTCAAAATATTATGTTTGGAATATGTTTGAGTAAGTTCAAAAAATGGTATATTTAAGCTAATCTTTCATTACTAACTTCCATTTTGTTACACTATAATCAGGGAATATGTTATTCATATTGCTCTTTTGGACTTCATAAAGGCTAACATCCGCTGGATCGTGGAAAAAGCAAGAGAGTTCCAGAAAAACATCTATTTCTGCTTTATTGACTATGCCAAAGCCTTTGACTGTGTGGATCACANGGACTGCGTGACTGAACTGAACTGAACTGAGCTGAGACTTTGGTCTATTTTTTATAACTTTTCCGATATTTACAAAGAAGGGTTCTATACATATATAAAAATCAAACTATAGATTCAAGCCTTCAAAAAGCTCTGCTGATTTCTTGCTTGCTTTATCTGTTATTTTTTTTTTTTTGAGAAGAATGTGTTACTGATCTTCAGATCCATTTGATTTTATTTTTTAATGAAAAATTTATTTCAGATGCTGTTTGACATATTTTGAAGCTGTGGGTAAGGTATAGACATGTTTATGATGATGTATCTGTTACATTTTTTTTCCTTTTAGAAGTATAAAATTTCTTAAGTTCTCACAATGTATTTGGCTTAAATTTTACTTTATCCATAGTTAGAATCATTACTCAAATTTCTTTTGATCTTTTCCCATTTTAAAAAATATGCAAAATTTCCAGGACTTTTTATATCTTTCGTCAATAGAGTCTGCCTTTGAATCAGTAACTTTGAAAGATTCATATTTATATTTGTGTATATGAGGATGTATTTATTTGCCAAATTTCATATTTTTTTCTTTGAATTTGTTTGCCATTTACTTTTACTCTCTTTCCAGCTTTCAGTTAGCTAGGTCAAGATTTCTATCCTTGGTTTTAAATTTAAACATTCTATTTTGGAGAGATACATGTACTCCATGTTTACTAAAGTATTATTTGCAATAGCCAAGATATGGAAACAACCTAAATGCCCATCAACAAATAAATAGATTAAAAAGATGTGAGATATATATAGATACACATAATGCAATATTATTCAGCCATAAGAAAGGAGGATATCCTGCCATTTGTGACAATGTAGATGCACCTAGAGGTTATTACATTAAGTGACATAAGTCAGACAAGAACAGTGCTGTATGCTATCACTTATATGAAGGATCAAAAAAAAAAAAAAGAGAGAGCGAGAGAGAGACTGAGAGAGTTAAATGGTCACCAGGGAATGGGAGGTAGGGGACTAAAAATGTTTGCAGGACAAACCTGCTACAAGTAGTAAATAAGCCATAGTGATCTAGCACACAGTGTAATTAGTATAAATAACAATATTGAACTATAATTACATGTGATAAATAGTTACAAAGACAATCATATAAAAATATTTTACAATATATCTTTATCAAAGTAACACATTGTATACCTTAAATTTATACAATGCAAAAAGGCCACATGACTAGAAAAGGTCAGTTTTCATTCCAATCCCAAAGAAAGGCAATGCCAGAGAATGTTCAAACTACTGAACACTTGCACTCATCTCACATGCCAGCAAAATAACACTCAAAATTCTCCAAGCCCGGCTTCAACACTACGAGAACCGTGGACTTCCAGATGTTCAAGCAGTATTTAGAAAAGTCAGAGGAACCAGAGATCAAATTACCAACATCTGCTGGATCACTGAAAAAGCAAGAGAGTTCCAAAAAACATCTACTTCTGCTTTATTGACTATGCCAAAGCCTTTGCCTGTGTGGATCACAACAACCTGTGGAAAATTCTTCAAGAGATGGGGATACCAGACCATTTTACCTGACTCCTGAGAAATCTGTATGCAGATCAGGAAGCAACAGTTAGAACTGGACATGGAACAACAGACTGGTTCCAAAACAGGAAAGGAGTATATCAAGGCTGAGTATTGTCACCTTGCTTACTTAACGTCTACGCAGAGTATATCATGAGAAATGCCAGGCTGGATGAAGCACAAGCTGGAATCAAGATTGCTGGGAGAAATATTAATAACCTCAGATATGCAGATGATACTACCCTAATGGCACAAAGCAAAGAAGAACTAAAGAGCCTCTTTAGTGAAATAGGAACATGAAAAAGTTGGCTTAAAACTCAACATTCAGAAAACTAAGATCATGGCATCCAGTCTCATCACTTCATGGCACATAGATGGGGAAACAGTGAGAGATTTTATTTTGGAGGGCTCCCAAATCACTGCAGATGGTGACTGAAGCCATGAAATTAAAAGATGCTTGCTCCTTGGAAGAAAAGCTATGACCAACCTAGACAGCACATTAAAAAGCAGAGACATTACTTTACCAACAAAGGTCCATCTAGTCAAGGCTATGTACAGGAAAGGAGTATATCAAGGCTGAGTATTGTCACCTTGCTTACTTAACGTCTACGCAGAGTATATCATGAGAAATGCCAGGCTGGATGAAGCACAAGCTGGAATCAAGATTGCTGGGAGAAATATTAATAACCTCAGATATGCAGATGATACTACCCTAATGGCACAAAGCAAAGAAGAACTAAAGAGCCTCTTTAGTGAAATAGGAACATGAAAAAGTTGGCTTAAAACTCAACATTCAGAAAACTAAGATCATGGCATCCAGTCTCATCACTTCATGGCACATAGATGGGGAAACAGTGAGAGATTTTATTTTGGAGGGCTCCCAAATCACTGCAGATGGTGACTGAAGCCATGAAATTAAAAGATGCTTGCTCCTTGGAAGAAAAGCTATGACCAACTAGACAGCACATTAAAAAGCAGAGACATTACTTTACCAACAAAGGTCCATCTAGTCAAGGCTATGGTTTTTCCAGTAGCCATGTATGCATGTGAGAGTTGGACTATAAAGAAAGCTGAACACTGAAGAATTGATGCTTTTGAACTGTGGTGTTGGAGAAGATTCTTGAGAGTCCCTTGGACTGCAAGGAGATCAAATCAGTCCATCCTAAAGGAAATCAGTCCTGAATATTCATTGGAAGGGCTGATACTGAAGCTGAAACTCCAATATTTTGGCCACCTGATGGGAAGAACTGACTCATTAGCAAAGACCCTGATGCTGGGAAAGATTGAAGGCAGGAAGAAAAAGGATGAGATAGTTGTATGGTATCACCAATGCAATGGACATGAGTTTGAGGAGGCTCTAGGAGTTGGTGATGGACGAGGAAGCCTGGCGTGTTGCAGTCCATGGGGTCACAAAGAGTCTGACACAACTGAGTGACTGAACTGAAGTGAAATGTCAAATGTATTTAATTACATATAGTATATTAGTGCATATATGTGGAATGTAGACAAATGGTACAGATGAACCTACTTGCAAAACAGAAATGCAGACACAGATGTAGAGAACAAATGTATGGACACCAAGGGGGGAAGGGAGGGTGGGATGAATTGGGAAGTTGGGATTGGGATTAACATATACACACTACTATAAAATAGATAACTAATGAGAACCTACTCAATAGCAAAGGGAACTCTACTCAGTGCTCTGTGGTGACCTAATGGGAAGGAAATCCAAAAAAGAGGGTATATAGGTATATAGCTGATTCACTTTGCTGTACAGCAGAAAGTAAAGTAACACAACATTTAAAGCACATATATCCCAATAAAATTTTGAAAAATATATAAAAATTAAAAGACAAAATTTTAACATTCTATTTTGTCTTTACATTGCTTTTAAATGAAGATACATCTATATGGAAGAAGCAGAAGAGATCAAGAGGAAGTGGCAAGAATACACAGAAGAGCTGTACAGAAAATGGTCTAATGACTCGGACCACCATGATGGTGTGGTCATTCATCTAGAGCCAGACATCCTGGAGTGTGAAGTCAAGTGGGCCTTAGGAAGCATAACTCCCAACAAAGCTAGTGGAGGTGATGGAATTCCAGCTGAGCTATTTCAAATCCTAAAAGATGATGCTGTAAAAGTGCTGTACTCAACACGCCAGCAAATTTGGAAAACAGCAGTGGCCACAGGATTGGAAAATGCCAGTTTTCTATTCCAAAGAAGGGCAATACCAAAGGATGTTCAAACTACCACACAATTGTATTCATTTCGCATGCTAGCAAGGTCATGTTCGAAATCCTTCAGACTAGACTTCAACAGTACATGAACCAAGAACTTGCAATCCGGTGTACAAGTGGTATTTAGTAAAGGCAGAGGAACCAGAGATCAAGTTGCCAACATCCATAGGATCATAGAAAAAGCAAGAGAATTCTGGGAAAATATCTACTTCTGCTTCATTGGCTATACCAAAGCCTTTGAACTTTACACTGTTGGTGGGAATGCAAACTAGTACAGGCACTATGGAGAACAGTGTGGAGATTCCTTAAAAAACTGGAAATAGAACTGCCTTATGACCCAGCAATGCCACTGCTGGGCATACACACCGAGGAAACCAGAATTGAAAGAGACACATGTACCCCAATGTTCATCGCAGCACTGTTTATAATAGCCAGGACATGGAAGCAACCTAGATGTCCATCAGCAGATGAATTGATAAGAAAGCTCAGTAAGGAGTATTACTCAGCCATTAAAAAGAGTACATTTGAATCAGTTCTAATGAGGTGGATGAAACTGGAGCCGATTATACAGAGTGAAGTAAGCCAGAAAGAAAAACATCAATACAGTATACTAACACATATATATGGAATTTAGAAAGATGGCAACGATAACCCTGTATGTGAGACAGCAAAAGAGACACAGATGTATAGAACAGTCTTTTGGACTCTGTGGGAGAGGGAGAGGGTGGGATGATTTGGGAGAATGGCATTGAAACATGTATATGTGGATGAAACTGGAGCCGATTATACAGAGTGAAGTAAGCCAGAAAGAAAAACATCAATACAGTATACTAACACATATATATGGAATTTAGAAAGATGGCAACGATAACCCTGTATGTGAGACAGCAAAAGAGACACAGATGTATAGAACAGTCTTTTGGACTCTGTGGGAGAGGGAGAGGGTGGGATGATTTGGGAGAATGGCATTGAAACATGTATAATATCATATAAGAAATGAATCGCCAGTCCAGGTTCGATGCAGGATACAGGATGCTTGGGGCTGGTGCACTGAGACGACCCAGAGGGATGGTACAGAGAGGGAGGTGGGAGGTGGGGTTCAGGATGGGGAACTCATGTACACCCATGGCATATTCATGTTGATGTATGGCAAAACCAATACAATATTGTAAAGTAATTAGCCTCCAATTAAAATAAATAAATTTAAATTTAAAAAATAAAAATAAGCATAAAATCTAAAAAAAAAAAAAAAGAAAGAAAATTCTTAAAGAGTTGGGAATTCCAGAACACCTTACCCACCTCCTGAGAAACCTGTATGTAGGTCAAGAAGCAACAGTTAGAACTGGACATGGAACAATGAACTGGATCCAAATTGGGAAAGGAGAATGCCAAGGCTGTATATTATCACCTTGTTTATTTAACCTATATGTAGAGTACATCACATGAAATGCTGAGCTAGATGAAGCACAAGGTAGAATCAAGATTGCTGGGAGAAATATCAATCACTTCAGATATGCAGATGACACCACCCTAGCAAGAAAAGAACTAGAGACTCTTGATGAAGGTGAAAGAGGAGAGTGAAAAAGCTGGCTTAAAACTTGACATACCAAAACTAAGATCATGGCATTCGGTCCCAACACTTCATGGCAAATAGATGGGGAAAAAATGGAAACAGTGACAAATTTTATTTTTTATTTCTTGGGCTCCAAAATCACTGTGGACAGTAACTGCAGCCATGAAATTAAAAGACACTTGCTCCTTGGAAGAAAAGATATGACAAACCTACAGAGCATATTCAAAAGCAGAGACATCACTTTGTTGACAGAGGTCCATCTAGTCAAAGCTATGGTTTTTCTAGTAACATGTTTCTGTTGGACCAAAAAGAAGGCTGAGCACCAAAAAATTGATGCTTTTGCACTGTGGTGTTGGAGAAGACTTGAGAGTCCCTTGGACTGCAAGGAGATCCAACCAGTCAATCCTAAAGGAAATTAACCCTGAATATTCATTGGAAGGACTGATGCTGAAGCTAAAGCTCCAATACTTTGCCCATGTGATGCGAAGAGCCAACTAATTGGAAAAGACACTGATGCTGGGAAAAATTGAGGACAAGGGGAGAAGGGGGCAACTGACGATGAAATGATTGGATGGCATGAGTCTGAGCAAACTCCGGGAGATGTGAAGGACAGGGAAGCCTGGTGTGCTGCAGCCTGTGGGGTCGCAGAGTCGAACACAACTCAGTGACTGAACAACAATATATTTGTTTTGCTCCATTAATATTTTAAACCATATTGGTATCTCTATTGTTCCCATGAAAGACAAAATATATTAGCACACATTTATTCTCTTTGGTTCCCCACTTAATGTAACAATTATGTCTAAAACTTTCTTTTAATTGTTCTAGAATTTTTCTTAGATATCATATTTTTAGCAAATATTGGTTTACCCATGATTAATATACATTTTTCATGTTTTCCTGAATTTTCTTCTTTAAATACAACAAAGCATTTAAACACTAACTTAGTCATTTCACTCAATTAACATGGCAGCTTGATCAAAAAGTCCTAAAAGAGAATATCCTTTCAAGCAAAAAACAGTGTACAAACCAAAATAAGAGAGTACTTTTTTGCTTTAATATTTCTTACTGAACAAGTGAAGGATGTCTTTTTATATAGTGAATAAAAGGTTAAACTCTCTCTTCCAAAAGCCATAAATTTCCAGCCTTCCTTTTCAAGAGATGAATTCAAGATCCTTCTGCAAAATTAAAAACAAATCCAAAGAATCTTCTACTATGATGGTACAACTTTTTCAGAATATGATCTAAAACTTGAACTTCAATATAAAGATATGGCATACTCTAGTTTAATTCAGGTTTTGAATTAATGCGGGTAAATTAAAGTAGGAGTCAACTAAGGGTGTAAGCATTACCAATTCAGAATCCTGAAATAATAATGTTGGTCACAAATAATGAAACTTATTTTAAAATTCAGAAATGTATCCAGCAAAGTCACAAGAAGTCAACTAATGTAATCACATTTTTAAAAAAATAATAGTTTAGAACATATATACCACATTTTATCAGTTTCAGAGACAGTTAATAAAATATATTGCAGAAATGTAAGAATTTTTTTAAATAATAAATCAGTGACTGGTCTTATCATGCCAAATATCCCCACCAAAATTAGAATAATAAGTATCTTAAAATAATCATATTATCTGCTTTGCAAGAAAAGCAATAGGGAAAAGCAATTTAATAACTCCTTCACTGATCTATACATACAAGAGTACTTTTCCTTAGAACAGGGATTAGTTCAGTTCAGTTCAGTCGCGCAGTCGTGTCTGACTCTTTGCGACCCCATGAATCACAGTACGCCAGGCCTCCCTGTCCATCACCAACTCCCGGAGTTCACTCAGACTCACGTCCATTGAGTCTGCGATGCCATCCAGCCATCTCATCCTCGGTCGTCCCTTTCTCCTCCTGCCCCCAATCCCTCCCAGCATCAGGGTCTTTCCCAATGAGTCAACTCTTCGCATAAGGTGCCCAAAGAACAGGGATTACTATAGTAGAAATGAGCCTCCTTTGCTAGGTATGCACAGATTAATGAAGATATGCTCATTTGTAAGATATTTCCTAATAATAATTATACCAAATTAATCTTGAGGATTCTGAGCAAACTACAATGGTCATAAAAGATATTTGTAATGAACAAAGCACTAATCTGGAAAGATATCTGCACCGGTATATCTACTGTGGCATTGCTTAGCCAGGATATAGAAAGACCTAATGCCCACTGACAGATGAGTGGGTAAAGAAGATATCATATGTGTAAAGAGTAGAATACTATTCAGCCATAATAAGATGAAACCTTCCCATTTTCACATGGATAGACATTGAGGGTATTACACTGTGTGAAATAAGTCCGAACAACAAAGACAAATATCAATTATGATTTCATTCATATGTAAAACCTACATAAAGGAACAAACGAAAACCACATAGAGAGAATAGATAGAAGTTTCCAGAGAGAAGGGGTGGGAGAAGGGCAAAATGAGTAGGCGGAGGGTCAGCTGTATGGTGATGGATAGAAACTAAACTTTTGGTGGTGAACATGCTATAATATATACAGAAGTTGAATTATAATGTTGTATACATGAAACAATGTTACTTCAATTATATGCGTGTGTGTGTGTGTGTGTGTGTGTGTGTGTGTGTGTGTGTGTAGCAATCACTTAAAGGTGCAGGTAAAAAAATCTAGTGCAGAAGTATTCAGGATAATTATGTTGAATTATAATGTTGTATACATGAAACAATGTTACTTCAATTATATGCGTGTGTGTGTGTGTGTGTGTGTGTGTGTGTGTGTGTGTGTGTATGCAATCACTTAAAGGTGCAGGTAAAAAAATCTAGTGCAGAAGTATTCAGGATAATTAGGTATTGCATTATTTATTACTTCTTAAGCAAAAATCTGTTACCTTATTTTCAGATTCAAATTTTCTCAGTATATAACAGCTTTAAATAATCTCTATAACCAAAGTCCTGTATTGTTCACCTAGACCCTGTGAAGTTTAAGCTTATGTGATATTTATTTTGGTAGTAATCTCTTGGACTCATTGACCATTTATACTGTGCATATTCAATATTTTAAAAGAGACTCATTTTCTAGACCAAAGAAAAAGAAGTCATGGATTTATAAATCCTACATCCATGATCTGGGCTCTTTCTGCCATCATATGGGATGTTTTGGTGTCTGAAGTCTTGTTGCCTATTTTTGAACTGGTCACTGTATTTACTTGCAATGTTACCCAGGAAAATGTTATTAATACTCTGAGCTTTGTTTTGCTACACATCGACCTGGATCAGCCACGAGTGTACATGAACTCCCAATCCCGACCCCCACCTCCCCACTCCGCTCCACACCTTCTCTCTGGATTATCCCCGTGCATCAGTCCCAAGCATCCAGCATCCTGCATCAAACCTGGACTGGCAATTCGTTTCACTCACAATATCACACATGTTACACTGCCACTCTGCCAACCCATCCCACCCTCTCCCTCTCCTACAGAGTCCAAAAGGCCGTTCTATACATCTGTGTCTCTTTTGCTGTCTTGCGTACAGGTTTATCATTACCATCTTTCTAAATTCCATATATATGTGTAAGTATACTGTATTGGTGTTTTTCTTTCTGGCTTACTTCACTCTGTATAATCGGCTCGAGCGTCATCCACCTCATTAGAACTGATTCTATCAAGATACCAGCGGTGTTTTTCACAGAGCTAGAACAAATAATTTCACAATTTGTATGGAAACACAAAAAACCTCGAATAGCCAAAACCATCTTGAGAAAGAAGAATGGAACTGGAGGAATCAACCTGCCTGACTTCAGGCTTTACTACAAAGCCACAGTCATGAAGACAGTATGGTACTGGCACAAGGACAGAAATACAGATCAATGGAACAAAATAGAAAGCCCAGAGATAAATCCACACACCTATTCTTATTTTTTAATAACAGATACTGAAGCTCTGGTTCTAAAGTGCCTTGCCCAAGATCACACACTTGATCAGTGGCCTGCATGATGCTGATTTCAGAGTCTGATTTCAGAGTGAACCTATTTTATAGGGTTGCTGTGAAGATTAAATGATATAAACTCTGTAAAACATGCATGCCAGTTACAGGCATTTAATAATCACTGACTAAATGTTAGTCAAGTATAATAATGTGTGTGTGCACGGAACTTTAGGGTTAGGCTTCAAGTTTAGAGCTGTGATGCAAAACAAAGTATATTCAATCATACAGATATTTATTTTCATCTTTCTATGTTAAGATATTAATTTGTTATAATTAAGAATCTAAATTATAGTATAGTTTTTCTAATCATTTTTTGCTATTTTATTTTTTTAAATTTCTAAGGTACATTAAAAAATGGAGACCCAGACAATGGAATGCGATTTGGCAATAAAAAAGAATAAAGTACTGATGTACTATGACATGGATGAACCTCAGAAACATTATGCTAAGTGAAAGAAGTCAGACACAAAGATAACATATTATATAGGTCCACTTACATGAAAACTCCTTACAAGCAAAATCTACAGACATAGAAAGTAGATCAGTGGTTGCCTGGGACTGAGGGTAGGAATGGGAATGAATGTAAATGGGCACAAGGTTTCTTTTGAGGGTGATGGAAATGTTCTAAAATTAGATTGTGGTGGTGGTTATATGACTCTGTTAATGCACTGGGTTGGCCAAAATGTTTATTTGGATTATTCCATAAGATGTTGCAGAAAAACTCAAACTTTTTAGCCAACCCAATATTAAAATTCATTGAATTGTACAGTTAAAATAGGTGGATTTTATGGTTTGTACATTATATTCAAATACAGCTGTTAACAAATATGGAAGTAACGTATATTTCTCTCTGCCTCTGTAGCACCTATAATTAAATACTGGGGTGCTCAGTTGCATTCGACTCTTTGTGACCCCATAGACTGTAGCCCGCAAAGCTCCTCTGTCCATGGGATTTTCCAAGCAAGAATACTGGAGCGGATTGACATTTCCTCCTCCAGGGGATCTTCCCAACCCAGGGATCAAACCTCATCTCCTAGGTCTCTTGCATTGGCAGCCAAATTCTTTACTATTGAGCCATCAGGGAATCCAAATATTTGGATACCTAGAAGGAATTCCCTTCTTCTGTATCCTTATTCTGTTTAGCAGACAACATTCTCATCTATCTTTTCTTTCATTTTTTAACAAATTTATTGCAGTGTAATTGATACATTAAAACTGCACATGTTTAACATATACAATTTGATGAGTTTGGATATATACAATACAGCATTGTTATCTGTAAGCATTATGTTGTAGAGCAGATCCTTAGAACTTACTACTCATTGAATGGCAACTCCTTAGTTCCTCTTCCCCACAGACCCTGGAAACCACAATTCAACTCTCTGTTTCTATGTTTTACCATTTTAGATAGCTCATGTAAGTAGAAGCATGACATGTTTGTCCTTTCATTTAGCGTAATGTCCTCCAGGTTCATCCATGCTGTCCCATATGGCAGAATTCCCTTCTTTTTAAAGGCTTAGTAATACTCCATTATATGTGTATACCACATTTTCTTTATCCATTCATCATGTCAATTGACATTTATTTCTTCATCTATCTAACAGTCTTAGCCTTGATGACTAAAGCCAAGTCTGTTTTTGTTATGATTATATCTCCATTAAGCATCCCTCAAACATCTGTTTAATAAATGAACAAAAGGGATTACTTTTCTTTAAGATACAAATGTAATCCTCTCAATAAGCCCTGAGTTTTGAAAAATCTAGTCTCATTTCACACAAGTGAAAAAAAAAAGGGGGGGGCAGGTTAGATAAACTGGTGTTGAGTCATGTAAATGGTAAATATGGGGTGGTAGGATTTAGCCTGAGCATGATCAACTATGTCTAGATCATAAATGAACAACAATCTTCTATGTATCCTTCTTCCAGCTCAGGATTGATACCTTCTGCAGGAATGTTATACATCCCTTTAGTCTATACTTGTGAAGGCTGTACAATTTGGCTTTAATTTCCCTGACATGCAGAAGCCACTTGTCTATTACAAGCAGTACTATTCTAAATATATATTATATAATTCCCTAAGTCTGACAGAGGCTTTATTAATCTATGTCTGATCATGAGCTCAATGCCAGCATGCTCTAATATAGAAACTTAATTGAATAATGACACGAGTTTTCAAAGAGATTTTGAAAATTCTAAAACTTACATGTCCTGAAAATATTGATAATGTGCATTTCTTCAGAGTTTGTCATTTTCAACAAATAGTTTAGTAATTTTTATGGAAATTATTCTTACAATAAATAAGCAGGAATCCTTTCCAGCTTTGGTTAAGAGATTAAACTTCTGTAGAAGGTTTAGAATAAATGTACAAGAAAATATAGATATTTCTACTCTAGGATATGGATAGTGAGTATTAACATCATTTGGAATCAATTAAGAATAAAAATCATATCTGTAGATATATAACATTGGGTTTTCCAAAGAAGAAAAACTGGAGTTTGGATGTAAAAGAAAGTGAAGATTAATATGCAATTTAGAATCTACCTTTCTATTAGAGACACCTCCAAATATGAGAATCACATTATTTAGAAATCTAACACCATGTGAATTTCTCTACCTCATTGAGTTTATCTCAACTCCCATTTAAATACATTTTAAATCTAGTAGCAAAATAAAGAGATACTGATGTCATTAACCTAAAATGGCATTTCTAGAATTCCAGATGATCAAATAATCCAAACAAAGTAGTCTAGGTAAGAGTAAGAAACATAATTTTCCTGTATTTTACCAATATGAATAAGAAGGGTAGCCTTTACACATTTAATGAATACCCAATTATTTGCGAAAACACTGAGAATAGAGGTTTATAGAGGTTTGATATACTACATCAAACCAAATACTTTTATTTTTAATCAAACTCTTCTATCTCTACAAAGAATTAAAGACAGGCATGGTTTTAGATAACTCTCTATAATAAATCTATGGTCAATGTTCCAGAATTGACTGGTATAATATCTTAATGCATAACCAGCCAAGAATGGTATTTTCTTTCTTAGTGTTTCTAGAGTACATGCCCCTGTATCACTTATCACATAGTATTTGCTGCCATTCTTTATATTGCTGTCCAGTTTTTGTATTCATTCTTGTACAGTGATTTATCATCCATTGTCATGGCTTATGCCCAGTCGAGATAGACACTTCTTATGGAAAAGGACTGGGTATTATATTTCTAAGTGTCCTCTACTGCCTCAAAACCAGGTGCTGCATACATGGCAGGCCATCAGTACTATTTTTTGAATGATTGCAAGGAGGTAGCTTTGCTTAGCATTCCTGTTCAATTGCCTGAGAGAGGAGAAACTGATGCTATGACCTTTCTATAATATATAAAAGATATTCTCCATTTGTAGGTACATGTGCAATAGAAAAGTACATTCTTCATCATTTTTTTCCTTTATTCTGATGCCATTCTTATTGAAAAATAAAATAAATCTGCTTTATATATTTATTGCTTAAAAAATATTTCTAACATACTGATCTGAGAATAACTAAAACATTCAAATTCATTTCAAACCTAATTAGAGAACTGACTACTCTGTTTCCTTGAGATCTATTTGTACATTATAATGCACATATATTAAAACTCTTTTCCATGTCTATAGTGTGGAAATTATGGAATCAAATGCTCTACCTAGAAAGAAATGTCAATTGCAACAAATTAGAGCC
This sequence comes from Aepyceros melampus, assembly GCA_006408695.1. Classification (NCBI taxonomy): domain Eukaryota; kingdom Metazoa; phylum Chordata; class Mammalia; order Artiodactyla; family Bovidae; genus Aepyceros; species Aepyceros melampus. Next base: position 34,038 of record SJXQ01009927.1, read on the forward strand.
TTAAATTTACAATTTACTTTTTGCTTTTAGAATGTCTAATTTTAAAGTATTAATGAGTGTGAGCTCTAGAAATTAATGTTTTCGTATCTTAAAATTTGTTGCTTTCTTGAATTTGAAATGAGCTTTTTTTTTGTTCATAAATACATACTCAGGTAAATTAGTTTAATATGGGTTTATAAATATCTTAGATGTATTTATATTTTAAAACTAATGAAACATCTTATCTCCAGTTGATATGAGCATGAAATTCAGTGTATCATCACAAATTTGAATATACCATCAATAAAAAGTAAATGATTTCTACCTCTTAATATAGATGAACATTTCTTTCCTAAATTCTAATTATAAATTAAATGTCAGATAAATATGCAGTTTTTCAAACCCAAAGTGAAAACAATCTTTAATCTTCATGTAAATCAGAAAGGCCCTAAGAAGAAACAAAAATTGAAAATGTCAGTTTCTATATTTCATAGCAGTAACCAACTACATAAAATTTTAGTAACTGACAGTCCAATGGTACTAAAAACATGAAACTTGGTTCGCTTCCTGTGTATTCATACTGGTATTTATTTGTAATTTTGGATTGCATATGAAATTTAAGTATTGAAATTTAATATTAATACTGAAATATGATGCTTTTATAAAGTTTTTATAATAAATATGAATTCTTATTTAAATATTATATCATATTATTACAGTATTTAATGTTCTCCTTTGTCTAACTGAATTATAAATCAGTTGAAGGCAAATAGTGTATCTTGTACCTCTCTGTACTACTTTTTCTTGCAAGCATAACTGTTCAATATCTGTTCATCTGATTTTGATCACAAATCTCAGAAGAAAAGAATTTTTTCTATATTTTAAAACAAAAAAGAATTTGTAGAAAATGTGTCATTAAATAATGAAATAGTTTTTTTGTCTTCCCTTTAATTTGCTAAAGTATTCCTTTGAGCATTGTGACAAACTATTGAACAATGTAATTATGAGCTCTCCATTTAGAATGAAGTAAAATTCTGAACTGAATAAACATATTACTCTGAAAGCATTATGCTTAATTCCAGGTGCCATAATATATAAAAGATGGCAGTCAGATTGACAATGAATCTCAATGGCTGTTGTGAAAGCCAAGGAAAACAAAGAAATGAAGAATTCCACATTTTCTGGTGTGATGAAAGGCAGCAATACATCCAAGTATTCAGAACAATCAAAACTTGGCACATGAAAACAGTCCTTTAAATCAAGAGTATTAATACCAGTATTCTTGCTATTCTTGCCTGGGAAATCCCATGGACAGAGGAGTCTGGCGAGCTACATACAGTCCATGGGGTCAAAAAGAGTCAGACACAACTGAGTGACTAAAACAACAACGACATTAATACCACACTGGATGTGTATTCTCCCATATCCCCACTGCAGGCTTTGACTTTCATCACTAATTGATTATATTTAACAGATGAATTCACAGGTAATAAAGATGACTCTGAAATAATAAGAAACAGATTCATGCAGAGAACCAGGATTAAATCACAAACAGGCAATATAATAACCTTTATGTGTGGAATGCAAATATCACATCATTAACTTGTAAACATTGCTAATACAACACTTTTAAACTTGCCTTACTGGACACTAGATAAATATTTGTTGAATGAATCAGACATATTAATAGCTCTTTGCTGTTGGTTTCACATGTGAACAAGGATATATAATTGTGCTGTACCATCTCTAACTCATGTGCGTTTCAATGTGTACTGTAAGAAATCCTTTTTTTTAATTATAAGATAAATGTCATATATACATGCATGCCATGTATACACCTTTCCATTATATTTTAGAATAATAAATCAATTCAAGTAAATGCAAGAAATAATCAACATTCATGAGTACTGGGTGTGAAATCTTGTCCTTTCGTGTGAAACTGTAACTCATCCACTTTCTTAACATCCTATATTGAACTCATATGCATCATTTGCCAATTATCCATTAATTCTGAAGAGATTTACTAGATGAATATATTTCATGATGTTCATTGACTTCTAACGGAGAAAATTACAAGAGAAAAATTACCTCAAAAATATATCTTTAAGTCCATTTCAAATGTGTGTGTGTGTGTGCGCACGTGCTTCCCAGGTCAAGAATATTGGAGTGGGTTGCATATTCTCCTCCAGGAGATGGAACCCTCATCTCTTGTATCTCCTGCATTGGTAGGCAGATTTTTTTACCACTGAACCACCTGGGAATCTCTTCCATTTCAAGATACCAATCTATTACAGGAAACAGATTTGCGATACAAATATTTTTCCAAGAATGGGGAAGTTTATTTAAATATTTAAAATTTTTATAATATCTAAGTTTCAATTCACATGTCAAAGGGGGAATTCAGCAAGAAATATCAGGTTATAATTTTAAAAATCCATATCATAGATAACAGAACTGATTATCATTTCCAGCTTGTTGTGTGATATTGTTTATATTCAAACTTGTTAGACTTCATTTTCTCACCTGTAAAACAGAGATACTCATAATCTCTATGGCTTTCACTTTTTCTTAAGTTCTATTTGCTAATTCTGGAAGTAATTAAGCTTTCACAAAATATAAGAGAGGAAAAGATGTTGGTCCTTCAAGATAACTTTTCTTCATTTTTGTTACATCTGATGACACATTTTTATCTAGCTTTGCTTTTTAAAAAAAAGTGACATAAATTTAACACATATGCAAAAAACTACACAAAATGTACAGCTCAATTGTGTATCATGAAGCAAGCACCCATGGAACCACCTTCCAGTGCAAATTGTGAACACTATCCAGATGCCCCCTCCAGGTCCACGTGTCATTCTACGTTGCTCATAAGTAATCACTCTCCTGATTTTCAGGAAAAGTACTCATTTTCTTTAACTTTTATCAAAGAAAAATGTATCCCTAGCATTTTTTATGCTTCAGAGTTTAGATCCATTACACATCATGACATTTTTATATGTGTATTCCTTCATTCAATATTATATCTATGTTTCATCTGTAATTCTCCTTTCATTAGTTTGTAGTATTCCACTGAATAAACATGCAAAAATTTGGGTTTTATCCATTCTACTATGGATTATCATTTCTTTTGTTTCCAGTGCTGATATAATGGATAACATATATGAACATTTTTGTTCATGGGTAGTGGTAGGCATGTACATATATTTCTGCAAGGTATATTTCTAGAGAGGAATTGTTGGGTAATAATGCTAGAATATTTTCAAGTGACAAAGACAAGGGTATGAGAATTTCCATTTTTCATCATTTTACTAACATTTTCTATAGTCAGCAATTTTAATATTAGCTATTTCAAAGTTGCATCAATATCTCATATTCTAACTTGCACTTCACTGATGATTGAGTTTGAATTCCAGGCTGTTTTCATTGACCATTCAAATAACCTTTCATAACTTTTTTTGCTATTGTTTTCTAATTAAAATTATTTTCTAATTGTTGCTGTCCAAGGGAGAATACACCAGGAGATAATGAAGGACAGGGAAGCCTGGCGTGCTGCAGTCCATGGAGTTGCAAAGAGTCAGACATGACTGAGCGATTGAACAATAACAACAAGGGGGAATAAAGACACCAAATATTCATGTCTTGGCGCCTTTTTCCTTCACTTCAATCAAGTTATTTTGGGTCCTCACGAAGATACTTTTAGTATTTTTGCCCTGTATTAGTTATTTTCAGTTGGCAGATTCATTTTAATTACCTGGTCCACCATTCTAGACTCTTGCTTTACTTGTTATACATAAATAGCTCTATAAAGAGCTATTATAGGAAAATACATACATTCCCATTTTCTAACACTAAACATACCTTCTCAAAGGCCTTTCCTGTTTTTCACACTTTGAAGCTCCCTTTTTCTGTACTCAGTGTCATGGAGCTTCCAGACTTTGAATTCTTATTCACTGTTTGATACCCTCTAAGAACACTGCTGGCTAGATGATCAAGAGTCTGCCTGCAATGCAGAAGACCCAGGTTCGAGCCCTGGGTTGGGAAGATATACTGGAGAAGGGAATGGCCACGCACTCTAGTCTTCTTGCCTGGAGAATTCTATGGACAGAGGAGCCTGGTGGGCTACAGTCCACAGGGTCACAAAGAGTCAGTCATGACAGAAGCGACCAAGTACACACACATACACACACAGGGCAACTAAAAAGAGAAAAGAAGCTAAAAATAATAAGTGGAGCTCTATTTTAAATGGATAGCCAACAAGGACCTACTGTATAGCATAGGGAACCCTGCTCAGTGTTATGTGGCAACCTGGATGGGAGGGGAGATTAGGGGAGAATGAATACATGTTTATGTATAGCTGAGTCACTTTGCTGTCCACCTGAAACTATCACAACATTGTTAATAGGCTATACTCCAATACAAAATAAAAAGTTTTTAAAAATTAAAAGTTGACTAGCATCAGACTGCTATGAACATTTCTGTTTTCGGATCAGTTGTGTTTCTCTATGCCTGACTCTTGTTGGAATTTTATTTATCAACATGATCTCACACTATGTTTCAGCTTGGATCCTGTTTTATCCTTCCCTAGGTTACCCACAAACTCCTTGGAGCCATTTTGTCTCTCATTCTTCCTCCCTCCGCTCTTTTCCTTCTTAGCCCTTCTGGGACATTGCCAACTGATCCATGAGGCCAACTCATTCAGTTCACTCCATATGTGACATGACACAAGGCTTTACAGTGTTTAAGTTCCCTAGTCTTTCACCTTTGTTATAATATCATTATCCTAATTTCACCTTACTTTTCAGTTCTACTTTTCTCTTTTAATTGTGCTTCTTTCATTTCTCATCCCCCTAAATGTTTCCTATATTCCAACTCCTTTGAAAAGTGAAAAGATCATGATTCCATTAATTCTCTTTCTACTTACTACCTAATTCTGCCTCCAAAGTCCAGATTTCTACCAGAATTATGGTTCTCTAATTCTTATTGCCAATGTGTCACAAAATCCAAAACTGTCACCTTAACATCATCTATACTTCTCAATATTTTAATGTCATCATTCTTGGCATTATTCCTCAAGTTAGTAATCTGAATGCTAATTTTTTTCCTTAAAATGTCTCTTGTATTTTCCATGTCTATTTCATGGATTAGAGTATATAGACTAGGGATTTTTATAGAAGGATCCAAGGGGTTGTGGGGAAGTAACAGAGAATCTGTGAACCCACAGTGTGTGTAATTTTTTATTGGGTTGGCCAAAATCTTTTGGGCAACTCGACATATACCTATGTGAATTTATAAAGAAAGTCCATTTGTTTTCATTAGTTTCTTAAAGGATTAAGAACCAATATTGTGGATTCCTACCACCTTATACTAGAATTACTGCAGTAACCTTTAGGATTAATAGTCCTACTCTCTAAATTTGGCTGATCCAGAAGATACATCTTTAGAGCAATATTCTCATCCATCCAATATTCATTCATTTAATAAATATTCACTGAGTATTTTATAGATTCAAGTACTCTTCTAGGTGCTGGGGTCACATAAGTGAGCAAGACAGAAAAAGTTGCTCTTCTCATGGAATTTACATTTTAGTGGACAAAGAAAAATAATCTATCAATAAACAAAAAAAAATCAAAGAACTATCAGTTAGTTATATTTTCTGCTCATCCAATTCAATGAGGAGATTTCATAGTTACTAGGTGGCTCTTTCAGAAGAGATGGCCATGGAAAGCCCCTCTAAAAACACGACAGCTCTAAATGACAAGAAGAAATCAGCCACATAAAAACCAGGGGAAAGCATTCCAAGAGGTACACATTAATGCAAAAGCTGAATGGTTGTAATGAGCTTGGTATTTTGTAGGAACAAAAGGAGACAAAAGGCCAGCTCTGCTAAAGCACAGTGAGCAGAAGAGAAAATTGTGGCTGAAGTCAAAGGGTTAAGGAAAGCCAAGTAATTTGGAACTTTAGAAATTAGAACAGAGAGCTTAGATTAAGTCTAAGCACAATGGGAACTTAAGCAAAAGAGAACAAATCTGGTTCATATTGTGTAAAGAATCAATGCATTTTGATAAAAGCTGAGGAGAGGCAACTGAAGCAGTCCAAGCAGGAGGTTATGGAGGTCAAGGTGGTCGTCTCTGCAAAACTTCCACTATCTATATTCCCATCTTAGGTCCTCAACGCTGTCATGCTGACCCTACATGTGCTTTCTCACCTCACTTTTTCCTGTGTTACCTCCTTTACTCTTCACAACAACTCCACAGTATTAAACCTATTGCATGTGTGCATGCTAAGTAGCTTCAGTTGTGTCCGATTCTTTGCAAGAAGCAAAGAAGCCTGGAGCCCACCAGGCTCCTCTGTCCATAGGATTCTCCAGGCAAGAATACAGGCATGGGTTGCCATGCCCTCCTCTAGGGGATCTTCCTGACACAGGGACTGAACCTGCTTCTCTTATGGCTGCTGCTTTGGCAGGTGGGGTCTTTACCATTAGCACCACCAGGGAAGTCCTATTAAACCTATTACAGAAACACTAAAAAGACACTGAGAATTATGGAGACTTATCTTGAAACAATCAATTTGCAAATTGAAATGGTTATTATTTACAAGATGTATTTTTAAAATTATGTGATAGCTTTAATGACCCTGCAATCCAGCCCTCTATCTTATTCATACCTAACAGTGCTACTAAAACATATATTAAGCATATGGCAAAATATAAAGTTTGAATTTTTGAAGCAAGTTATTTATAAAAAATAACATTCAAAATTCTGCTTTATCTTAAAAATGCTAATATAGACACTGTGAAAGAGAAACAATTGTTAAACACTATTAATCAATGTCATTTAAAAAAATACAATTGTACATCATGAGTCATGGTTATAATTATATGGAAATTGCCTTTGGCTAATAAATAAGCAGGATTAAAATTAAAATATTTTGAGTGTCACCCTGCTCTAGTTATGATGACTAATTTGTATTACTTCTCATCCTAACTCATTTCTTTTTCCCCTAATTCCTTTCTTAAATACCATAGCTTTGAATGCGTTCTTTATATTCCTTTTAATTTCAAATAGTGTCCAATCTTGTCTCTATACCTATATTTTAAAAACTGTTTTAGCTATCAACAAAGTTTAAACGTTATATGCTTTTCCAGAACATTAGATACAAAAAAAAATAATGATGAAAGGAAGCAACATGAAATTCTTATATGCTGATTCTTAGCAGAGGATTGTTATAACATGTGTGACTGGACAAATGGAAGTTAAGTTCATCAAATACATTTAATTTTCCTTATATCAAACTTCTAGTTAATGTTTTTATAAAGAAAAAGATGATTAAAAGCCCTTGACAAACTTAAGGCTTAGAATGACCTTAAGGCCTTCATCAGGGAGAAAAGCTAGTTTTGTGTCAATAATATTAACATGGTATCTTGAATGTACAGAAGAAAGGTGCTAAAACAAGTGAAAATCACATCAAAATCACAACAAACAAACATTCCTGACTCCCACACTCAAACTCAAACCAACCACCTTAGATTAAATTCAAATCAAGGCACAGTATATTGAATTTGGGATTATCAGAAATAACCAAGTCCAACCAGTGAAATATCACCTCTCACCTCATTAATTTTCCAACTTCTTAAAAATTAACTGTATCATTCAACAATCCCACTTCAGGGTATTTACCCAAAATAACTGAAGTCAGGATCTCAATGAGGTATTAGCATCCCCATGTTCATTATGGTACTATTCACAAGAGCCAATTGGGACAGATGAATAAATTTTAAAACATGTGGTATATACATACAATGGAATATTACTGAGCCTTAAAAAGGAAGAAATTGACACATGATATAAGTGAAACTTGTGAACACTGTGCTAAATGAAACAGATCTGTGACAGAAGGCAAATACTACATGATTCCACTTATATGAGGCATCAAAAATATTCAAATTCATAGACTCAAATTGTGAAATGGTGGTTTCCAGGGGCTGAAGAGTGGGTAAAATGAGGAGTCAGTTATCAATGGGTACAAATTTTAGCAAGATCAATAAACTCCACTGTAGCCCACTGTGTAACATATTAACTATAGTCAAAAACACTGTATTGAGGATGTAAAAAATATTAACAGGGTAGATACTATGTTATATTCTTATCACAATAAAATTAAAAGAAAAAAATTAACTATGTGTAGAAATTGATCATTCCCATAAACCTATTCTATAGCACATTGGTTTTAGTTCTATTTTTTACTGATTTCACTATAGTTACTAGTTCATATGCCTATTTTTCCAATCATATGAAAAGTTTCAGCCATTACATTTTGTCTCAATCTTCACAACATTCTGTGAGGCAGAAGCAATTGAAATCCAAAACTATAGATTAGGGAAGCAAGGCTACTTTCCTCTAGCTGTTAAGAACAGGGCTGTCATATGAAACAACTCTCTCCAACTCCAGAGTCATGTTGTACTCATCATTCCATATGCCGCCTGGTCCTTGTGCTAAGTACTCTTGCCCCAGAAGGAGGGAGGACTTAGTTTTGCTCAGTAAGTTCCTTAATATTCACAATCAGTGAATCTAGGGTCATCATTAGGAGCCATTCAAAGTTTCAATAATGGATCACTATTATATTGTTGGCAGTGTTTTATACCAGATTCAAGGGAAAAAGTTAGAAAATTATATGCACGCAATCTGCAGAAACCATGCTTCATCACCTCTTCAATTACTCTCAATTGAAAAACTTGATTTAACTACTTTTCAAGATGCACTTGTGATGAGGACATGACAAATAAAGTACAAATAGAAAAGCACCTTCTTGAATGAATAAAGAAATTCAAACTGAACAACAAAAAATTCAATTGTGTCACTTGATAGGCACTTTTCTTTACAAAATCATATCTTATATTGAATACAAAGTTTAGGTTTTGAGCAACTTCTTTATAAAGATTAGCCGTCAAATTTTTGCCTTAAAAATATCAGTACATTCACATATATGAATGTAAAACAGCAATGATTTTTAGACAGTATTAATCAATGCCATTTGTTTAAATAAAAAGCAATTGGTGCATATCATAAGTCATGATTATAAATCTATGCAAACTGCCTCTGGCTAATAAACAAGGAGAATTAAAACAAAAATGTATAGAGTTTCAACTGGATCAATGATAACTAATTTGTGTAGATTTAAATTACATCTATCTACCTCTGGCAATCACCGATTTCTTTAATAACTGTGTTGGAACATACTTTTGAGCAATTAGAACTCAATTGCTGTCAAATAGCTTAGGTTTTTAAAATGGCATTTAAAAATTACATGCTTGAACACCTAGAAGAAATTAAAATCCTGTTTATTTCTGATTGCTTATTATATAGGTCACTGAAAATCTTCTGGGTTCAATTTCAATAATTTCATGTGATATTTTCTAACATTCTTCAAATTTCTAGGTTTTAAAAGGATGAGGGTTAAAATAAAACAAACCTTTGGTGAAAAACCATGTAAGCAGGACTAATTCCTACCAAATAAAGAAGTGACCAGCCTAAGCTCAAATGAAAGAATTGATTTGACTGAGAAAGGTCCAGGTTAATTTTCTTTCTCTAAGTTTCGGGGAAAATTACAAGAGTATGCTCTAAGCCATGCATAAGGAAAGACGTCTCCCACTCAAACCATTTATATTCTCTGCTGCAACCAAGTTGGTTTCAGAAAAATCACTTAAATCTGTACTGTTCATATGCCAGTAGACATCAGGACCTAAATGGTTGGAAAAGTTGAGGCTCTAACATGCTATGAAAAATATCCCTCCCTTTCCCTTGGATTCTCTTTCAGTGCCAGTATTTTTATGCCGTAATTTGAGAGGATGATTAATAAAACATGTTCTTCTTCCCTGTAAATCCATGAAGAGAAAACGAAGCCAGCTCTCTGAAACATGATCCCTGACAGTGCCCCACAAATCTGTGGTGAGTGCTAACCATGAAATTGCGTTTGTATTGCAAAGAAGTTCTCACTGAAAATATAATTTAAAAACTAATGCTGTGAGAGTTTCACTTCTTGAAATGGCAAGGTAGATTAACAAACACCCATTCTCCCCTAGAAAATAATACAGTTTTAAAATAGCTTCTCAAAAACATGAAAAAGACAGCATGATAGTCAAGAGAATAAAGGAAAAAGTGAAAGCCCAGAAAGGTTAACTAAGTTTCCAAAGCTAATTTTGCCTTGATGACATTTTCTAATCTAGGAGAAATATCTGAAAAACTAAGCTGCAGTTTGGTTAATCTCATAGGGCAACAGGAAAAGACAAAGTCTAAGGCCTTTCTGATGTGAGAATCTGACAATCCAGAAAAAAATTAGATGCTTATGTATAAGCAAAATGAATGATGATAATGATTAAAGGGACAGGAGAGAACTAGAATTATTTTGTTATGATAAGGTATTTGCACTACCCATGAAACTGTATATTGTTACATGAAAAGTGAATCACATTATATATAAACATATATTGCAAATTCTAGAACAGCAAGGTTAAAAAGCCAAAATAAAATATAACTGATATGCTAATAGGAAAAGGAGTATGTCAAGGCTGTATATTGTCACCCTGCTTATTTAACTTATATGCAGAGTACATCATGAGAAATGCTGGACTGGAAGAAACACAAGCTGGAATCAAGATAGCTGGGAGAAATATCAATAACCTCAGATATGCAGATGACACCACCCTTATGGCAGAAAGTNAGATGTTGGCAATTTGATCTCTGGTTCCTCTGCATTTTCTAAAACCTCCTTGAACATCTGGAAGTTCATGGTTCACGTATTGCTGAAGTCTGGCTTGGAGAATTCATCAGGGAAATGCAAATTAAAATGAGATACCACTACTAACCTATTAGAATGGCCACCATTTAGAACACTGACAATACGAAATGTTGCCAAGGATGTGGAATAACATGAATTTTCATTCATTGTTGGTGGGAATACAAATGGCACAGCCACTTTGAAAGATAGTTTTGTAGTTTCTTACAAAATTACACATATTATTACTATACAATTCAGCGATCATGCTCCTTGGTATTTACTCAAATGTATTTAAACCTCATATCCATGTAAAAATCTGCACATGGATATTTATAGCAGCTCTATCCATAAATTCCAAGAACTTAGAAACAACCAAGATGTCCTTCAGTTGGTGAGTAAATCAACAAATTGTGGTCAATCCAGACAATGGAATAAAAGAAATGACGTATGGAAGTCATGAAAAGATATGGAAGAAAACTTAATGCATATTACTAAATGAAAACACATCTGAAAAGGGTACATATTATATTATTCCAACTATAAAATATTCTGGAAAAGGCAAAACTATGGAGACAGTAAGATTTGTTTTTGCCAAAGTTTAGGGAGGAGGGAATCAAGAATTCCCAGATGTCCAAAGCTGGGTTTAGAAAAGGAAGAGGAACCAGATATCAAATTGCCAACACTCGCTGCATCATGGAGAAAGCCTAGGAATTCCAGAGAAACATCTACCTCTGTTTTATTGACTGTGCTAAAGCTTTTGACTACATGGACCATAACAAACTGTGGAAAGCTCTTAAGGAGATGAGAATACCAGACCATCTTATCTATCTCCTAAGTAACCTGTATGTGGATCAAGAAGCAACAAGTTAGACTCTGTATGGACAACTGATAGGCTCCGGATTGAGGAAGGAGTACAACAGGACTGTGCTGTCACCGTTTGTTTAACCTATATGCTGAACACATTGTGAGAAATGCCAGGTTGGATGAGTTACAAGCTGGAATCAAATAGGTGGGAGAAACATCAACAACCTCAGATATGTGGATGCTACCACTCTAATAACAGAAAGCAAAGAGGAGCTTAAGAGCCTCTTGATGAAGGTGAAGGAGGAGAGTGAAAGAACGGGCTTAAAACTAAATATTAAAAAAACAAAATCCAGATTCCGCAGCCATTCATGGTGATATTAGCAAGCTTTTAAAATGGCTGTGAGGCACAGGAATTCTCATTCCAAGCAGGTAAGTACTATTTCCTGGGACCAGCAAGTGAAAGGAATAGACACAGGACAGAGAGCTGAGGGGCTGGTATCACCTAGGTCAAAGAGGCTCGGCTGTGGTCATCAGTCTTGAAGGTAAGGATCTAGGCTGGGTAGGGATGAACTTCAGATTTTATGTCTTGGATATAAAAAAAGGTCTTCAGATGTGTTTTCTATAGTCCAGATCAAGCCTTTCTTTGAGGGGAACGTGTGACATTAGATCTATCACATACACAAAGTCCTGGGAGGCAATCCCAGGGATTTCCTACTGTAATGTAATTGTGCTTGAGAGCGGCTCAGGCTTCAAGTTCAGAACAGGAAGTGCATCAGTTTAATGGACTCACAGGCCTCTGCCACAAGCTAAGGTCCCATATACCTCATGGCCAAAAACCAAAACAAGAAAAAAAGAAGCAATATTGTAACAAATTCAATAAAGACTTTAAAACTGGTCTGCATTAAAAAAAAAAAAAAACAGCTTAATAAAGTTGGAGTGAAAACAGCAAGGAGAGAGGAAAAGTACCCAAAGAGCTTTTTTTTTTTTGGACAGGCTGTATGACAGGTGGGATAGAACTATGCCCCTTGCACGGGAAGTGTGGAGTCTTAACTACTGGATGGACTTCCAGGGAAATGCCTCAAAATACTATTTTTATTTTTCCGGAATCCTTCCCAGAGTTGTGCTGTAATCTGTTCTGTCTGTTCTTCAAGAAACTCTGAAGACACTGAAGACCTCCTCTTATGCAAGTACATCTGGAAGGGAATAAGGACTGAGACTCTAAGTCACTGTTGATATTTCCATGAGCAGTTTCCTGCCATGGTGAGATGGAAGGGGATTTTGTCTGGATTCTGAGACTGCAGAGTTACTCAGCTGCACTGTGGCCCTAAGAATTTCCCTGTTAGATGGACTTCCAGGGAAATGCCTCAAAATACTATTTTATTTTTCCGGAATCCTTCCCAGAGTTGTGCTGTAATCTGTTCTGTCTGTTCTTCAAGAAACTCTGAAGACACTGAAGACCTCCTCTTATGCAAGTACATCTGGAAGGGAATAAGGACTGAGACTCTAAGTCACTGTTGATATTTCCATGAGCAGTTTCCTGCCATGGTGAGATGGAAGGGGATTTTGTCTGGATTCTGAGACTGCAGAGTTACTCAGCTGCACTGTGGCCCTAAGAATTTCCCTGTTGGGAGCTCAGGGAGCACTACTGGAAACTGAGCAAGCTGCACCTTCAGATAAACAGAAGGCAGGTCCCAGCCAAAGGCCACTGGAATCCTTATGTATTGTCTCACACACATTTAATTACTTAGCAAATACTTAATAAGCACTAAATGTTAAGCATAGGTCTAGGCACTGAAGGTGTGCCTGAAAGAAAAAAAATCAAAATTCCTGCCCTCACAAAGCTTCTATTTATCAGAACAAAATTCTGTATCTAGATTTGGCCTTAAGGAAAAAAAAATCAAGCTCATATTTGAAGCAGCAGTGGATTCCAGGGCTGAGGTTCAAAAATCAGTTTTTAAAAGTAGGTGGAGCTGGGCCATAGCTGCATGGTATACAAAAAGAGAACCAAGTTCATTGAGTTTGACTTGAGAAACCTCTAGGATCTCAGAAGCATTAGGTTCTAAGAGATGTATTACCCAATAAGAGCAAGATGAAAAGCTGCATATGTACACAGTAGTGACACACAAAATGGGATTAGTGAGATCAGGAGGCAAAGCCAGATCAGAGCCTGGGAGAAAGCAGAAAACATAGCAAAATTGTGTTTTATTTAATAGCTCTGGCCTTACCATGAGAAGTGAGTTGCTATAAAGACTACTTAGCTCGTCTACACAAGTACAATATTTGTGATTGAATTTTGTATTACTACTGAGCAGCTATAGAAAAAGAAAATCTGGCTTAGGATCTCATACTTTGAAATGTTCCCAGGACAAGTTCTAGCCTTAACTGCTCACTTTTATTTGTCTTCTATTTTAATTGGATGGCTATATTGACAGGAAGGTCTTATACTTTTCCTGTCATAGGACTTACCATTGGTTCCTTTAATTATCAGTTCCCCTCACTGAACTGTAAGTTCTAAAAGAAAAGCTACTTTGATGTCATTATGCTTATATTCATGCCGGGCACATATCGTAGTGCCTGACTTCATGTGAGGTGGGGCCACCTTATATAGTGCAGGTTGTATACTGCACAACTCTGGGGGCACCGGACTCATAAATATGATGTGAATGGCACCTCTGAAGTCATAGAGTGCAGAACCTCACAAGCATTTATGGTGGCCCTGGACCTCATCAATGTTTATTAAATTAATGAAAATATTTTTACTGCTTATGATTTGTTGTCAGATGTCAAATAAATATGCCAACTTGTGACACACATAAGAGTACATGGCAAGGACAATGGCACTGTATAATAAATAAAATGGATTTCTATTTTAATCTTAGACTAAAAGAGATGGCTTTGAAAGTGTGTGTCGATTACTTACTGAAGTGGTACCTGTGGCTAATTCATGTTGATGTACGGCAAAAACCATCACGATATTGTAAAGCAATAATTCTCCAATTAAAATTAATTAATTTTAAAATTTTAAAAAAGAACACCTCATGAAAAAAATTCTAGTCTGAAAATAAGTAGATTCCAGTTTCCTATGAGAGGTATGATGTTACAAACTAGAACTTGTCATATAGTTAAGTTAGCAAACTAGGGATCCATTTACTAGGAGGAACAGAAAGCCTGGGCAACAAAATTTATATGTTAATAGAATTTGATCTCCCTGAAATATATCTACAAAGTAATTTTAATTGTTACATATACTTTGACAGTATAGCCACCATGTTTTTCCCACACTATGCAGGCTATGAAGGTAACACAAAATATATTTTCCCCTAATGAATTTCAAGTCCCCTTTAACAGATACAAAATAGAAATGAGGACAAAGTGATAAATGTCCATGTGTAATCTTACAAACAATAAACCTAGGTGAAATGTTGAAAACTTAATCATTTCTATCTGTGCAGGAGGTTTTCCAATTTTGGTATCTTGTTTTGGCTATGATTTCTTGCTCCTTTGATAAGTTCCAAGTTCATGCTATTAGCATAGATATGACTATGTCTTTTAAAAAATATTCAGTAGTGTATTAGTTTGTATCCAATAATTATGTCTATAAATATTTAAATCTTCCCCAAATAAATCCTCATGATCTTTTCCAAAACTGTGAAATGTAATGTAAACACTTGAAATGAGAATGAACTGAACTAAAGTTATTTTATTCACAAACACAATGCCTGTTAGAACAACTTGACATGGGAAGCTCTTAGAATGCGGTGGCCTCAACTGGTTTATATTTGGTGTCGATGGAGAGAAGTAAAAATATGGCTACAACACAGCTGAGTGAAACAGTGAATAAATGATGACTGCTATGATGACTCTAGAATTTTATTTAAAGTATATATATATTTTCAATACAAGTAAAGAAAAATTTAATTAGTAAAGCAACAAAGGTCATTAAAAACTGGATCTCAAAGCAAGGATCACTTGGGGTACTACTTAAAAATTTAGACCTCTGCAGAGCCAACTCATTGGAAAAGACCCTGATGCTGAAAAGAAAGATTGAGAGCAAGAAGAGAAGTGGGTGACAGAGGATGAGATGGTTGGATGGCATTACTGACTCAGTGGACATGAGTTTGAGCAAACTCATGGAAATAGTGAAGGACAGGGAAACCTGGCAAGCTGCAGTCCAAGAGGTCACAAAGAGTCAGACACGATTTAGTGACTGAACAACAACAATCACATCCAGAACAAATTATCAGGTGGATGGAGCTGTAATAGGAATGTGATTATCAGACGAGTTTCAGGACATTATGGCACATGCTAAATCTTCAGAACCACTGACCTGGAGAATACTTTTCAAGTTCATTTAATAGTTATATCTAGTTCACATGGCCTGGGAAGTAGGGACATCTGCTTTCTAAACATGAAAATATTAAAGCAGCCATGGGTGCTTAAAATGTACTCATGTTTAGCTTTATTTAACTTGCAGTTAGATATGTTTGCTAAGATGACTGAATTCAATTTCCAAACTAGGGGTCACAGCTTCGGGTACTAGAAAAGGTCTGAAATTTTCTTCTGCTTGCACAATTTCATGGATGCTGATAGACAGGCAGCTGCTGGGGCAGAGACTGAGATGGAGAGTTTATTCTGGATTATCCTGGTAGGCCTGTCCTAATCACAAGGATCCCTTCAATGGGAACAAACTTTCCTGGCTGGGGTCGGAGAAAAGGATGTGAGGATGGAATCAGGGCCAGTGAGATGTTACCTTGCTAGCTTTGAAAATGGAGGAAGGGAACCATAAGCCTGGGAAAGTGTTCAGCCTTTAGAAGCTGAGAAAGGCAGGGCGATGAGTTCTTCCCTGGAGTGTTCAGAAGGAACACAGCCCTAACTGACACCTTGATGTTAGCTCAGTCAGATCTCCATTGGTCTTCTGACCTCTAGAACCATAAGGTAATAAATCTGTGCTGCTATAAGTCACTAACTTTGTGGTAATTTTTTAAATAGCAGCAATAGAAAACGAATACAAGCAGCAGCCACAGTATCAGCATTTTGGTGCCAGTTTTCCCAAGCCCCAGTTCCCAAAGAGCAATGCATAGAAAGCTAGGGGATACTTGCCCACATGGTGGATTGCCCTACAGTAGGGAAATTGTGAGTTTAGGAAGCCTGAATCATTTGTAATGAGAAGCAAGCATGCCTGTCCTTTGCTTCAGAGAGACACACTATCTCTGTATCTCAGTGTTGTTTGCTTTACAAACATCCTTGAAAAGATTGTCCAAAAAGAGGGGTAGTTGGTGTCTCACTTGCAAGGTACACAGACACACCCAAAGACCCATAGAGAATTGCTCCCCAACTCAAGGTACCATCCAAGTTCATTACTCAAGTATTGCCGAGATATCATAGTATTGATAATTCAAACTGAGGGACTTTGTGGTCTTTAGCATGAAAATAGGTGATCAAGGTTGATACTGCTTTATAAAAAAATCTGTTAATGAGATTTTTAAAAAATCAAAGTCATTATTATAAAACCAAACTTAATATGAGCATATGCCAGATTCATTATATTTATAATATCAAACACAGAGACACAGACACGAATATACCATCACTACTTATTGCTAGTCTGGAATTTTTTGGACTGTAAACCACTTTTCCATTTGAAACATTTATTTTTATTGAGGAATTTTTTAATAATGTGAAATTTTTTTTAATACTCTCACTGTCGGAGTATAGCAAAAGCAGACTGTGCTTTTTAGATAAGATTTATTTTTCTATGAAACTTAGAAATAGGCTTTTTATTGGAATCTTGCTGAAATTGATCAAAGTTGCAAAGGGATGAGTATGAATTGCATTTTCCAGTAAAAGCAGCTGAAAATGCCAGTGTACGATAAACTTTCTTGTCCTGCTCAAGTTGATAGGATAAATTAAACCTAATTACTCATTTAAAAGAACTATTTCACATCTTCTAGCTATTTTTAAATGAAATAGTATCTGTAAATGAAGAAATATTTTCAACAGCAGTAGAAAACATACTGGGTCCCACAGTCTGCCTCATAAACATTTTAGTCACCATGGTTACCATGATGATTTCTAAGTCACGAGGCCCTCCATTCTGCTCAGCTAAGCCTATGGGTGTGAAATCCCTTCTATGTCTCCTTCTATCAAAATCTACTCCTTTATCCAGGTCTGCTCCTGGGGATGTCCAGTAAGCGCCATGCCCTCTATGAATTTAGGAGAAAACTTTCATTTGCTCCTGAGTCTCTCTGAAAACTAAAATAATACTCAAGAGGGCAGTTTAAGGAATGACTCTTTGTCCCTTTAGAAAAGATTAAAAGGGCTGTGCTTCTGAAATTTAGTTCAGATAACTGCCCCCAACCCACCATCCCCACTGTGCTGGTTAAGCTGTTGGCTGTCAACCTCAAGCTTATCCGTCTGTCCACTGCTCTCCTATGGAGACTGCAGAGAGCACTTCTACTGTTCTAGCTGCTTCCTGTTAGACTTTACCATAACAAGTGCTGTCAGGAGACTGCATGGCTCAAAAGGGAAGGAAGGGAGAAGGTTAGAGGAGGAGGAAGGGCCAGTGCTGGGGGAACCCATCTTCAAGCCTCTAAGTTTTAATATTACAACCTCTTTCTTTTGTTCCCCAGCCATAAGGAAGGTGGCTACTGTCTGTATTTCCTACCTCTCTGATGTCTCAGAGTCCCCTTTGGGCCTTTTCAGCTCTCAAATAAATTTTAAAAAATGATTCTTTAAATTCTTTCTTTTAATCGCTTCTCCGTCTTTCAGCTAAGATCAAGTGTAAATTCTTTCTTTTAAAATAATTGGTGTATGTCTGTGTTCTGACCTGATCCTGACTTATATTGATACAACTTCCGTCATTCACATGAAACATACCAGAGTTAACCCAGGGCAGGAACACAGAAAATCTTGAGCAAAATGGATTTCAGATCACACAACTCTTCAACACTTCATAGATTGTCTGATGTTTGATACAATGTTGCTGTACATCTGAAACTAACACTTTAAATCAACTATACTTAAATTTTAAAAATATGTGTTTTATGGTTGTTGGCTGTAATGTATAAGAAATATTGGGAGAAGCTTGTTGATAGTGTTTGTCACAAATCGGGACATCCAAAAGCAGATACTGAGAGGTTTTCCATGTAAGGTATTTATTAGTTATCAACACCTGTGAACAGGGGTGGAGATGGGTTAAGATTAGGCAAAGGGAGAAGTTGGATTGTACTGCAGTCCCAACAAAGCCTTGGACAATCCCAAAACACTGCCTGAAATGTACATGGCTCATTAGGATTGTCGCCCAGTGGGCTGAAAAGTCTTGATCAGTCATTAGATGCAGAATCCTGCCATAATCAATACTTGGATATGAGTTACCCTGAATAATAGGCATTCTCTTGTGGCTCTCTGTAGCTGAGGTAAAATCTGAGGGAGCTAACACCTGAGGAAACAAGTTCTTCCTTCAAGGGACACTTGGGTGTTGAATCTTTGTATCCACCAGTATTGTTTAAATTGCATCCTTACTGATTTTTTTCTTTTACTTGTGTTAAGTTTATTCCATGTGTTTTGAAGCTCTATTGTTAGGTATATCTTTGTTGATGAAATGTTCCTTTTACCATTATAAATTGAACCTTTAATCTTTGATAATGGTTCTTTTCTTGGGATCTATTTTACAAATAAAACTACATCTTTCTTATACCTAAATATTCTGTGGTATCTTTTTTTCAATTCTTGGATTTCAACCAGCCTCTGTCTTCAAATTTAAAATGTGTTGTTTGAAAACACACCATGTAGTTTTGTCTTCATCTTTTAATCAGTCTGCCAATTGATCTTTTGAGTTTTTAGACCACTGAGAATTAATGAAGTGACTGATATAGTTGAATTTTGAGTCTAGCATTTTACTATTTGTTTTCTATGTGTTTTCTCTATTGTTTCTTCCTTTCTTTTTTGATTAACCAAATATGTTCTTAGTGAGTCACATGTCCCCTCTATTGGTATGCATAAATGCTTGCTTTAGTAAAAAATTATCTTATCATAGACTATTTTAAATTCAGTTATAAAAATCTTACACTAGTATAATTCCATTTATACCCTCTGTAATACGTTGACCTGATCATTTTTTTACTATGCCAGACTTTGTACATGAAAAATTGTAAAAGTCCCCTGGAACGTACTGTATTTTTTCAGGAGAGTTAACCATATTTTCAGAGAGGAAGAAAGAGTAAAGGCAGATTACCCTAATCTAATCAGAGGCCAAACTTACTGAAACACAGTAAGTTCCTAATTTTCCTGAGGTTCCATCTCTCTCTGCTTTTTTTTGGAGTGTTGCCCACTGGGGATCTCAACTTAGAAGCCAGTGGGTTTACTGGGAGAGGGTTCCTTTTTCTGTCTTAAATTCCAATTTTGCCCAATCAGCACTATGAGACTGATAGAAATTTTGCACTGATTTTCTTCAGTGAGACATGATGTAGTTTTCAAAGATGACCATACCAATACATCCCATCCCATTTGTTTTTCTTGCAATTTAGTGCTGACTTAAAAGGTAAAATTCATGTTATTTGAATCTGGACGAGTCTGCTTCTATGGTAGAAGTGATATTGTGTCATTTTCGTAACTAAATCATCAAAGGCAACATGGCTTCCTTTCATCTGGTCCTTTTGGGATATTCTTCCCTGGGACACAGCTGCCATATTGTGACAAAGCCAAAAAGTCACATAGAAAGTGTTTGGGTCACAGTTCCCTCAGGGGACCCAGACCAGAGTCAGTATCAACTGCCAGACATGTAAGTGGTGAGGAAGTGAAGTCACATATGATTCCAGCCTCAGGTGACAATGAATAGGAATGAGACAATCTGTCCTTTCCAAGTCTTGCCTAAATAGTAGCATCATAAGTAAATCAATATTGCTATTGTTTTAAGCCTATGATTTTTGGGGTGCTCTGTTACTCAGAAACAGATCATTTAAACATGCAACCTTTTGTTTAGGTTTTTAGCTGCTTTTAAGATCGGAACAAATACCTAAATGGAATGCTGTCAAGTGCTGGGGGTCACTGTTCTGCTCCCTTTTCACCAGGATCTCAGCCCCATAAGTCCTGGTTGCTTTGTAAATCCTGAACTTCAGTCTTTGTTTCTTAAGCCCTAAGAGGTTGCCAGACTCTTTGTTGGCTTCTCTGCTTCCTTTAGCCCAAACTTCAGGATCTTAATTTTTTTTCCAGGTCTATTGAGGCATCATTGACAAATAATGTGTGTGTGTGTGTGTGTGTATCCCTGCTTCTTCATCATAGCCTTCTGATAGAATTCTCAGCCTTTCACCCAGTGCCAAGAAGTGGCACACATCCAATGAGGGATAGGAGCTTATCAAATGTTGGCTTACCTCTCTGCACTTTCCTTCACTAAGTGATTTTAGCACCTTAATGAGCAACCCACTCCAGTATTCTTGCCTGGGAAATCCCATGGACAAAGGAGCCTGGTAGGCTACAGTCCATGGGGTCGCAAAGAGTCAGACATGACTGAGCAACTAACCTTTTCTAATGAATATTTCTTACGAATTTTTCAATTGTTCTGGTCATTATCAATGGCAATGTTGGCCTCCCACAATTACCCTATCAGAGACAAAAGTGGAAGCTCATACAGCATTTTTAAAGATCTCCTTAGTGTAACTATAGACAAGGGATTTGAAGAAGACCAAGCTGGAGTAAGAAGCAATAACTTGGGTGAGAACTGGTGATGAGCAGAGCTACAGTAAAAGCAACAGGGCTAGAAAAATTCATTAAAATTACTGAATGAATGATTAGAGTTTATAATTTTCAGGGTTTGGTATAAGAAAAATGAAAGTATCTGGGGGTCTTGTAGGATTCTTGCAAGGAACACTGAGGTATAGGTTAGGGTCTTTCACTATAGTGAATAATATGGGGTTGGCCAGAAAGTTCATCTGGGTTTTTCTGCACCATATTATGGAAATATCAATTAACTTTCTGGCCAACCCAATATTTCACAATCAGGGCTGATATACAGAGTTACTATGCTAAATGTGAAACTTGGTATGCTTGAAGTGTCATTAGAATACCTAGTTGAAGATGGCCAATTAAGAGTGGATTGAGAATGCAGAAAAGAAACTTTGACTAGAGACAGAAAGATAATTGGGAGACTGTAGAATATCAATATCATTTTAACACACAAAGTGGATTAAAATCACCCAAGAAGAGTACCTAGAGAGAAGAAAACAGGTAAGCCTTGGATAGAACTAACTTGCTGCAGCACTCTTTGGAAGAAAATAAGATGAAATAAAACCACAAGCATCAATTTCATGGTTTTACTTCTCTTAATTTACTCACATTGCTTTGCTTCTCCAATGAAGATTTAGATGAATGTTACCCAAACTGTAGGATACCTTTTTTTAAATGAAAAGAGGAAAAAGAACCTAAAAAGTGATATGAGTCAAAGCAAAAAGGAAGAGTTTCCTGTGGCTCTCAATTTTAAACAATATAAACTGGCTGAAATAACTTGGATAAACCATTACATGCCCATATTACAAGCCATGCTTATATTCTTGATTGACAGGGGAAATCAAACACTCCAGAAATACACAACCATAATTTCAGTAGATTCATTTCAGAAAAGCAAAGCTAAGTTAATAGAAAGTTCATGAAATATAGATGAAGCAACAGAAGCAAATACAGGAAGAATGTGTGATATTATAAAAAAAGAAGTATATCAGTTACCAAAAAAATTAAAACTTTTTGAGAAATAACAATACAGAAGACATTCTTTGGTGGAGCCCATAGCCTCAACCATGTGCTTTTACTTGCCTGATGAAAAACACAGTAAATTCTATTTTAATTCCATTCATATTGAGAGATAGTTATTCAACATTATAAAGATGAAACTACCATTTCCTTAAAAAAAAAAGATAAAAGTAATCAAATTAGTACATGATAAATGAAAAAGTATGGAAATACACAGTATACTATGGACATCTTCATCTGTTAACCAATTATCCATTGCTCCTTCTTTAGACAATATAATCTTCATTTTCCTTTAGACAACTAAATCTGCTCACATATATCTTTCTGGAATTTGTTGGGCTTACAATGGCTTTAGAGACAAGCAAGTATCTAGGCTGGCCTACATCTTCCCCGTCACAGCTTTTGGTTCAGGAATTCTCATAACCAAAAAAACAGAGTCAACTATGTAGTTTGGCTGGAACACCAGGAAAGAATAATTGCCACTGAGGCTACAAAGTGGAAATAATGTAAGCCTGGAGTGATTTGTGTTCATTTGTTTTGGACCCTAAATGGCAACCCACTCCAGTACTCTTGCCTGAAAATCTCATGGACGGAGCCTGGTAGGCTATAGTCCACGGGGTTGCAAAGAGTTGGACACGACTGAGTGACTTCACTCACATCCCAATTACCCAGAACAGTCCTGGCTTACAACTGTGATCCCAGTATACTTACTGGTTTGGATAATAAATCAGATAGTAACTTCATTCTTTGAAGGAAACATACATAAAATTTTAATGTAAGAAACCATGTCTGGAGGTTAAAACAAAACAAAAAAAAAAGCAACCAGCAGATTCTTGAGAGCATCATTTTACCATCCTGTCCAGGTATACACTGAGAATACGTCTACCCTTGGATTTTTCTGTTCTGTGTACATAAATAACTCACTCTAAAATCTGGTTTAAATTGAATTTCTGACACTCACATCTGAAACAGGACTGATGATTACTACATGCTATGTTAAAAGTTTGTTTAATGACAAGAAAAGGTCTACATTTATACAGAGATTTACTTACTGTAAGAGAGTACTCCCCAAGGATAAGAGTCTGAGTCTTCCCTATTCTATCAAGAACTTAGAGACATTAACCATTCTTCTGACATAAAAGTCACTACATTCAACTATATGTGCATTATTTATTTTTAGTGATTTTCAGGGATCTTCTGTCTGAAATAGCACTCTGTCTTTCATTGTTAACAACCTATCCTTATCTTTCAAGGCTTAGAAAATAAACTTTGTCTTCCCAAAGATGCCTATTTGAACAGCCAGGTGGGAGAGGAGGATTTCCCCTGTGCCTCCACTCAGCAGAGTTCTATCACCTCCATCATAAAATTTAGCATGTTATTTTAAAATTTTCTGTATTGAGATATGGTTTACATATATTAAAATTCACCCATTATAAGCATATAGTTCTGACAATACAGTTATAGGTTTGACAAATGCTGACAGTCATGTAACTACCATCACAATAAATATATAGCTCACATCCATCTCCCTCAAATTTTCTCTGGTCCCTTTGCATTCAATTGCCTTCTTCCCCCTCCTTCACTCCCAGCATCTGGTAAATACTGATCTTTCTTCTAGTATGTTTTCCCTTTTCTAGATTTCATATAAGTTGAATGAGAAAATACCTAGGCTTTTGTGTCTGCATTCTTTCACTTAGCACCATGCTGCTGAGTGTCATTCATGTTGTTAAATGGAGCAATACCTTTTTTCCTCTGAATGATATTCATTTGTATGGATATATTCTAACTTGTTTAATATATTCAGAAAACTAAGATCATGGCATCTGGTTCCATCACTTCATGGCAAATAGATGGGGAAACAGTGGAAATAGTGACAGACTAAGGGAAGGGAAAGGAAAGAAAACAACAACAACAAAAAACAAACAAACAAACAAAAAGATTCAAGTTGATTCTATCTAGATTTTAAAAGTTATATCTTTAAATAGGCAGATATCCAAATTCTACCTTGCAATTGAGGAGAGGAGCTCCTCACAAAATAAAGAGCTACCTGCCCAGGTTTGGCCCTGAGAACAGATAGAACTTCGGGGGCTATGTTGGCATTGGAGGTAATTGCATCAAGATTTAAAATGCACATGTCTCTTGAGCATATAATCAGTTAAGTGAGCAAAAAAAAAATATGTATAAGTGCATTCATTGGATTCAATTATTATTCAATTTTCATAATAGGCAAAATTGCAAACAACTCTGTTTGGCAGATGACCTGATTGTCTCTGCTGACAAAGGAATCCACAAAAAAAAAATTCTAGTAGAATTCTTCAAGTGAGTATGGCAAAATAGACAAAGGTTAATATGCAAAAGTTAATTGCTCATTGCTACTATATAGAAATGCAACTGGAAGTAAAATTTTTAAAATGAGTGCCATTGAAAATAGTACTAGAAACATGAAATACTTAAGTATAAATCCAACAAAATATATGCAGGATCTGAATGTATGTTGGAAGCTCCAAAAACACCATGAAAGAAAGATGACCTAAACAAATGGAGAGAGATTACCATGTTCGTGAATTGAAAAACAGTACTCTGAAGATATCAGCTTTTTCCAAGTTGATCTATAGATTTGATGTATACATAGTTATCCTAAGAAATATATTGCTGTTGCTAATAAAAATGATTGGTTTGTTCCATGGAGAATGCTATGGACAGAGAAGCCTGGTGAGCTAGTCGATAGGGTCGCAAAGAGTCAGACATGACTGGACTGAACGACTTAGGGCACATGCACTGTTTTTGCCACACCCAAGGCCTTCAGACCTTGGTCGGTCCTGGGGAGTTTCTCTTCTTTAGGAAGCATGTGAGCTGCCACCTGGCTGATGCTTCAGGGACAGAGCTTGCTGAAACATGGGGGCGTGTTCCAGGGCATTCAGGTAAATGGATGCACATGGGCAGATGCATCTTCAGAAGCTTTATTTTCAAACGGGAGGAATGTTACCCATGCAGCCCACGCCAAAGTCACTGCAGATGGTGACTGCAGCCATGAAATTAAAAGGCGCTTACTCCTTGGAAGGAAAGTTATGACCAACCTGGATAGCATATTCAAAAGCAGAGACATTACTTTGCTAACAAAGGTCCGTCTAGTCAAGGCTGTGGTTTTTCCTGTGGTCATGTATGGATGTGAAAGTTGGACTGTGAAGAAGGCTGAGCGCAGAAGAATTGATGCTTTTGAACTGTGGTGTTGGAGAAGACTCTTGAGAGTCCCTTGGACTGCAAGGAGATCCAACCAGTCCATTCTACAGCCCACGCCAAAGTCACTGCAGATGGTGACTGCAGCCATGAAATTAAAAGGCGCTTACTCCTTGGAAGGAAAGTTATGACCAACCTGGATAGCATATTCAAAAGCAGAGACATTACTTTGCTAACAAAGGTCCGTCTAGTCAAGGCTGTGGTTTTTCCTGTGGTCATGTATGGATGTGAAAGTTGGACTGTGAAGAAGGCTGAGCGCAGAAGAATTGATGCTTTTGAACTGTGGTGTTGGAGAAGACTCTTGAGAGTCCCTTGGACTGCAAGGAGATCCAACCAGTCCATTCTGAGGGAGATCAGCCCTGGGTGTTCTTTGGAAGGAATGATGCTAAAGCTGAAACTCCAGTACTTTGGCCACCTCATGCTAAGAGTTGACTCATTGGAAAAGACCCTGATGATGGGAGGGATTGGGGCAGGAGGAGAAGGGGACGACCGAGGACGAGATGGCTGGATGGCATCACGGACTCAATGGACGTGAGTCTGAGTGAACTCCGGGAGTTGGTGATGGACAGGGAGGCCTGGCGTGCTGTGATTCATGGGGTCGCAGAGAGTCAGACACGACTGAGCGACTGAACTGAACTGAATAGCTAGATTGTTTATATTTGTCCTCCGATCTAGTTCCCTTCTTGGCTCCCTCTCATGTTTCAAGTTTCTTTGTGGTTCCTTCTTTGACCTTGAGCCCAAGTAGTGTGCACATTCACTTCTCCCTGCTTGACTATGCTTGCATGTATGCTAGACTCTTTCCCAGGTGTATATCCTCAGCATCTCCTTAATTGTTCTAGCTCCTGATCTTTCTGGCCCTCAGGCTAATTTAATTCTCACAATTCTGTTTCTCTAGCTGTTATTGGAGATTCCTGCTTCTCCCTCTGTGAGTCTTTCAGTCTCTCCCTGGCCCCCTCCTCTCCTCACTGTTTTTTGCTCTCCCATTTGGAGTCTAGGTGTCACACAGAGAGGTCTGGGGGTCAATTCCCCTCAAACCCCTTCAGGCCAAAATATTTGTAGTGATTCTATACCTGGAACCAAATATCTGTGCAAACATTGCTTATGAATACAAACAGTCAAGTGTGAGGATTATAAAAGAGAATGCTGTTTGGATTGACTTTGCCGTATCATTTTTATACATAGGAAGAGGCTGTGTAGTACAGTGGTTGGAAGCAAACACTCTGGGGCCAGATAACCTGGATTTGAATCCCTGTTGGGTCGCTTTCCAGCTATAGGACCTTGTATGAGTTACTTAACTTCTTTATGCCTTGGTGTTCATGTCTACAAAATAGGGATTTTAATGGTATCTTTCTCATGGTGTTGCCATGAGGCTTAAATTGGTTGTATAAAATCATTTGTATAGCTGATTCACTTTGTTGTACAGCAGGAACTAACACTACACTGTAAAGCAATTATACTCCAATAAAAAAAACATCATTTGGAGGCCTGCTGGCACACCGTAAATGCTACATAAATGCTAAGTGTTCTTATCATTGTGGGATAATTTCACTTCTGGAGGCCATGAAAATGATGACAGAAATAAGCATTAACTATAAACGTCAAACATTTCGGCAGACAGTTGGGGAATGATAGCTCTCAGAAAAAGAGTATTCTCTGTGATCTAAATAGAGACTAGCAGTCAGAGCAGAGGACCCAATGTCCTGAGAAGGTACTGAGATTTTTCTCGAAGGATGAGACGCTTCAGGCAGCTGCCCAGACAGAGCTGTTTCTTGGACAGCTTTTACCTCTGTGAGCACGGGAAGGATCAGAGGCCAGGAAACTGCTTGTTCTGTACGGTTTCGTGTGTGTGAGTGTGAATATGTGTTACGCATTTGTGGTGTGCACAGAGGGGGATGGGGACAGAGGGTCTTCCTTCGCCAATGCTCCATGAGCTAAGCAGAGGTTCTATCAATCACTGCCATTTAAAATGATGCTTCTGCCGACTAGGGGGCCTGCCTTAGTTCCTATTTGATTCTTACCTTGACCTGGGAAAACTCATCTGCTGGGAAAAAGTTAACAAAACTCATTTTGGTTTTTTGTAATGTAAACTCTAGACTCTGAGAATCCTGTTTACCTTTCCAGTTTTGCTCAGTTCTACCTGGCCAGTGACTCACACACAAACGCATTATCACATCATTTCCGCAGAGAACAGGGGCAACAAAGGGAAATTCAAGTGTACACACATTACAGGGAATGAGCTCTTTCCATAAACGCACGACTATGTGGTAGAGAACATTTTCCAATTTGATTATACATTTCCAGCATGAACCCATTAAAGACAGTGGAGTATGTTTACACGAGCACCATTTTCCTACAGCAGTGCTTTTTGAATATTTTCCCTCTGACCTGAGGATTCCTGTGCATGCCCTCCAAACAAAAAACAAAACAAAAACTCAAGCAGCTGGCAGCAAACTAGAGGAATGAGGTTGAATCAGCAAAATATTGTGCCCAGGGGGGATTTAGCTACAGATAAAGAGAAATAAGGCCAGAGGGACTAGACAGAGAGTGGCCCTGGACCTACCTAGGGCATGGAGGTCACTGTGGAAAGGGATCCTAGCTCCTTGGTTGCAAAGGGCTTCAGAGTGTTGATTTTTTTTTAGGCAAAATTTTGGAAAGTGATGTTAAAAAAATTTCAATTGATAATAACCTTAAAAAGCATAAAACAAGGTTGACTTTCTCAGAAGTCATGGAAGTCCCCTACCTGAAAACTACAAACCACTGCTGAAAGAAATTAAAGAAGACCTAAACAAACGGAGAAAATATGTATGTTCATGGGTTAGAAGTCCAATGTTCAGCTGTCAATTCTCCCCAAACTGGTCTACAAAGTCAATGAAACTCAATGAACAATAAAAATTCCAACTGGATTTTGGGGCGTTAAAGATCAACAAGGTAAGTCTAACATTTATATAAAAAAAGCAAAGGTTGTTGAATAGCCAAAATGATCTTGAAGAGGAATTATTATATATATGTTTTAGGTGGTAAAGCTTTCGTGCATGCTCTGTGGTGTCTGGTTCCTTGTGACCCTGTGGACTGTAGCCCGTCAGGCTCCTCTGTCCATGGGATCCTTCAGGGAAGAATACTGGAGTAGGTTGCCATTTTTCCTTCCCGGAATCTTCCCAGCCCAGGGATCGAACTTTTGTCTCCTGTGTCTCCTGCATTGGCAGGCAGATTCTTTAACCACTAAGCCATCAGAGATGCCCATATTAGGTGTTGATGACTTAAGTGCAGTTGTTTAGATGATTTAGGCTTCTTTGGAGAGAAAAGTTAAAATATTAACTGATATACTGAAGGCAGGTAGTTTTTGTTTTCACCTTCTATGTATATTTTATTGGTGGTTAATACTGAAAAATAACACAGTTGGAACTCTATTTGGGTCTTGGTTGAGTGACTTTTTTTTAATTCAAAGGCTACATAGGGTCACAGAGGAAGTAGACGCCAACAAGACATGGTTTTCTTGCATGTTTCTGTTAGTTTCTAAGCCTATAGGCAAAAATCAGCTCTAGCATACACAACTCTCTAAATTTACTAACAAAATCCCAGTGTAAATCTTAGAACGTGGTTTATATTTATAACTGCTTCCTAGCGTCTTCCCTCCTTTGGTTCTCTCTTTAGACAAGCTAACCATAGGGTTTAGAAAACCGGGGCTGTTTGGAGAACATTAGAGGATATTGGATTAAGGCCAGGATGTGTTAAACTTCTAAATGTAAATATCTACTAACAACCCATGGTGAGTGGGATGCAGCTAGCGTTTATATTTACCATTGGTTTCCATAAATTCACATTAGCTGGGCTGCAAAGTTAATCTGGATACAAAACTTGAATGGAGCTCCTTTAGTCTGTACAGTCTGTGAGTGGATGTGAATGGTGATGACAGCTGCTAGAATAACAAAATTGAGGAGAGGAAAAAGGATAGCACAGCTCTCATCCTGAGCTCAATTGTTGCTAATTGGAGGACCAGTCTCAATATCCAGGCAGCTTGTTCTGGGCTCAAATGGCAGACAGATGCTCTAAAGCCCTTGGGCTCAGGTATCTTATAATTGTGGATCCAGCCAAGGACAAATTTGATTTGTAGCCACACTTTGACCTCTCTATAGTGCAAAGCACTGGGACTTGTTCCCACTTTGCCCCTCTTTCAGATTGTTTCCATCATAGTCCCCCACTCCCAACTGCTTGTCAATTTCCAGAACTATGTCCATATTTTATGAACAGTCCTCAGGAGATTGAATTCCAGAAAGAATGATCGGAAAGAAATGAGACCAGAGGAGAAGGCAGGGCAGACCCATTGCAAAGGTCAATATGAAGCTGACCCATTGTTTATTTGGAGGCAGAAAAAACACAACATTCATCTCAGAGGTATATGGTTCTGGAAGATCATGGCTGTCTCTCCAGTGCAGGTTTTATGTGGGTAAAATCAAATTTAAAGAACAGTAAAGGCAAGTTTAAAGGGAAAGAATGAGAGCAAGACAACTTACATTCAGTGTATTTGGGAGTTGTGTTTGGCGGCAGTTGAGTTTTTAAACTAATTATGTATTATGAGCCTGCAGAACTTTTCAGTGACCAGATGTCACAATTACCTCCCAGAAAATTATCAGGGCTCTGTAAATGCCATCACCAGTATGTGTGCCCTTGGGCATTTTATTTTTAAAAATAGCTCATATTGATGATTAGAGGGCTTCCCTGGTGGTGCAGTAGTAAACAATCTGCTTGCCAATGCAGGAGATGTGAGTTCAATCCCTGGGTCAGGAAGATATCCTGGAGAAGGCCTGAAAAATCCTGTGGACAGAGGAGCCTGGCAGGCTACAGTCCACTGGGTTGCAGAGTCGGATATAACTGAGCACAGCACAGCAGCATTGATGACTAGGCTTGCCGGGGTGGCACCCTGAAAAAGTCTAGCCCAATTAGGACACAGCCCTAGCTTTACAGCTCCCCACCACACCCACTAGGGCACATTGCATACAAACAGTAAACAGCAGCGAGGCACTTATTAAAACTCCTGCAGAGTCCTTTACTTAGGTCAGAACCAAACAGCCCCAGGCATTTGCCCTTTTTTCTTTAACATGAAACTTGACTATTAACAATGAGGTTTTTTTTTTTAAGAATGAAATTTTAAGAGACAACATGCATCTTGCCTTATACATCATACTGATTTTATGCCCTCCAGATGCGTGCTGCTCAGTAGCTACTTGTGGCCACTGAGCTCTCAAAATACGGCTAGTCCATACTGAATTGTGCTGTAATTATAAAATGCATACTTGACTTTATAAAGATTTAGCTTAAAAAAAAGTAAACTCTTATGAATAATTTTTATACTATTATATGTTAAATATTTTGGATACATTGGGTTCAATCAATGTTAAGACTAGTTTTTTTTTAAATGTGGCTACTAGAATTTTAAAATCACACATGTGGTTCACATCGTATTTCTGTAGACAGCACTGTTCTAGATTTTTAATGTAAGAACCATGTAAAAAGAAAGGTGATCAACAGGCAAGATACTGATTCAAAATATTTCTCTAATCTAAACAATTAAATATTTATCAAAACCTCTATGTGACCAACACGTTGCTAAATGTAAAAGAGCATACAGTTTCAATGGGAAGAACACTAAGATGCATTAGTGTCTAGTCATTTCTTCATCAAAGATTGGAAGTGGAGGGTGAGTGTCATACCTACAGTACTTCCACATAACAATCATCCACAATGAGTCAGATGAGTCAGGGAAAAGTTGCATGCTTGCGTGCTCAGTCGTGTTCCACTCTTCAGTTCAGTTCAGTTCAGTCGCTCAGTCGTGTCCGACTCTTTGCGACCCCATGAATCGCAGTACGCCAGGCTTCCCTGTCCATCACCAATTCCAGGAGTTCACTCAGACTCACGTCCATTGAGTCCGTGATGCCATCCAGCCATCTCATCCTCGGTCGTCCCCTTCTCCTCCTGCCCCTAATCCCTCCCAGCATCAGGGTCTTTTCCAGTGAGTCAGCTCTTCGCAGGAGGTGGCCAAAGTACTGGAACTTCAGCTTTAGCATCATTCCTGCCAAAGAAATCCCAGGGTTGATCTTCAGAATGGACTGGCTGGATCTCCTTGCAGTCCAAGGGACTCTCAAGAGTCTTCTCCAACACCACAGTTCAAAAGCATCAATTCTTTGGCACTCAGCCTTCTTCACAGTCCAACTCTCACATCCATACATGACCACAGGAAAAACCATAGCCTTGACTAGACGGACCTTAGTCTGCAAAGTAATGTCTCTGCTTTTCAATATGCTATCTAGGTTGGTCATAACTTTTCTTCCAAGGAGTAAGTGTCTTTTAATTTCATGGCTGCACTCACCACCTACAGTGATTTTGGAGCCCAAAAAAATAAAGTCTGACACTGTTTCTACTGTTTCCCCATCTATTTCCCGTGAAGTGATGGGACCAGATGCCATGATCTTCGTTTTCTTTAAGCCAACTTTTTCACTCTCCTCTTTCACTTTCAACAAGAGGCTTTTTAGCTCCTCTTCACTTTCTGCCATAAGGGTGGTGTCATCTGCATATCTGAGGTTGTTGATATTTTTCCCGGCAATCTTGATTCCAGCTTGGGCTTCTTCCAGTCCAGTGTTTCTCATGATGTACTCTGCATATAATGTACTGCATATGATGTACTCTCCACTCTTCATGACCCCATGAACTGTAGCCCGCCAGGCTCCTCTGTCCAGGGGATTATCCCAGCAAGAATACTGGAGTGGGTTGCCATTTCCTCCTCCAGGGGCTCTTCCCAACCTGTCGATTTAAACTAGGTCTCCTGCGCTGGCAAGCAGATTCTTTACCACTTAGCCACCTGGGAAGCCCAAAGGAAAAGTTGCAAGAGACAAAACCATG
This sequence comes from Aepyceros melampus, assembly GCA_006408695.1. Classification (NCBI taxonomy): domain Eukaryota; kingdom Metazoa; phylum Chordata; class Mammalia; order Artiodactyla; family Bovidae; genus Aepyceros; species Aepyceros melampus. Next base: position 66,465 of record SJXQ01009927.1, read on the forward strand.
GCATCTTAGAATTTAGAGCAAATTCAAATCTTCATGATAACATATTCCAAAGCTTTCATTTTAAAAAGGCGAGGCTGAGGGGTGGGAGAGAAGCGGCTACAAAAAACCCTCTCGCTCTAGAAAGACTGACTTGTCCAAGGCTGTAAAGATTCATTGGTCTCTGCAGACCAATCAGAAAAAGGCATCCTTTTGGGAAGACCAATCAGAAAATGACCCCTTCTCTTTCAGGTGAACTCAGGCTTGGTGAGAACAGTAGGGGCTTGGTGGCTAGACACCTCTGTGTACAGCTATAGGCAGAGGCTCTGAGCCTCTCATCATGCTTAGGTTAGTTCCAGCTTTTCAGAAGTTTAACTTTTCCCCCTTTCTGTGGATCACTGTAGGAAAGAAACATGACTGTCAGTCTTTGCTGATTTCAGATTGTTAGGAAATTGCTTTATTATTTTGATTATTTCAGGAGTTTCAAAGGTATGCTTCAACCTTCCTAAGTGTAATGTGAATCCATGTTTCTTATTAAAAATATGTTTTATACAGGCATATCTCTTTTTTTTTAAAACAGGCATATTTCTTTGTTTTGTTGTATTTCCATTGTGTTTTGAAGAAGAGTTTTTTTTTTTTTAATAACAAATTGTAGGATTGTGGCAATCCTGCATTGTCAGATGATGGTCAGCATTTTTTAAACAATGAAGTATTTTTAAATGAAGGTATATACATTTTTTTGGCATAATGCTGTTGCAGTTAATAGACTATAATATGATGCACTGTGAGGCCAAAACATTTGTTGACTTTATTGTGATGTTCACTTTAATTTTGGTGATCTGAGCAAACCCTTGATATCTCCAAGGTGTGCATGTACTTTTAAAAGGTAAGAGAAGAACTTTGCAATCATAGATAACAGGACTTTGAGTACTTTTGTGTTATAAGGAAACCAATCACATTTTGGGGTACTTGATTATAGGCCATTACAGCATGAAGTTGAACTCATTATGGGAGCCAGTGTTGTTGTTGATTTGTGTGTGTGTGTGTGTGTGTGTGTGTGT